>CAMXCT020001135.1:0-142500 GCA_947184155.2 Cladocopium goreaui
AGACTTGCCAACAAGCCGCACAGTAGCCCATGGACATCCACTCCGCAGGATTACGAGCTGCCTGTAGCCCTCAGGCGGGTGTTCCACTGCCGAATTTCTTGCCAGTTGGATGCACACAGCAGCCTGATTGCAGCGGTGCTCGCAGTCTTGTTGATTGCCACAGCACCAGAGGAGTTTGGCGTACCTGAGAGCACCACGACCCTTGAGGCAGCTGGACTCTGTGGCCCTCACCGATGGGGAATCATTCTCCCTAACAGTTCGCGAGTTTCAATGCTGACCTACCAAGCGATCGTTGCAGTTCGATATCCGGAGCTAGTCCTCCATGAGTCCAACCACATCTACATTGGCCATTTCGTGCCACATGAGTCCACTGTTGCCATCGGAGGCTTCCGCACAGTATTGTGGAAAGCACCTAAGGATCTTAGGTCTGCAGTGGAGGATGTGGTTGCCTTTTGTACCTACCTGAAGAATTATTATCGTAACTTGCAACAGGGAGCGACCTCGCAGCTGCTTGTCTTGTGCAACCGTACGGCTGTACATAAGTTGCTACTCCAACATGGCTTTCAGACCGAGTGGTATGGTGGGCTGCGAGTTTCCACCACCTCCTCTGCTGCGGGAGCGACAGCACGCATTGCTGTCATTGTTCAAACAGGGGTAGGCTTTCTCAGTGGAGGACGGAGAGATTCAACAGCAGACGGGCGCGAGGACTGCTATGGACGTGCAACTGTAGCGCTGACAAGAGCCATTGACCACATCTATATAGTCTCGCCTCTCGACATGGCAGGCTTGGTTGGAATGGCTCAGACACTAGGAGTCTACCATTACGGGTATTTCACTCTGAAAGGCCGTAATATTCAGTACCATGGCCCTACAAACTACCCTAGCGATAGATGTGCCATACTGGACTGGGGATTAGCGGTACCCTTTACTCCCCAAGATAAACCGCCCCTTGCTATTGCCATGATAGTGACCATCAATGGCACACGAGCGTGGAGACGATATCGGTTGGTATAGGCATGCAGAGACAGGCTACGGCTCCCCCCTAACGTCCTTGCAGCGCTAGAGCCCCGCACACGTGACCATGTGTTGACGACCAGCGGATTTTCCCCCTGCTCAATTGATCGTGAATACTTATATGGTTACGCTGCTGATGGTTACAGATCTCCCCTCTGGCTTTGTGCAGCTTACAATGGGTCTCCTGCCCTAGTTCATCGACATAGAGGTCACAAGGTCTTCTTTCATGTTGGTATACAGGATCGACAGCTCGTTGTCATCCCTGGTATCCATTACTTTGATGCCCATCGGCTGCAACCAGAGCTTTTGGCCACACTCGATCGCCAGTTTGATCCAGGCACGATGAAACTTGCAAGCCCGGAAGGTGCAAGAGACACAGTGAGCGACCCCTCCTCGGATGAAGAAGCAGCCTCTACCGATGGAGAAAGTGATCCAGAAGATCCTACCATCTGCTGGTGTCCACCCATACCTGAAGCAGCTGAAGATCCCTCTGAGGACGAGATCTTGAGCGCGGCTGATAAGCTAGCCATCTTACTTGACAATACCCAACTTGACGGAAACCCATTCTGCATACCAGAAAACCTTGGCATTCTCCCGCCGCTATGGCTTCAGGCGAGATTGACCTTGTCTCTAATTGCCACCCAAGAAAAGTTTGCACGTGTCTTGCTCAGTGTGGCTGGCGAACTGTGGTTGCGCGGGCAAGGTGCCAGAGTGGAGGATGTCCTTATGCAAACAGCCAGGGCTCTCACAATTCGTTTGGCAGAGAAGCTCGCCCAAGCGATGAGCTCTTTGATGAGATTGGCTGAATCCATGGTGACTCCAGAAACTGAATGCCTTTTGTATGCCACATACTGGTTTCGGCCCATCCTATCTGAACTCATTGGCTCAGCCTGCGAGAGCTCCGAGGTGAATCGGAGTCGAGCGCCGAGTGGCCCTGTTAAAGTTTTAGTTACAGATCGGCCGCATCGGCGCACTACTGGTTTAGTGGACCTTACGGGTGGAGCCTCTGCCCTCTTGGCATGGTTTCCGGCTAGTTGGGCCAGTAAAATTGCTCCCAAACTCCTCGAGCATGCTCCTGAGAATGCACAGAAACCTCAAGAAATCAACCTCACGTGCCCAAAACGTTCCTGTGACGAGCTTTCCGCGGAAGGAGAAAAACAGCTGCTCCAAGCAGTCAAATTTGTTTCTACAAATTTGCCTGGTTTTCACCTGGGGTTGGATGAAGACTTTCAAATGGCTGGAAGCTTCCAGGAGCTCATCCATGGGTACACCGCAGGGCTCGTTGAACCATGTATGATGAGAGGTCTCCAACCACTCGGATCGATCGTACTATTCTGGAGGTGATCATTCCTTCTCCAGAAGGGCTTACCCCCGAGAAATGGAAAGAAACAGCCACACTGTGCCCACTTGACTGGCCTTCCAATTACAGTCTTTTACGTTTGTGGCATATGAATGGGAGCCTTCATCAAACAGAGGCGCGACTCAGGAAGCAACAGTCACACAACCATATGTTTGCTGAGTGGACAGTCCATCTTGACAGATTCGAGGAGCGAGTTTTATTCCAGCAGCCAGCAGTCTATATAGCGGAACATGCCTTGCAAACCAACCTGAGGGAACGAAATTTCCCCGACAGGCGAGTCCGAAGGAAGGTCCCTCCTGAGGATCTGGACGCACATCGAAGGGCGCTCAGAGCACTTCATCAGCGTGCCACTGCCCAGCAAGCAGTGAACCCAGTTTCATTCGTGCTCACCAATGAATGGTATGATACTATTATAGCAGACAAAAAACGTCATCTTGAACACTTCACGAGAGGTATGACATGACCCCCAGCTCAACCCCCTACTTTCACACTTTCCTCCGTGTGTCCACCCCCCCCCCCCCTCCTCTTCTCGTTTTTCTGTTTCACTCCGGTTTTTCACCCATTAGTTGGTTTTGTTTTCATCAATCATGGTGGTGGAAGATGACTCTCGTGTCTAATAGGCTCATTTGTCACATCTACTTCAGTGAACTGTGCATACCCAGTGTGTCTGTCCAAGGACGTGACAGGTGCACTGGTATGCAGCAGGAGACACACCTTTCCCATTTATAATTGTTAGGTTCCTCATGTGACACATGCCTGGCTCCAACCAATCTAGATCTCGCCAGCAGTTGTGAGCCACAGTTGGTTTTGTGTGCGGGTGCCAGCGTAAGCTTAACAGATCGTGCCCATGGCACCGTTAATACCTGTTCTCTCCATGTTTGTCCCGTCGCGCGCTTAGCTTGTACTAAGGTTGCCTCTGTTGAAAGCCTTGTGCACGCATTCGCTTTTTCACAGTCTGTGCCTGACAATCATCGATGGGTAAAGATGCTGGTGTTGTCCCTAGATGTCGTCGTTATGAGCCACCCACTCCCCCACCCTTTCACCAACTAAGGCACTTGAATTCACTAACTCATCTATAGATTTTACCATATGCAGCGCGAAACTAGGTGTTGGTGCCTCTTACTGTCTGTTTTTTGTTTAGGTTACTGTTCCCTGCCTGACGTGACCCTCACTCCCCCTCGGATGTTCCTACTTGGCGCCTCGGTCCAGGTTTTACTGGTCCCTCCCTCGGGGTATCGTTGCTCCCGGCGACGGCCTTGTTGCTTTGCCTCCGTGCTTGGAGTGATTGCTGTGCATTGATTTCTCCTCTTCAACGTGTCTCATGGCATTAAAGGCCTTTGGCCCTGTGTGGGGATCTTTCCCTCTACACCATGTTTCCCGTGTTGTTGGAGTGCTGTGTGCACCCTCACTGAGGTATTCATCATTGTATGATCCGTGGCCCCTTCTTTGAACTCCGCTAAGGCACAATTGTACCCCTTCTGGTGCGGGTGTGTCCCTCTCCCTCTGTCCTCTGCTGCCTCCTGGCTCCTCTCCTCGTTCCTTCTGTGTGGCCGGTGTCGTTGTGTGTGCTTTGTCTTGGCCTCTCCCCCTTGTGTGGTTTGCTTCCCCCCATGATGGCAGGGTCTCTTTGGCTTTTTTGTTTGATTGTCTTGTTTAAATTGGTGCCCTCTGGTTAACCTGCTGCCTGGATACTGAGATTACCGCCCTACATCAGTGCTCTGTCATTTCACCCTACTATATTGGTCTTAGCTTTGGCTCCTAGGAATTCGTTTGCGGTGGGGCAGACTTTTGTCACCGTCCCCCCCTCTCCGTTTTACCTCTTTTTGGTTCTTGTTGTTTGCCTTTGGCTGTTTGATTATTGTGGCTTTCTCGTTGGCTGTCTGGGGAGGGCCCTTCTCTTTTTGTTTTGTTTCTGCGTATTCTCAGGGAGGGGCGGTAGATCCCCGGTAGAGCCATGGACCAGGCTGCACTGCAGTGAGCTCTACTGGCGCTGTCCAGTGGTGCTTCCTGCTGTTCAGTCTGGAGCGCCCTAGTGCAGCAAAGCCTGCCCACATGGATCGGTGCGCTGATGGGACGTTGTGATTCTGCTACTGGCTTACTCTAGGGGAGAGTGGCCTTATGCGAGATGCACTGCGAACCTCTGGAACAGCTGATTTGCAGCAGTTTTCTTTCGCAGGGACGATGACACCTTGTAAATTCTGCTTGTCAATCTGGTGCTGGTACAGCGCACCTAGTCACCTTTTCAAGTTTGTGGCGTGAGCACGACTGACATGCGAGAGCGGCACAATTGTGTACAGTTCGCTAGTAGCAATCTTTCTTGCTTAAGCCTACCCTCTGCATGAGTGCATTTTATTCATCTGCAAAGACTATACGGAGAGGATCATCCATTTCTTTTGTGGCTACAGCTTGCCATTGGCACCTTTTCAGGTCCTCTTGGCTTCCTACGATTTGACAGCATTTGTGGTGAATTACACATTTTGTCCTGCATGAGCTACAGGCTGTCAATCCCTACCCCCCGCGAGGGGGGTATCAAGTCACATCACCACTGCGGCAGCATCTCACTATAGAGACTGGACTCCGACTTCACTTCTCTTCATATGATTAACTGTGATCATGAGACTGGCAACTGGTACGAATTGTACTATCAACGATTCCTGATTTGCCTACTTATCAGAGAGCTGGAGCAACAGCAACGGATTACAGGAGATGAGATTCTGGGTGATCGTGCACGATATTTTTTCGTTCTGCAGTACCTAATTAGTTTGCATGTTTTTGATGACGATGCAGTGACTTCTGTCACTGTATCCTTGGCAAATCACTGAATGTTTGGTTTGGTTGTTTGTTTGGGCCCGGCCCCGTTCTTTGTTGCTTCGCTGTTTTGCCTTTTGGCGAAACGCAAATCTGGCTGGGGGATTTGCGGGTCGTTTTTGGTTGTTTTTTTTGTTGTTTTTGGTTGGTGTTGATATGATGATTTGCCTGCGTTTTAGGGACCACACGTGTCCTTTTCTGAATGTTTTTCACCGCTTACTCAATTGTAAGGACCGTGCCTAGTGCGAATCGGCCAAACCGGAGGAAAAAAAAAAACTGCTAACACTCTGAAGCCGAGCTTTTTGCACGCTTTACTGAATGGACAAGACCCGGCAAAAATTTCCAAAAGCAAGCCAGAACCCTTGTTAGGCTCGGCTTCGGTGCCAAAAGATTCTGCTGAAGTTTCTGGAGCGAAAACTGTTGAATTGCAAAACGAATCACATGCACTGACATTCGGTTCATTGCAAAAAGGTGCACATGCACTTGCCTTGGTTCCAAGTGAGGATCGATTGGGGCCCGGAACAACTTCGTGATCGCTGCACCCCTCACTTGAAACCTTTCCCTGTCAACTGGCTCTGCACTTCTCCGTAGCCTTTGGCTCAAGCCCCTCTCGGTTCAAACAGTTGGTAGCCACGCTCACAAGTAGTGGGGGTGAGTGCCAGCTGCAGGTGTAGCAGATCGGGTTGTAGGGGGTTCCTTTGCACTGGGGTGTCTAAAGGTGCCGAGCTCGATCCTCCCCGCCGTGAGTGGAAACCCTGGTTTTTTGTTAAGGTGTTAAGATTGAAATTCGTCTCTGTGACTTTTTGGTTTCTCTCTTGATACTGCCCAGCTTCAGAGATACCCCTTCTCTGTCTGCTGTGCCACCCCGAAATCGTTGTTTTGTTATTTGTTCACTTAGTGACTTGCATCGTGCTTAACTATCTAAGGTCTTTTGATTTGTGGCTTGTGTGTCTGTCCAAAGACGTGACAGGCACCTTGCGCAACCCCTCCGCATCTCTTCTTTGTGATTCATTCTCTTTCTGTGTGTCTGTCCAAAGACGTGACAGGTGCACTGTTTCTCTTCTTCGATCTCTGCTGCATTTACACAGTGTGTCTGTCCGAAGACGTGACAGGTCACTGTCTTTATCTCTGCTTTGCTCAACTAAGGTACAGTTTTTCGATCTTTCGCAGATCCGCTCATTCACTTTTGATCTGTTTCTTGACAACTTTTCACTTTTATTGCACAGTGTATCTGTCCAAAGACGTGGCAGGTGCTCTGTCTCCTCACTCAGGTTCAGATCACTCATAATTTTCTATTTGGTTGTTTACTGCTTTTTCTGCACGTCTCTGTCAGTTTTCGGTTTCTCCTTTGTTTTGTTTCGCAGTTTCTTTACTTCAGTTACCTATTTTGGTTCCACAGTGTGTCTGTCCAAAGACGTGACAGGTGCATTGCTACCTACTCACTTTACTCAGGTCCTTTCACAGGTCCCCTCCTTTTCGGTTGCTTGTCTCTTTTTCCCCTCTTTTTCCCTTTCTCCCCCCCGTTTCTGGCTTAGTTTAATCTGGGTCCTCCCTTTCAACATTTCGAGGCTATCTGTCCAAAGACGTGACAGGTACACCTCTCTCCTCTTTCTTTCTCCCCCTTTGTCAACCTTGAGTTTCCTGTCATACCTCTCACACACTAACCCTCTCCATTTGTGAAGACAAAGCCAGAATGTCTGAGCACATCGAGGCTCAACAAGCTGCGGCAGAAGGTCTCGGTGCACTTGGATTGAATGCCACTCTCATGGTTCACTTTCCGAGCAAGATCAAAGCACCTGAAGGCATACTTTTGACCACCTATGATCAGCTTCATTCACAGATAGCGAAGCAGGAGACGACTGCTTATGCGTTTCCCTCTTTTGGAGCTGCTCAAAGTGCTATGCGAACACTGGCAACGATGCAACAGACTGTCATATTTATCTATGAGTGTCATGCCAACACTGGCCCAGTGGAAATAGCTGCAAAAGTCTTTGACACCTGCCATAGGCATCTGGCAGCCATACGAGAAATTAAGCAGCTCACTGGAACCCTCAAGTATCAAAAATATCCTACTGTACTATATCTAGTCAAAATGGATAGTCTGTCAAGCAGTCCGTCAGTAATTGAATGGCAAATTTCTGACACGATATATGATGAGCTGATTATGCCTGCTCGTATTGCTTTTGAAAACTTTGTTGGCAAAGAATTGCGACAAGGGCAATACCCAGGGGTCAGCGAGACCAGTACGTCACCAAATGGCTGCTATAATTCTGACAAGTCAAAAGGAAGCGTACCGCTTACTATCAAATATGAAAAGAACTCGTGCTTACAGAGAACAAAAATCCGTGAAGCAATTGAATCATTACAGAAGGAGATCAACACAGCACAAGATACCCAGTTCCAGATCAAAGAAGGCACTGACTGGATTCGTCTACATAAACTGCGGGAGGCTGCTGTTTTTACTGTCATGTCCACTCGGCACTTAAGTGATCAAGAACGAAATGCTCTTGCGCTGGAGCTCATGTCTTTTAGAATAAAGTATTTCTTTCTATCTAAAGCTCAAGTAATACTGAAATTAGAAGGCATTGAAATTGAAGTGCTCCGCAATTTATTGCATTGTTCAACAACATACTTGCCCTTTGTGCAACGACAGCAATCGACACAATTTGTGCTTAGTCAAGTTACTGCCACTGGTAACAACTGGTACCGAATTGAAGTGAGATATTCACCAATAGGCAGTATGCCCTTTATACCACTTCAAATTGCAAAAAGTAGCATCATCCCACTCGTGGAAAATGATGTAGCAGTCATTGACTCAGATCTCGGCTTTGCACTCATTAATGCGTTTTCAGCCTCGAAATTTGAATTTCAAACAATCGTTAATGAAGACAATGTCAACATCACTATGCTCACCTTTTGGATCCCTCATGAAGTTAAGCAGAACTTCCCATGTACTTTCTCAGTTAAGGACAGAAGAGGAAACAGCAATGCTTTCACTATAGAACATTGTGGAAACATACTGCCACAAACTGGTGCACCGGGTGAGCCACCCAGGCACGAAACCAAAGGAGAGCATTGGCGCAGAATTGGTGAAAAGTGCAATCCAAGCTTCAAAAACAGACTCACGGTCATCGCCCCTGTCAGCACCCAGAATGCTTCGCAGAAGCGACGGTTTGGACTTCTTAAGGACTCAGCAGTTGATTTGCAGACTCAACAGGTATCATACACGTATTCTGAAGAGATCTATCCGTGGATTCTCTTCCTTGACTTTATACCTGAAAGAGATACACTAGATACCTTTTTGACACATTTCAGTCATTTTGAATCAGTGAATAGTGCCAAAGGAGATTTCTGCAAGCAAAGCTCCCTCAGGTTTGAGCAAGTGTCCAAATTTACCAGAATTATGATGTTTGAAATACCGACGGGGAAGCAATGTCAAATCAATCGAGTTGATGGCCTTGAAAGCTCTTTATACCTCACTAAGGTCGATGCTCTACAAATATATCCTTTCAAAGCTTGTTATCTTGTTATGCTAGTGCCTCCTCACTTTGACTTCAGTGCCATGCTAACTGCTGATACTAAAGTTGAAGCTATTGCTGCATGGAAATTTAGTACGCTCAACAACAGCGGTACCAATAGAAAAACTACTACGGTGCCCCCTACAAGCTCCACACAACACCAGCCTCTTACGAAGGACAAACGAACTGACCATTGTGCTAAACCGCCTAGAACCCCGCCTGTCCCCCCCAGCAGCAAGAACGAAATCGATCAGCTTCCGGCTTATGCAGCGTTAGGCACCACCCCCCCGCCAACTCCGCCCTCCCAACATGTTAACCCCTATCAAAACAGTCCCCCCCTCACTGACGCGGTTACTGGAGCAAGCGTCCATGACACTGTGAAGCCAACTGCAGAGCGGTTAAGCAGTCGTGGTGAACCCAAAAGTGCTCAGTGCGCTGGTAAAGTCCCAGAAGGGCACTTAGCACCTGGTGATACACGCAATGACCCCCCTACCGTCAGCCCAACCATCCCATGGACTAACCTACCTGCTAGTCATCCAGCCGGCACCTGTGAGCAACCAATTACTGATATGGTTGTTGATCAAGACCATCATGGAGATAATATACGAAAAATAGAGGAGGAAGATAAGGATATGCTACCTTCCCAACCTGCACATCCTTCCACACCTCTCAAGAAACTTCCTACATGTGAAGGAGAAGCTCTTAGCAGTCAGAAAACTAGCTTACAAGAGCACAAATCTACTTCGAGAGATGGAAGAGGTGGGTTTGCAAGTAAAGACAGACTGTCTAACGAACCTTCTGACCCTATTATCACTCCGTCCTCCCTACCCGGTGTCTCCTCTCCCCTACAAGATGACAATGAGAAACCTGATAACAATGACCCCATAGAACTCACACCTCCAAGCCAATGCCATCCTCCTGACACTGCCCCTAAGGCCCCTATTGGAAATGATCAATCACCAGAAAAACAGCCATTGCTACCTGATGACTCTTTTGTCGTCGAAATCGCTAAAGATCCCCCTGACATCGCAACCCCTGTGAAGACCAAATCGTCCCAGGCTTCTTCCTTACATCAAGGAGAAGCATTGCCCCCTATCCAGGCTGCCCTTAAAAGAAGTTCTACCCTCCCGGCTAATGACAAAACGCGTGTGTGCATTGATATCACTGGGGAAGATGACAACACTGAGCAAATTGACCTCACCCAGCCATCCTTTGAACGTGAGACTCAAAGTCAATCCCTGCAGCTCCGATTTGCCTCCCTTTCCCCTTTCGCCGAATCTGGCCGTAAATGGTTCCCTTCCTTTGATGCTACCTTGATTGCTGCCTTAGCTAACAAAGCCCAAAACATTGCGATCAACTGTGGGCACATGTCTAGCATGAATATTGCATTGTTTCTCCTATCAAGAGGGCCTTGGATCCCAACACATGTTAGCATACATATAAATAAGGGGAGGTTGCATGAGTTTAGGTGCCCAAATGATAAAACCGTAGGGAAATTGGTGCTTTACGCTAAGCGTTGCAATCTGGAAAACAACAAAAAGTTGTTTGATAGCAGTAAGTTGCTCAACACCAGTATATTCTTTCAATAGTCCGATATGCTTAGCTTTGATCTCTTGAGCTTCAGAGTGAAATCCAATACCATTTTTAACAGCCAAGTTCATCATGTGCGCTGATAGGGTAACATTTTCATATGTGCTTGACGACTCTCGCAACCAATCAATCCCAGTTTGGGTCATGATATTGCTCAACTCTTTGTCTCCAAAGGGAGGGTCGTTCACACTGTGGGTTCCGTGACACTTTGGAGGTTTGGATCCTTGTAGAAACGCGAAGACTGTCGGCTGATGCACTACTGGGGGGCGAGTTGATTCAATGGTATCATTAAAAGAGTAGTGCCGCCATTTCGCTTCAAAATCTACTTTGTCAGCTCTGAGTTGGACTCCTCGAGCGGCTACTTGTTCCAATACCATCTTCAGCAGGTCTTGGTATTTAGAATAGACTTCCTGGATACTCGGTAGGTCTCCGCGGCACGGCTGCGCATCATTGTTTCCCTCAACCCGCTGTTGTAATTGATCATCGGTACCAAGTGCCGCACTGATGAGAGATGGATGAAAACTATTTCCACAAAAGTCACGAATCACTTTATCCGTGAGAAGGGAAGGCCCATGTCTTTCTGTCGTTAAGATATTCTCAAGTCCTGCTAACTTGCGTACTTCTTGGACCGTCAGAATCCTCATTGGCAGTACAATGTTTGGGTTATGAAAGATAGGGGCAAGTTGTTCGATGAGTTCGTCTTTTTTGGATGTAGTCGCTCTATCTGTTTGAAGCGTGATAAGGAAACTTTTCCAAATCGGGAGAAAATGGGCAGGGATGAAGCTTGCCCATGGCAGGTTTGGGAATCTAGCTCCCTCAGCCATTTGGGTTAATAACATGAAAGATTTCCTCCCTCCAAAAAAGGAATAATCCCATAGAAGTGCACTGTGTTGGTAGCCTGTCCAGGAAAGCTTCAAGATTCCACTGTTTGAAAATCCTCTTGTTCGGAGCAATGGAGCCAATGGTAAGTTTTCACCTTTCAGAGTAACTAGTGGGCCCCATCCATCGAGAAATGTGAGTGGAACAATGGCAAGCTCCTCTGTGTCCATGTGACTCCGTAGAAATACCCTTCTTCGCTGGATGCCATAGTAGAGACTGGTGTCCCAAACCCACCGGTTGGTTGGTTGCTTGCTAGGGAGTCCAAGACAGTATAGAAACATTTGGAAGTGTTCCGACTGCTCGAGACGCTGCAGAGCTTTAGGTTTACGGTCGGTTTGTACAATTTGCATGCTTCCAGCATTCTCTGTTAAGTATCGAATCGATTCAGTTCCAAACAGCTTCTGGAGGTGCAGAATAACAAGGTATACCACGAAGAAGAGCATACTTCGCTGACCTGTCAGCCCAAGCAATCCATTTAGATAGCCTGCATAAGTGAGATCTTGACAGGGAGATCCTGCGACAACAATCCACTTAATTGTAGGGTGCATTGCTTTGGCTTGACGAAGGATCAGAGAGTCACGGGCAACTAATGCCCAGACATCTTTAACGTAGATGGTAGCAACCCCTTCAATCGTATATCCCCACTGTTGGTCTTCGCGCAGTCCTATTTCAGCAGCGACAAGCCGACGCAGAACAGGATCGATTTCTGCCGCGATGAAAATAGTAGGGGGTTTACCTAGTTTTTTCTTGATGATGTGATAGACAGATCCGACACCATCAAACATCGAGATAACACCAATGTTGGCTAGCGTTCCATGTGCGATGATCCTAGGTAATCCTTCAGGGCCGATCTCTTCAACTGTACCCTCATTCTCACCATCTTTAGGGGGTCCGTGCCTTGTCGCCCTCGCCTTCTTCTTGCTTGACTTGGCTTTAGCATTGTGCTTGCATGACGGGTGAGAAAGCTGAGAGGATCGTGTTCTTTTCTGCTTCCGAGGCGATTTGAGAAAGCCTTTGACAACCTTTAGTTGTTTTCTGCGATACTGAGCAACTTCACCCCCTCCTGCTGCTTCAGAAAGTTGCTTTGTCATTAGGATTGCTTTAGGTGATTTAACTGGCAGTATGACAAGCCCACTGATGAGGAGCTTCCCACTGACAAGCTTGCTGTCCACAACTCGTATACCGTTGTTATGGTCGTACACACTTATCATTCCAGGCTGACTAGTATGAAGGACCATAAGCTGGCTGTCAATGTCAAATCTAGTGGTGGCTATGAGGCACTGGATTTCGTACTCTCTTTCTTGGAACATAAATTTGTGCCCGAGTGGGAGTCGTTCTTCCTCGAACTTAGGAAAGGAAACTCCAGGAGGTACTGTGATTCGAGCTATGATCAAAGGGCCTAGTTTGCCACATTTCCACTTGGCTTTGGCAACGTCTAGACATGGACAAGCTTGACATTCTGTCAGTTCATCAGTATTCCAGATTGGAACTAACAAATCACAAAGTTCATCTATACTTGTATCAGGCTTGATTGTCACTGTGAAAGTGTCAATTGGTATTGCGCTAGACCGTAAACACGCCTGACATTGTAACACAAATCTCGAGAAAAGAAAATTACGAGTACTCTGACTGAGGTTTGCGCATACAATTGAATACAGGTCATAAACTGCATCATTTTGTGTAGTGCTGTTAGGGGGAATGATACTGAGCGTAGCTAAAGACAGGCAGGCGTCAAAACATGTAAACGGAAAGACCGTGGGTACTTGATGGACCCAGCTCCACCCTACACCTACTGCTGCAAGGGCTGCCTGTCTTACGTAGGGGTGCAGCGACCTTGCCTTTTATTCCTGTTGCTTTCTGATGAACCTGATCAACCGTTTCGCTTTGGAACGGTCGCCTTTGATTATCGTCAGAGTAAAGACCTTCTCATTCATGCCAACATGCCAAAAATATTTGCTGATGTAGTGCAAGTTTCCTACCATACATTTACGACTTACCCGATACTTGCTCGAATTGATGATGGACAACACTATATACATCTGAGTGAATTTGCGGCTTTACAGTGCCCTTTCTGTGCTTTGTGTTATTTGCACACACTTGGTGCCCCGCAGTGCTTTATGCACAACGCCTCGCCCGCTAGCACTGTCATCCATTTGCTTGGTGGATTGGATGGCACGGGAGGCCTAAGTATTATAGGTGTATTAGCACGAGATGTCAGTGGTGCCACTCCACAATGGATTGTCATACATGTGGTTGACAATCACCAAGTTCGAGCTATTGTAGACTCTGAGTTCTTTGTTGCGTACAAAGTTGCCACCCCCTTAGTATGGTCACCTATGTGGTATACGCAGTCATCGTCCATGCGACGAATGCCCAGGCAACTTGGAACTCGAATTATACAATCGCATACACTGGACCCATCAGGAGAATATCTTATCTCGGCAAGTACGGAGGAGTGGAGCAGGCTGCTCTTCGCACTGGGAGAAGCCCCAACGGAGGGAGTAAGTTGAGCTTCTTCACCCGAAATAATGATGATTTTGCGGAACCTGCCTGCTCCACTACTACGTACTATGCTCAAGATGCTTATGAGATGTGTCAAAACGACTTATTTATACGAAACAGGGACCCCATGCCCGTCATATCTATCAAAGATACGTGACCTATCAATATTGCCCAATATACTCCATGTCCGAACACCATGGTGGAAGCTAACCCTGCAACATGTTGCCGCACTCTTCCATCAGGGTGTTGATGATTTTTATCAGCAAGTTATGTGTGACTCGCGGACATTACCTTCTCTTGCAGTAGAAGAAATAGGAAGAGGCATTCTCGAATACCGAAAAGCTATCAGGCAAGATCTTCCATTTAGGCTCAAACGATTACACGTGTGGAATGTATCAGGGTGGACACTTGCAACTAGAGCAGGGGATGCAAAAATGCGACTCATTAAGCGATTGCTACGAACAGGCCCGGTTCTATTACAAGAAACCAGATGGCATGCTGAGACCCATCAGGCCTTGCACCATAATATACCAGGTATTCAAGTTGCACACACCCAAGGTTTGTTAACAGAAAGAGGTGGTGTGTCGGGTGGTTCGGCAGCCCTAATTCCACCTGGGTGGAAACTTGACCGAACAGAAGTCGTCATACCAGGTCGCATTGTCCTTGCAGTAATCCAAGACAGATACTCTACCATCGGACTCTTGTCAGTGTATCTACATCCACAAACCAAGGTCGCTGAGCTGAAAGAATTAATCGCCTGGGTCAAGACCAGTCGAGTAGACTTCCCCCTCTATATGGGGGGAGACTTTAATCAGGTTGATGCCAGTTGCCCGGACCTTTGGAATGAATTATTAGTCCTAGCGCAAGTTCTTGACACGCATCCACAACTTCACACCTTCGAAAGCCCTACTGGAAGTTCAGCACTCGATAGAGTACTATGTCCCACTGATTATATAGCTGCGGCCCAAATAGATGTGATGGTAGCAGCCAATAGGCGACATCACTTAAGTGGGCATTACCAACTCACCGCGACCTTTGTAGTTCGACCAAGAGTCAAAAGTGACACGAGAGACCCAATCCATCAGACCATCCCGACTAACGTGTTTTGCCCTGGAAAGAACGAGGCCAACCCCTATATGGTTCCTAACCTACAAGAGCTGATAAGAAGGATTCAAAGACTACCCCAAACAGATGAAGTTGAGTTTGTGTCCACCCTCTGGTCGTGGTGGAGACAACAACCTATTCCATCTGATCATCCTCGCATTCCCGAGCATGAACTTCTGCGGAAATTCCTTAAAATGCGAGCTGAAGTGCTACATGTACCAGCAAAACAATTCCATGCACTTCAGACCGCCACTTACCATATATTTGCTTCTCACGTTGTTAGTGAGCTATATCCAGGAAAAATAACCATTCGAAGTGATCTGTTGAAACAAATTTTTGACTTTCTAGATCAGATCACGGTGACTCGGCAATATCCCGCTCTTGAGCAGGTTAACCAACAAGCCAGAGGTATCGGCAATAACATTACGTTTTGGAATCGGTTACGATCTATTTGTCCCAAGGGTGTTATCTACAATGGGCCGATCCTCAATCAGCAGGGAGAACAGTGCACCACTTCCCAGATGCTTGACGAAGCCATGCTGGACACGCGGAACTTTTGGTTTGTTAAGCCTCAAGACTCTCTTCAAGAATGGGAACCCATTTTACGTGAATACCAAACTGCCTCGCCGTGGCCAACTATTGAACTCCCCCAGAAACAGGACTTTCTCCATACACTCCTTGGCACTAAAGATTCAGCTCCTGGCCCTGATGGGATCCCCTACTCTGCATGGAGGCTATCCCCTGAAGATAGCTACCCAGTATTAGAGCAGCTAATGATGAAAATGCTAGCAGGACTGCGAGCTGCACCTGTACAGGTAGGGGTCTGGATACCCAAGGCAAAAGTAGGTCCGACTGCGGACTACTTCAGGCCATTAGGAATGCCCAATACGTGCGATAGGCTTGTTGATGGCACCATTGCTGCTGTAGTCATGAAAGCAACTTGTGCATATATGCATCCCTCGCAAGTAGTCATGAATTGCTTTAAAGAACCACAGCACGCAGTCCATGCCATACAAGCCTTACTGGACAGCAATACTCCCACGGCTGCGCTACTAGTCGATCTATCAAAGGCCTTTGAGCGGGTTAATCCCTATTGGATCTTACATATACTGCGAATGCGCAACGCCCCGACATGGGTATGTAATTATGCCAAATACATCCTATTTGGAAGGCTCATCCGCCATAAAGTTCAAGGCAGACTTCTGCCGCCTAGAGCGGTGCATGTGGGAGTAGACATGGGAAGGTCTTTCTCAGTATTCCTTTTTTGTTTGGCGATGGACCCGATATATCATTATATGAATCGTATTCCCCGGGTCATTAGCGTTCAGGGGTATATTGACGACAACACGATTGCAGGACCAGGACATGACATCACCTGGGTAAGTAGAGTCCACAAGTGCTATCAATGTTGCTGGTCGGCAGGTTTTCAAATTGACCAGCATGCTTGTTGGCAAGCTATTAGCACTGACTGTCCACCTTTTTCATTCCAATCACTGCCTGGGCGGATCGAAAGTGAAGCTATCCTCCGGCAGAAGACATACCCAACCGCACGAGCAGCGATCTTATCGGCTATCCTTTCACAAAAGACACTCATACTTGCACGAGCCGAAAAGTGTATTGGGCTGACCCCTCGAGAAGCTTGCCGTATCCTCAACGGAACTGACTACACACCCATATGCTCATTGCTGGCATTGGAGTGTAATTGTAGGTGCAAAACAGCTCTAGTAATCAATAGCCCGCTTCCTAGCTGGGTACTCCGGCAGTTGGATCAGTCGGGATTCGGAGCACACTGCATCCAAGGTGTTGCAACCTCACTCGGGCTATTACTGCTGGGGCGTGCCCAATTATCCGATCGTGACTTATGGACAGTAACTACACATCCTACTACCCTGAAACAGATCAATCCTAAAGCTGCCGAAAAGTTTATACATCGGCTCAGGCTGTTTCGGCAGCCAATCCTCTCTGTTGTATCTAAGAGTATTGCCTTCAACACGTTCGCACAGAGTGTTGTGCTATATACTACATCCTATTTTGGTGCTGCCACGGAAGATCTTCAAATGCTACGGGCGGCAGCAACTGAGCTCCTGCTAGGACGCAGTTGGATTAGACACGACCTCCTTGCCTTTGTATTTCGATTGTGTAAAATTGCACCACTACTTGACCCTGGCGTAAGTATCCTTGTGTCTGCATTAGGGCTGTTTCTGCGAAAAGGAGGAAAGGTTCATGAGCTCTATGTTGAGAGTCCTCCGGCAGTGAACAGACAAACACACGAAGTTAGGATACTATGGCAAGCGTGGGTACGTGTCGTTGGGGAAGATGTCCTAACAAGAGCTGTGTCAGGAAGTGGTACAATCAAACAAAGAATAAATGCAGTCAAAAAATGTGTGCTTCATCACATGATGCAACTTGCGTCTCACTATGTTCGTAACAAAGTGCTGACAGCAGGATGGACGGGAGGAGTCAGCATGGCTCAGTCATGCTTGCGAGGCCAACAAGCGATGGATTCCTAGTATTGCTAGGTTCACCTTGCTACGCTGGGCAGTCAATGAGGATGATGATGAGTGGTTAGCACGACGTGGCCAAAGCCGGCAAAAAAAATGTGCTCTCTGCACAAACTTTGGCCGTGCATACCCACTTGGCGGCTGTCAAACCGCAATTTGTGAAACATGTATAGTAACCAAACAGTTAACGGCCTTTACGACAGACTCCCTTGTCAGACTGCTTGAGGCATCACACAGAGAACTCCCTATGCAAGAAGAATTGCCAAAAAGTGAAGACTGGGAAAAATGCGTTGCATGTGCAAAGGGAGACAATACGGTAGGGCATTGGATTCGGTGGTGCGTAATACCTATCAGTGCGCTACGAAGCCTAACAGGAGATGATTCAATCCTGTCGCTGGCCGAAGGGTCAAGAAAAAGCGCTAAACACCTAGCAATAGCCTCACGAGTAGTCCATCAATTCAGGTTACTACTACGGGAAGCTGGTGCAATGAGACATCAAATCTCTGCTCCCCTTATCCCCATGAATACCTGGATCCATAACCTCGTGCAAAGAGTACAAACAGAGCTACCACTGGACCTTCGTATGCAGCACGTAAGGACACAATTAGTTTCTGCCCACTGCTCTGCTGATGACTCGCTACTCTGTTGCTGTGACAAACCCCCACTCCACATCTCGTGCGCCCTTGCACCAGCTCGAGTATGCATTACGCTTGAAGCAGTGAAAGCCAATCAAGCGGTTGCGGTCGTCCCCTTAGGCTCTGAACCTCTACAATTAATTCAGCAAACTATCCAGTTCGGAACAGGAATTTCCCCCAATGTCTCGCTTTCCACTTTCCAGTGTGAGTGTGGTGACTATCATTGCCGTATTACGGCATTGCAGCCTATAGGCACCAATGAAGTGCTCAGCAGCTATCTTGAGTCTGACAAAACTACACTACTAGTACAATTTGACGGATCCTGTCATGCTGATAGAGGAACAGGTGGAGCGGGCGCTGCTCTCTTAGAACTCCAACGAGAAGGATGGGTAGGGGGATGGGGTCCCCAATACCATGTCCTTAACAGGGGGAGGTGGACCCGAGAGGGTCCGGGGGGACGTTAAACTTCGTTATAGCGCTGGGGAGTTGCTGAAGGCCCCCGTCCCTAACGAACCGTGAATTAACACGGTACCTTGGTACCCCCTAGTCGGCGTGTGTTGACATGTTGGGTTGCTCCTCATGTCACACCCTCGTTTGTGTTTGCGCACATCCTTGGGTGATCGTGCGGTATCTCGGGGTTCTCCCGGACCGATCGGTACACACGTGGTACGGGACCGACGGGTCTCACCTTACCTTGTGTCTAGGGTAGCAACACCCAATGATGACACGGGGGAACAGGCAAGGTCGGTGAACCTCTTAGAGACTTGGGGACTCGTCTCGAGGAGGGGTCAACGGGGTAACCCGTTGGCTAACGGTCAATATTCATCGTTGGGTAGCTAAGCTCGTGGTGGACAAGACCGTCGGTTCCTCCCTAACAGTGTTAGGGTCCTGTCGCAAGACAGGTGTATCCCCCTGGGATACATGGGATCGCTAACGACTGGGTCACCGACCGGTTCACTCTCAACCTTCGGGGAGAGTGGGCTCAATGTACAGTCTGGCCACAGTAAGGACCTTGTTTTTGGCTCTAAGGTCCGAGCTGTGCTCCATAGGGACTGGGGTCACTGAAAAGGTGACTAAGACTTTCCACTCCTTTCTTGGATCGTCTTCTCCGGTAGTCGCTGGAGTCCGGGAACCTATGGGGGCATCATGAGTTGGTCCCTTGGATTGAGTGGTGATCATCTTGGGTGAAATGAATGGGTTCCGTCTCCACGTCCATTCGGGGTGTACGGTTTACGCTGTACATTCCTGGTGGAAATGAATGGGTTCGGTTCCCACGTCACTCGGTGAGTGGATCCACTCTCCTTGGCTTGACCTGGGACTCGTGGTGTGGAAAGGGTACCGCCCCAGGGTGCGCCTGGTGCTTGCGGGGGGCCATGCTTCTGCGTGGATTTCGCCTTTTTGGCGTGGCCCTGCACCGGGAGCCCAAAGGTACCAAGCGTAACGTTGCTTAAATGGAGGGCAGTTGCATTGCCTAGCTGCCCAGACAACATCTTTGCTGAGGCAGTGTCAGCAAATCTTGCAACAGACCTTTTGTGTGAGGAAATGGTACACAGAAGTTACGCAGTTGACCAGGCTTATCTACAAGGGGACATCCTCCCCATCGTCAAGCACTTAGCCTTTGCAGGACGCTTTCGTAGGATAGACCTGCAGCCTATTATACAGCAAATTCGCCGGAAACAATCGAGGTTTTTTGACTATGGAAAATGGGTATACCGCCCAAGAGAAGCCAATATACTCGCAGATTATCTTGCTGGAGTGGCTAGCAGAGCGGCCCAGGCCTTCCCAGCTAATGTGAGCGAGCCTACTGAAATCGTGGTTGAAGCACCCTATCATTTGGCTATGCGGTCTGGAGCCGTTGTACTGGAAGAGAGGCCTCTAGGTATTACTATCCTACTACTTACCGAGGTCCCGAATATAAGTATAGAATTGGTAAATAAATTTATTGTGCACGCTGCGAACCAGCAATATCTCAAAGAGGTGGAGGCCTACCTAGCGGGCACTGCCGATCTCACGAAACCTCGAGTAGTAGAGTATACGGCGTCTGCAACAGACTGTCTGGGCCGACTGTACGGCAGAGGTCCCTGTGTTCAAAGACTACCACGAAAGGTGCGATTACTCCTATTTGGAACTACGCACCAGGAAGTGGACATGATCGGCGCATTTTACGAAATCATGAGACGACTCCTTCGCAGCAGCCACCTCCCACACATAGTAGATCTTCGAGCAATACTTACCGATCTTTTAGGGTTAGTATCGCTGAATCAGCGGTCTGCTGTTGTAAAGCGACATCCGCTAATTGTAATGAATGCAGGGGCAAGAGAAGCGTGTGCAAAAATAGAAAGGGAACACCATATCACATGTCCTCCAGCTTTATATCATCTCAGTCTTCAAATTGAATCAGCAACACAAGCGCTTGTTAATGACCACCTGCCCCTAAGGAGGCCACAATATGTTGCTCATATCAGAGGTGCTGCTTTTCGAACTCTTGAATGGTATGAAGAACACATTATGATCTCTTACTACAAGGAGCTAACGAGAAGGTGTCATGTAACATCAGCAATTTGGCTTCATGACGGACTCTGGCTCCCAAAAGAAATCTCTCCACATTTAATCTATGAAGCAGAACGGGCAATGCTCCACCAATTACAGCTGGATCCATGTGATCCCCCCCTTTTCAGTTTACGTTAACTCGCCACAGATGCTCAGGCTCTTATACTGACTCTCGAGGAGGTTAATGTGACCAGAAATCCCTTCCCACTCCCACGTACCGAAAGAAAAAGAAGCATTGAAGGTGAGCTATTAGGGACGCGACCCATTCGATGGAACACACAAGCACCGACATCAGGCTATGATACCTTCACAGAACGCATGGCCAAACGTCGTAGAGCAGCTTAAACGCCCATCCTCTCTACTGAAGCCTAGTGGAATTCACACCTGGATGGGTAGGGGGATGGTTACTTTTTGTCAGGCTTATGGTGATTCCATTCTATCCTAGAGAGACGCCTCAATTGACTACGCTAGTCAAAGTATCACCTTACTGCTAGTAGCCACGACGACTGACCCTTAGCACCTATCTGTCTATACCCATTCTAAGTCACGGTGACCTTCCCTCCAAATAAGTACGACAAGTGCTCTAGAATCCGCACCTTATTCTCAACTTCCTTCTCTTGGAACACCTTTCTCTGCTTTCCTGCTATTAGGTATGGCGTGATATTTTGACTCATGAGCCATTTTACTGCTCAAAGGTAGTCAATCCTATACTTCCTATCTCTGCCAATGAGCACGGAGACCGAGAGACCTAGACAGAAACCGTTGCCATGCTCAGCGAGCCTGTTATCCCATCAAGTCACTCAGCTGCGAAATGGCCTGGTCAAGGCAACTGACAATGTGAGCCTAGCCGGCCCGGGAACTGAGGGTGCTGTCACTCAATTGAAATTGGCCTTAAGGGCGCTAGAGGAAGCTCTGTTACTCCTGGCAAACGATGAAGGGAATCACGGGGTCCCAAAACGAGAATCGTGCGAAGAACAAACTGACGGGAAACCGTTAACTGTCATAGATCGAGCAAGAATCTTTCATAGATGGGATGCAAGTCGTAGGCAAGAGAAACACGGCAGGCAACAGAGTCAGAGGTTTGTTAAGCGAAAGTTCGATGAGTGAGCGGACCTATCTATGCACATAGCGAATGTGCCACAAGACAGCCATCAGCGCAGAGGGCAAAATGACTTGTCAATTGATGTAGTTGCTTTTTCTAACTGTGTAGTTACTCTACTCTCTCTCTCTCTTTGATTTCGACACTAGGTAGCGAGGCTCCACTGTCACGTCACTAGCTGACTTCCTTCCTGTCGCTGTTTTGTTTTTGGTCTGGTTTATTTGTGTTTGTTTTGCGTTGTTTTTGTCTGGTCTCCCTTGTGCTATAGGCTTTGATCCCAAAGACATACTTGATTGGCATTACATATTGTCGAGGATTCTTTGCAGGCTCCTTTTTTGGCTCCTCAGTGGCGACATTATGAGGTGAAATGACCCATCCTGTGAATACTTCATTTGCCCCATGAACTTGTGCAATTCCTGCACATAATCATCCATTTGTTTTAGTTTCCTCCCTAACTATGCAATGCTGTCAATCAGGAATATTTGTCGCTTTCTGCCTTTAAGATAGCTCAGGGTACTTCTGTCCGAAGACGTGACAGGGGTCCCTCACACAAACATGTACGTACGTTTGGGAATTCAACCTTCCTACAGTGTTTCTCCCTCACACTAGCTGCGTTAGTTTGGTGAACTCGAAAGAAATTATACAAGTTCAGTGATCGCGTTGCTTGCCATGGCGTGCGCAACATCGAATGCATCAAGCTGTGACGAACGACTTCTCCACATTAAACGTGTCATTAAGAAGTATACGGCTTGCTGTACCTTACTGGATAATTTACAGTCCGGCCACTATCTTTTGCTCAAGGCGAAGCAACAGGCCAGGGAAGTATTCTGGGTCGACATACCAATGCCAGAAAAGCTTGATGAGAACATCCAAGCACAAGTTGCTCTACTTCACATGATAGCAGACTACAAAGCTCACATCGTACGAGAAATGGAATATGCTCAAAATGAGCTGCTAGTCCCAGTGGTGTATCCCGATGGCATTGAGCTTAGTTCAGGCGTAGATGAAGAACTACATGATGTGAGAGAGAACTGCTTCCCGCGCTCACCTTAGAAGGGAGCATACAAAAGATGAGAAGTGGTAGCACTATAAAAGAAGCAAGAGGACAAGGAGCCTACAAGACCCCGGTAACCATTTTGCCTGTGCCATGAGGGGCTGACTAGTCCCAGCGTGATTAGCCGCGCGTAGCGCAGTTTTGTTCAGCCATTGAAAAGAAAAGATCACGTGCGTCTTCAGCTTGACTGGGTAGGCTATATCAAAGCTCTTCCATGCCTTCAGCTACTAGAGTTCCAATGCATGGGAACAAATTTCCACAGTCTTCATTGCACACGTACTCTATCGGCTCAAACAGATTACAGACAATACAGCTTACCTAATGATGTGCTACTTTCATTGAGTGTGACTAAGTTACAATTCCTTACGGTAGCACCTTCTGCACTTCCTGCTAACATTGTTGCTTGGCATCACTAAAAAAATAGTACAGGTGATCCGCAGCTGCCAGACCACGGTGCTTTTCCGACCAAAGACGTGTCGGGACTGCGCCTGGTAAGCGCGCCACTTGCGAAGCCATGTCGACTGCGCTCACGACATTTCTGAGGAACTATCATTGGAAAGGATATAACGTTGAAACCATTCAGAGCACCCCAAATATGGTGACGAACCTACATCGCGGCAAGTACCCTATCCATAGGCTATGCCACAATGTCAACATTGAGTGCAGGGCATTTAACTTGATGGAAGTCTGCACATGGCTCAACTGTGAAAAATGGAACATCCTATGGGCTGAAGATGAGTCATGGCTCCCGGAAGAGGCGACAGTAACGATGCGGGCTACATTGCCCCATGGATTCCATAAGGTCATTCCTCGGGAGTGTGACGAGGCTTACCTGCAGGCTTGGTTGAATATCGCAGGATACGGAGGTTTCTATCCCTTTGCAGCAGAGGTGCGACACAACGGGTATGCATGCTGGGCCAACTCCAGACGTTTTGCAATAGTTGCAAAGAATGCCCAGCAATGTGCTATTATTGCAGAAATCATGCATCCTTACAATATACTAGGCAATCGCATTGAAACACTGCAGCCAACCCTCGAAGGAATCGCACTGAGTGAACAATCACGAATTAACAGTGCTGTCCATGAAGATGATCGACCTTGCTTTGATTTTCGGCTCTCGCAAGAGTGCCAAGACGCAATAGCAGGCCTTTTTCCTAATCATGAAGACGAAGCGGATAGGATCTTCCAACTCAGCGAAGGCATCCAAGTGCTGCAGAGGCAACATAATGACCTTGTACAAGAAGCCAACCGAGCACTTTATCGACTACAGCAAAATTGGCACGCTCTAAGCGAAGCGTATGCAACCATTTTCAATGACCTGTGAGGCACAATGAGTCAGCAGAAGACCAGCGAAGTTGATCGTCAGGCAACCAAAAGAGGGGCTCTCGGGACAGCCTTGCATATGGTGATTCTCGCACGTCTTGTAAATAACTTTTATGTGAACTGAACTACATGCTCACCTATTAGGGTCCAGCAATCCTCTGCTTGACAGTGCCGGCGGTGACTGAAGTATGTACATGTTTTCCTATTGGCTCACAGGTACATCTCATCCCACCTAATTTGGTATGCCAAATAATCAATATCCCTTTCACACCTACTAGCAAGTTAGATGACATTTCTACGTGAGGGCGTGTGTACACGATGTTCAAGGACGGGCTTAGGGTTACCTGCAACCCTCATTTAACATGTCTGTACTTGTTTTCTAGTATTAATGCGTACACAATGGATAACTCACTCAGTGTCCTATGCTCATCTCTAATTCAAGGGTGTGAAGATCAGAATTGAGCGTAGGTACAGCGACAACTGGACGGGAACTTGAATTTATCCTCCCCATCACACTGACTGAGGTACCCCAGTGAGACTGTCACCCTAGTGTTATAACTGACATGTACCAATATTTGACATGTCCTCACATGAAATACGGTAACCATGGGCGGTCACGTTGTCTTTCCGACCAAAGACGCGTCGGGATTGCAACTGACCCACAACAACATCCACCAATTGCCATCCTAGTGTCCCTTTCACGGTATTCGCAAGCTAGCAATCTTTATGTAGTGGGCCTCCACTCTTTCTGCCCGTACCGCCATGGAGTATGTGCGACTTCGCGGAGAAGAACACCAGCTCTCTATGCCAGTAAAGATGATCCTATATAGTTTGGAAGCAGCACAAGACCTTATGGTGACTGTGCGAGACCTCAGGCGCACAGTACGGCTAGTACAGAGTGGATGTGTCACTTTCTTCCCAGAAGAAGCACACGGATTGCAATTGATCTATAACACCTTAGAAGTTGACCTTCAGCAGGTTGAATTGGACGGACAGCGCATCACACAGCATCTTTTGACAGCACTAGCAGCATCGTATGAGGACATAGTCCGAGTGGCAGGTTTTAGTTGCCCGTCTACACGAGGATTGTGGATCAACCACCTATACTTGGTTCCAGCTGCTGATGGAGGCATGACCGATCAGGCGGGACTTGCTCCAGTACCAATGGATGCCCGACCTTTTCGGCTGATCATTCAGACAATACACATCACTGCGACCCTGGGCGGCTTTCTAGACCACAGGACGCTGCGGCAAGCAGCTGATACAGTAGTGGAAGTTGCCTTTCTACTATTACGGTCAGGGTTGCCACCCAACCTCCACATCTGGACAACCATAGCAACTGGTACCAATTCAACAGTGCAAAGACTCCAACCAAGCACGCTCCTGGCGGATGTAGCCAGAATGGTGGCTCCCGCTATAAGGTTTAATCTCCTAGTGCAGGATCAGCCCACTGCGGCCATTCGCAGCCCTGGCAGAGAGCTGAGTGCGCCGGAAGTCGTCCTCCTGTAACAAAAAGTGAGATGACCGGAGAGTACTGAGTTGCCGTATCTCAGTTCTTTGGAATTTGCATGATTTATGGGCCACTCATTACGTTCGCTTGCCATCGTGTGCTCAAGAATGGCTACCTCACAACACAATTCCCACAAGTACTACCCAGTATACATCCTTGGGGTTCACCTGATGTATTCAAGCAATTAACGCTAGAAATAGAGTCATAGCCAGACAGCGCACACTGACTTGCCATGGTGACGAAATGAAGCACTTAGATGTAGTGGATGGAGTTATCGGCGCAATACCGCTCGAAGAAAGACCTACAGCCGGAGTTATAGGAGACAACATTGAACTGCTAATTTTACACCTACGGATGCCTGATGCTGAGACTTGGATTGCACACACTGCTACACATGCAGTAATCAGACTTGAAGAACAACAAATTCAAGACTACCTCCTCATATCCAATGGACTCATGCACAGGACCCCCTGCGTTTTTTCAATCAAAGAAGAGACGGTAGGATGCCTTGATGTTTTGCTGCTTGAACAGCTTTCCCGTGAAGGAATAGGCCTCACAGATTCATCTACGGTGTACATAGCCAGAGCTCATGTACAGCACAGTTATACTGAACTTACTCACTGTTTAACAAGTTTCTGATGAATCAACCGGCTCGAAGCAGGGGCTATGCCTATCATACTCAAGTGTGATATTGCAATGAGAGAAAATTCTGGCAAAAATGGAGTGGTAGGTTCCGTCATGACAGAGAGCATGATCAGCAGCGGTACTCATAAGTACACTTGCCCACCTTGTTTAGTTCTGCAGATTAAGATCCGTCAGCAATTTCGTATACCCTGCCGCACTTCCGTGGCTCAAACCACTTTCCCATGTGCAGGGCTCCCACTCCTCTGACTAAAGACGTGTCAGGGGAGTACCCTCTTTCTATTTTGCCTTCCCTCCAATTCGCTGTCCTTCTCTTTCTCCTCCCCTTGGCTGTTTCCTGTTCTGCTACCTCTTCTGCCTTCTATGACTGTTGGTACTTCAAGTGTACTCTCTGATCCATCCCTGCCCGTCACTTGTGTCTGATTCCTCAATACTCCCTTCCTGCTCTTAGGGCCCTATTTCTGCCATACCTTTGTGCACTCCGGTGGGCAGCCATGGCGCACTGGATCGGTGATAAGGTCACGCTGAAGGCAGGCCCACTGACTGGGCATGACCAAGGGGGCCCAGCTGTTGGCAATAACGATATTGAGGCTCACAGTGAACACCATCGACCTGAGTACAAAGAGTCCTACATTACGGAATACGATGACATCCAGGTTTACCGGCAGCAGGGCTGTTATGAGCACACCAAGCAGCTCCATGCGTGGTCTTTCTATGAATATAGAATGTGCATTAATGGAGAGTGCTGGAATATTATCATCAATGACGACATGAAGAACCCGCCGGACTGGGCCTATCCAGGGTCCAGTTCCGCCAAATTGTCGCATGATTTCTGTCACATAGACACTGAGGCCAGTGATGACGTTTACACAAACTTTTATTTTGTGGAAATGGGAGGACGACAGATATGGCCTTTCTATGCCACACAGTCCTTCCAGGAAGATCTATGGATCTGGGTTAGCCCCAGAAGATTTGCCGTCATCACGAACCACCAACACAGTGAGAAATTGAATCATTTTTATGTCGACAAGATGCATGAACATAATATCCTGGCAAATCGTACACCGTGCTGGTACTTCACTGATCTGACCAATAGCTCAGGCAAGGTGACGGATAAAACCATTGCCCTGAACAAAGAATCCCGCTGTAGTTCAGCAGCTCACGAAACCTTCAAGACTGGCTTTGAACACAAGAGTGCCATGAAGCCTATGCCGCGTAGAGAAGAGAACCTACATGGCAAGAGAAAGTACTCGGACCCCTCGGGACAAACGAGTGCCCAACAGTTTGACCCGTCCGGGAACTACAGTGCCCGTGATCTGCAGAAACTCAATGCGACCTTTGCCGATCAGTCTGAGACTAAATCAGCCGCAACAGTGCCAACCCATACAACCAGCAAAGTCACGATGTGGCGACATGGTGAAGTACCGCCACTAGGACCTGCAGCAGAGGGCCGGGCCCGGGCTGCTAAACAGCTGGCGTATGCACGCACTCTATTAACTGCTGTCATGGAAGCAGCCACCCAAATGGAAGAAGTAGTGAGCAATTTAGTGCAAATCGAGCAAGAACAAGCAACGGCTAAAGAGGAAGATTTGGGGCAAGCTGCTTCAGCTGCTCCAACCGAATCTTGCACAGAGCCAGCTACAGAGGGAAGTCAGAACTGAGTGCACATTAGATTGACATCTGCATGCTGTATAAAGTCCGAAGGAACCACAGCGAAGACTGTGGCCTTATTCTCACCCCGAGGATGCAGGACGTGAAAAGAAGGTAATTGCACTAGATGGTACGCCTACTGATGGATCAGTAAAAGTCAATTAGAATGCAATATATAAGAATGCATGATTAAACATTGTCTTGCGATATGTTATCCTTTGCACACATGCAGGATGTGTCTTGGTGAGCATGTGGCCATTTGTCACGCTGCTCGGTGGAGGGCCTGCAACATTTTTGGCTCAAACAAAAGCACTGTTTTGATTATCACCACCGTTTCCTGGTACAAGCAAGTCTCTTACTAAATAGATTGCCGTATCTGCTAGACCTGTGCTATCACCGACGGCTGTACAGCACGTGCCTGTGACATCTGACTGCTGTTACGCATAAATTGTGCTGTCTTGCATGTCAATGAGACCACGTGGCAAGGTTTTCTTGTTTGATCTGCGAAGCAATTCTGGCTCGAGTACAAATGGTCAGATCAGTTGTTGACTTTTATACTTCCAGGCATACCCCTCAGTATCCTTCCTATCCCCTACCTAGACGAGGTTTGTGGTTGCAGTCATAAGTGCGAGGCCTCTCTGGCTAAAGACTGTCAGGGTTGCCTCCGCTTCATCTTACGGGGCAAGTATGCGACTCCGTGTGCGCCATGGCCTCCTTGGAGAAATAGCCCTGACGATGGACGTCATGGAACGGACAACTCTCGGATGGGATATTATGAAACAGATGGCGATGGTGCTTAGGTTGGATTCACCCTTCCAAGTGGTCCTCTATGCAGACAGCTCGTCGGTAATCCAATCCCCACTGAGGGCTGTTCAACTTGATACGGAAGCAAATGAGGCAACCTTATGCTATATAGTGCAATCGTTGCAAATCCCATCAGCACAGCAATATCAAGACCTTATTACAGCCATTTATCATAAAGACGTGGGTAGGGGGATGGGGTCCCCAATACCATGCGTCTAACAGGGGGAGGTGGACCCGAGAGGGTCCGGGGGGACGTTAAACTGTGATATAGCGCAGGGGAGTTGCTGAAGGCCCCCGTCCCTAACGAACCGTGAATTAACACGGTACCTTGGTACCCCCTAGTCGGCGTGTGTTGACATGTTGGGTTGCTCCTCATGTCACACCCTCGTTTGTGTTTGCACACATCCTTGGGTGATCGTGCGGTATCTCGGGGTTCTCCCGGACCGATCGGTACACACGTGGTACGGGACCGACGGGTCTCACCTTACCTTGTGTCTAGGGTAGCAACACCCTGTGATGACACGGGGGAACAGGCAAGGTCGGTGAACCTCTTAGAGACTTGGGGACTTGTCTCGAGGAGGGGTCAACGGGGCAACCCGTTGGCTAACGGTCAATATTCAATATTCATCGTTGGGTAGCTAAGCTCGCGGTGGACAAGACCGTCGGTTCCTCCCTAACAGTGTTAGGGTCCTGTCGCAAGACAGGTGTATCCCCCTGGGATACATGGGATCGCTAACGACTGGGTCACCGACCGGTTCACTCTCAACCTTCGGGGAGAGTGGGCTCAATGTACAGTCTGGCCACAGTGAGGACCTTGTTCTTGGCTCTAAGGTCCGAGCTGTGCTCCATAGGGACTGGGGTCACTGAAAAGGTGACTAAGACTTTCCACTCGTTTCTTGGATCGTCTTCTCCGGTAATCGCTGGAGTCCGGGAACCTATGGGGGCATCATGAGTTGGTCCCTTGGATTGAGTGGTGATCATCTTGGGTGAAATGAATGGGTTCCGTCTCCACGTCCATTCGGGGTGTACGGTTTACGCTGTACATCCTTGGTGGAAATGAATGGGTTCGGTTCCCACGTCACTCGGTGAGTGGATCCACTCTCCTTGGTTTGACCTGGGACTCATGGTGTGGAAAGGGTACCGCCCCAGGGTGCGCCTGGTGCTTGCGGGGGGCCATGCTTCTGCGTGGATTTCGCCTTTTTGGCGTGGCCCTGCACCGGGAGCCCAAAGGTACCAAGCGGATAGAGTTAAGCTATCTCCTTGGCAAGGGATTAGGCCTTATGGGCTTGACGACAGAGGGAATGCATACCAGCACACTAGTAGCCTCTGCTATCCTTCGAGATCATTCTACTGATCCGTATGCTTACCAGCCTGCTGCCGGCCACTGCTTCCCTCGACACGGTGCCAGCTTAACTTATTTACTGTTACAAGCCCAAGCTGACCCCAATACTCTCCCTCCCAAACCGCAACCTACCACTATGTTGGAATTAGCAGTTGAGTTGGGCAGCTCACAGCTTGTTCAAACTTTACTTGAGGCTGGTGCCTCGGTCATGCCCGTGAAAGGAGCGCTACCACCACTGTTCCTTGCTGTCCTCCATCGGCACAGGACAAATGTACAGCTGCTCCTAGACGCGCAAGCGGACCCATGGCAGGAGATTGCGATTGCCTCCGTGCTTTGCCATTCACTGCAATGGCACGGTCACGCTGCCCGAAAAGAAGTCTTCAATGCTGTACAAGCTGCTGCTGCGCAGAGTGCTGACGACACGGTCGTTGACATGCTACAGCAATTCAGCAACGCTACAGAAGTTGTGAGGAGAGAGCAATCTCCGCTGGCCCGAGTGAAGCCCACAGCTCTGACAGATAGGGCTGCCACTATCATGAAGCAAACTATGAAATATCAACATATCATCGAAAAGCAGTCTCGACAAACAAACTTTACCACGTTCCGATGGCGCAGGATACTTGAAGGATTGAATTTACCAGTACAAATGCGACCTGAGCTGCAACCACCCCCTGAGCTCAACCAGGAAGAGACTCTACTGCACCAAGTCGACTGATCTTGCGCCCCAAACGAGCACTTTCCCAGTGAGAGGCTGGCACTAGGTAAAGGCTGACTCCGGGCTTGCTTGTGATCCTGGGAAAAAAGAAAGAGCAGTACACAGCAGTCACATCTCCTTTGAACAATGATGTCCTTAATCACACAAGTATCGTGTGCGCTGTTACATGTAGTTCCCACTCCCTGCAATCCTATTGGCTCAAATGCATAGCAGTAGATAGATCTGCTGCCTCAGCTGAGTTTAAGAAAGGGGTTAGATCTATAGTGCCTCCTTATCTCGGTAAGGGATAGATTTAACAAACCTCTTCGGTCCTTGGGCTAAGGGTATTACTTACAGGCTTGTGTCGTCCATACTACAGATTGCACCCTGAACGTTCGTGCGCTGGGACCTTACTCCACGATATTGCCCCTTGTTGCGTAATCTCTCCCGTTGGCTTCTGGTTTTTCTGGCCAAAGACGTGCCAGGGCTACCAGCGCCTCTCTCCACCCCCCCTCTTGTTGATTTGCTCTCTCTTCTCGCTTTTGTTCTTTTGTCTCGTCCTTGTGCTCTGCTCCCTCTTTTTCCCCTTGTTTGTTCCCTCCTTTCTCTCGTGCCTGGATTTTCTGACTGAAGACTGTCAGGGCTTCCAGCTTTCCTTTTCCCGCTCCTTCCCCCCCTGATTGCTCTTAACTCCATCACTGCCTTGAGCGCCGCTTCATTTGTGCCGTCTTGGTTGATTTCTTACTTTGGGTGTTTTAGTTTCCTCTTGCTTCCTGTTAAGGTGCTTGAACTGCCTGGCCAAAGACGTGTCAGGTTTTTCAACACTTTCCTCCCCCCCCGTTTTTGGTTTTGCTCTGGTCGCTTCCGTTTCTTTGGTCTTGGTTTGGGGGTTCCTTCTTTTCCTTGACTTTGTATTTCGATACTGACAGTAGTGCTTGAGTCTTCTGACCAGAGACGTGTCAGGATTCTCAACACCTACCCTTCTCTCCCCCTTTATAACCATTACACCCAAATCAGCTACACAGGAACTGAACAGTGAGATGTCTCTGCTCTCCAGGGAACAAGCTGTGAAATCCTGGTACGCAAAGAACCCTACAATCAGCTTCTTTGATCTGCTTTACGCACTTGAACAGCACAAGAGCATTTCGACTGAGTACGGGCTGAATGTCTCTATTGAACAGCACTGGCGATTTGGAGACCCCCATAAGAAGACAGCTGCACCTGATCGACATGACTACGAAATTGCAATGGTAAACGGGAGGGAAACCTCACCTGGACCTGACTGGCACAAGTTGTACCGATGGTTGGTTAGTCAAAGCTCTGCATTCTTGCCTTACCACACCGTGTATTTGGTGACGGACAATCGTGATTTGCAATCGGACAAGGTCAAGTCTGTGCATGGACTCAGCCATTGGCCAATGGTCGCTGCTTGGTGGAAAGAACGGTTACGCTATGTCGGCCCATATGGAGAACTCACCACAGTTGTCTTTGTTCACATCTCAGCTGACACTGGTCTTCATAAGGTACACCCAACATGGGCAGGGACGTGCATCCTTGATGCTTGTGTGTTCCTCTTTCCGACCATCAATTTTGCACTGATTGACAGCGATTGTGTGCCAGTGACCCTCTTTGAGATACAAGAACTTTGGCTAGCGAGCACTGACCCAACACGACCAGCTACAGCAAGCAAAGTTACAAAGAGCAAACTGTCAAGCCCCATTGCGTCATCGCACAAACGTGCGCGCTCTGTTGACACGGGAAGGGACATGCAGCAGCCTGGTCCACCATCGAAGTTATCTAGATCGCATAGTGCGGACGATCTTGCTGTCCGGAAAGCTGATCCACTACGAGCCCCTCCCCTCACCTATGGTGCCAATTTGGCAGACGAAGTTGACTATGGTGATTCGCCAGACCCGAGTCCCCGCATGTCTCGTCGGGCGACGTCCAGCAGCGATGACTCTTCCCCGGCTGGGTCAACCAAACCTATCCGGAAGGACAAAGCAAATGTGGATGAAACTGCCAGTGTGTGCAGGCCCAAAGGAGTCATCCTTGTGAGTGAGGCATTCACTGAAATCAATGCGGGTCTGGTCATTGTATTAGCTTCGGGTCACGAGAGCCCTGTACCTGTCACTGCCTTGGAGGACTCGGACACGGATCCTGATGAAATAGCCCACGTTCTTACTCGTGCTTACCACAGGCATGTTGAAGCCTACCTTGCTACCACGTATCCACCTGCAGATGTTGAGCTAGCAGTTGCTAGTGGATTACTTGGCTCTCCTCTGCTTGGCACGTCCACTCGTGTTACAGCAGATTGGTGCCATGCGTGGAGTTTGTTAGGCCAGTGGTCTGGATTAGTTACGTTTCCTGTCCCAGCCTCTGGAGTCTGGCCGCGTCATGGTCATTTACGGAAGATCCTTGATGGCTACCAAGGCAGACAACCAAACTTCCATAAATGGGCTCGGCCTGCCTACGAGCAAGGTGCCCTTCCGACCCTTAGCCTGCTGCCAGGTGAGGTCAGTGTACGAGTGCTACCAGGAGACAAGATGTACCAGGCCATGGAAATCGAGCCACATTACATGCGGCCTGTTATTCTGCATGGGTTTGGCACCAATGCCAAGAAAAGAATGCCTAGCAGTCTCGCTGACCTCGCCCAATTTGGCTGGTTGCCGTTGGCTGCAGCTTTATTTGGTACACAAGAATGGAAGCCTCAATGGCTACATCACAATTTCCTTCCAGTGGTTGGTCTGCGACTACATGCCAAAGTGCCTCCTCCCCCACTCTCCCAAGCTCAACTAATTTTGCTGTGTGGACTGTGGCAACGAAAGGAACAACCGGAACCCTCATGTACATCGCTGCAGCAAGCAGCTCCCCTGAAGTTTGGTCTCCCGTTACCTTTCAGAGAGATGGCTAAGTGGGACGTCACTGTCAATGAGCAGGCCATAGATGTTGGAGAAGTGTCCAAACAAAACTACATCGGAAGAACACCTGCTGCTGCGTTGCCCGCAGCGCTCAAGGGCTCTGACGAGTGGGCATCCTGGGTCTTCTCCCTCTCAGAAATCTGGCAAGATGACGCCCCAATGCAAGACCGACCCCTTGAAGTGCACTGCAGTGGATTAGGAGGTGGCCTACTCAGTGGCGAACACGACTATGATATTTTCCTACAAAATCATGCACAAACAAAGGTGTATGGCCCATCGTTTGCGATGACAGATAATTGGGAAGCACATGTCACCCAATTGGGCCTCACCAAAACAGTGCACGAATATGCGGTATACCAGCTACTCTCCACTGCAGAAGGATGGACAGCTTGGCGAGATTTCCTTCCTGAACATTTCTCCAATCATCAACTGCTGCTCACGAGAGCGATTCGTCTCATTGAGGCTGCGAATATCCGGCCAGCCCATGCCAGGCCACCACACCCGACCTGGACAACAGCAATTATGCAGATCTTTCGTTGTTACCATCCGCAAGGTAAACATCTTTTTCTGAAGTCATGTTTTCCTCACTTAGTCACTACAGCGGATCCAGGAGGTGTCAGGGACATCAACGTTTATGGGTTCTCGGCAGGGTCCTATACGGGCCTTGCAGTTCACGAGATCCTGAGTGAATTCGCTGCATTCCCAGGCCTCACTAAAGTTGCTGCGATTGCGACGCCGCCAGAGATGATGCGACTTCCCACTGGCGAACGCAGAGTCACTCTTGTGCACTGCCTGGAAGACCGGCTATGTGTGTGGAAACCTGACTCTCTGACAGAATTCAATTATCAGGTTGTTCTTATAGAAGGGCACCCCACATGGAGTGGGCGTGCCAAGCACTCATATGGCCACTTGCTCTTCATTGACCTTGATGAAGGGGTCCATGAAGTTCAAAGATTACAAATCACCACCCCTCAAGTCATTCCACACGGGGTACGGTGCGAGGGATTGCTGCGAGTACTCTCATGGGTTAGCTTTGACCTTCCTGAGCACCTCAAGACGACTCTAAGCACTCTGTTAGTAGCAGCTGGAGAGGGGAACACTGAGCTACAAACAGTACCTATTGTCGGTCGGGACATTAGGGATGGTCAGCCTGATACGGAAGCTGAACTACAATCAGCTTTGATTGCGATGATTCCCACACCGGGAGGATCTCATGATGAGGGAGGGTTGCTGGTTCGCAACTTACTGGCGGAATTCCTGCGTGGTTTTTCATTAAGAACCCTCATCTTCCTACTGGACATGGTGCTTCCGCAACTAGACGCCTATCATGCGGGACGGCAGCTCCAACACCTCCAGCCCTGGGTCAGTGTAGAACTAGCTCAGCAGAAGAAGCGAGGACAAACTGGAACCCGGTTGCAGGTCACCTACCAATATGAGGCGTATGCTGGTTTTCATGTCATTCACCTACATACTGAAGGTGCCCCTCTCCTACTCTTTAGTGCACCTTCGGATGTTCCAAAGATCTCGCCGCGTGATCTCTGTGAAGCTGGGAACCTAGGCAACCTGGAAGCCAACGTGATGGCGGGCAGAGCGCTACTTGGGGTACTCCAGCTGCCAGACACTCAGCAGCGGTGTGTTATACTACTGGTACATGAAAAGGTGATGCCCAGCGGAACCAGCAAGAACCCTGCTCAGCGAGCAATCAAACGCATTGCCCCGAAGTTGCTAGAGCTTGTAATCGTCTCGCTACCCATTGCTCGGACCTTTTGTGGGCGACTTTTGGACCAGTATCTCAAAACAATGAGTTACTTTGATCCTGCACAGGACTGGCCGAAACCCATCGAAGAACATGTGTCTATGGCCGTAGTGTGGGAAGAGCTAGCCTTCTTGGGTGACACACGCAGCCGCCATGAACTCTTAGTGTTTGCACGAGCTAACCAGTCGCGCCTACCATTGGCCATGGGCATCGTACAGCCGCATATACCTGTTCGCCGCATGGCCAGCGAGCGCAAAACGCAGCTGACTGATGCACTAGTCAGAATATTGAGCCGGTTCCTGACACCAGCCACGATCTCGATGGATGGGGCCCATGACAGTTATTACCGTGAGTACCTCCTTCCTCTAGCAGCCCACGGTGATGGACATGTCTTAACGGTCTCAATTGCACTGTTGCTGGCTATTCTGACAGGTAGATCTGACTTATGTATTGCAGGGGTCTTTGGTGCTGGCAAAACGCGGTCCCTTGCGGTCTTGCTCATTGCCCTGAGCTGTGAACTCAAGGACTTTGTTGCGATCGTCTATACGAAAGAAAATGTAGCTGCCAAAGCACTTGCGGATCAATTAAGTGATCTCGCGCCCCCCACAATCAGGAGCTTCGGTAGGCTAATTGGTCGCATGGAGGAAGGTAAAGGAGAAGCATATGCCTCCAAAATTGACGTCCGGTGCAGTGACCGTAACAGAATCATCGCGCACAAGAATGTGCTCATTGCAACAGGTGGCTCAGCCACGGCTGAAATGGCGATGCGCTATTCCACTTTTGGCCATTGGATTTCTCGCACCTGGCTAGCTTTCATGGACGAAAGCCAACAGTATGGCAACTACCATGAGATCGCAGCTCTCGCTGCCATTCAACAACCAACTCTCACTGTCTTCATTGGAGATCACAGGCAAACTCCAGGAGGGCTGTCAAAAGGCCGAGCAGCGGCTGCCAATCGACGCAAACTGTTGCAACGGCCGTTAGGGCTCAGAGCGCTTGATAAGCCAGGAGACTATCTTCCACCAGCACGAATGGCAGCACTTGTCGCTCAGCTTTGGCCTGATGCGAGCCAAGATCCGGAGTCAGATCTCTTCAGTCTGCTGAGACTTGCGAACAAGCCGCATAGTGGCCCATGGACATCCATTCCGCAAGACTACGAGCTGCCTGTCGCCCTGGGGCGGGTGTTTCACTGCCGAATCTCGTGCCAGCTGGATGCACACAGCAACCTAATTGCAGCAGCTCTAGCAGTCCTATTGATTGCCACAGCACCAGAGGAGTTTGGAGTACCTGAGTGTACCACAACCCTTGAAGCAGCCGGGCTATGTGGTGCTCACCGGTGGGGTATCATTCTCCCTAACAGCTCACGGGTCTCAATGCTGACTTACCAAGCTATTGTTGCAGTTCGATATCCTGAATTAGTCCTCCACGAGCCCAATCACATCTACATTGGACACTTCGTGCCACATGAGTCCACTGTGGCACAAGGAGGCTTCCGGACAGTACTGTGGAAGGCACCTAAAGATCTAAGAGCTGCAGTCGAGGACGTCGTTGCCTTCTGCACTTATCTGAAGAATTATTATCGCAACTTGCAACAGGGAGCGACCTCGCAGCTGCTTGTCCTATGCAACCGTACGGCGGTGCACAACTTGCTACTCCAACATGGCTTTCAGTCTACGTGGTATGGTGGGCTGAGAGTTTCCACCACTTCCTCTGCCGCGGGGGCAACAGCACGCATTGCGGTCATTGTTCAAACAGGCGTTGGGTTTCTAAGTGGAGGACGTCGGGATGCAACAGCAGACGAGCGCGAAGACTGCTATGGGAGAGCAACTGTAGCGCTCACAAGAGCCATTGAACATACCTATATTGTCTCGCCTCTTGATATGGCAGGCATGATTGGCATGGCTCAGACACTAGGAGTGTACCATTATGGATACTTCACACTGAAAGACCGAGACATTCAGTACCATGGCCCTACAACCTACCCCAGCGACAAAATTGCCATACTGGACTGGGGATTAGGGGCACCTTTTATTCCACAAGACAAACCCCCTCTTGCTATTGCCATGATAGTGACCATCAATGGCACGCGAGCGTGGCGACGATATCGGTTGGTTGTGGCATGCAGAGACAAGCTGCGTCTACCCCCTGATGTCCTTGCAGCGTTAGAGTCCCGCGCACGTGACCATGTGCTGATGACCAGCGGTTTTTTCCCCTGCTCGATTGATCGGGAATACCTGTATGGTTATGCTGCTGATGGCTACAGATCACCTCTCTGGCTCTGTGCAGCCTATAATGGGTCCCCAGCACTTGTTCATCGACATCGAGGCCACAAGGTCTTCTTTCACGTGGGTATACAGGATCGGCAACTTGTCGTAATACCGGGTATCCATTACTTCGATGCCCATCGGTTGCAACCGGACCTCTTGGACACATTGGATCGCCAGATTGACCCAGGGTCTATGAAACTCGCAAGCCCCGATGGTGCAGGAGACACAGTGAATGACCCCTCCTCGGATGAGGAAGCAGCCTCTACCGATGACGAGAGTGATCCAGAAGACCCTACAGTTGCATGGTGCCCACCCATACCTGATGCAGCTGAAGATCCCTCTGAAGATGAGATCGCGAGTGCAGCTGACAAGCTAGCAATCCTGATTTCTAATGTCCAACCCAACGGAAACCCTTTTTGCATACCCGAAAACCTTGGAGTTGGAGCTCTCCCACCGTTATGGCTACAGGCAAGATTGACGTTGTCTTTGACTGCCATCCAAGAAAAGTTTGCGCGCATCTTGCTGAGTGTGGCCTGTGAACTGTGGTTGCGCGGGCAAATTGCCAGGGTGGAGGATGTCCTCCTGCAGGCGGCAAGGGCTCTCACAATTCGTTTGGCAGAGAAGCTCGCCCAGGCGATGAGCTCGTTGATGAGATTGGCTGAATCCATGGTGACTCCAGAAACTGAATGCTTGCTGTATGCCACGTACTGGTTTCGGCCCATCCTGTCTGAACTCATTGGCTCGGCCCTTGAGAGCTCTGAGGTGAACCGGAGTCGAGCGCCGAGTGGCCCAGTTAAAGTCCTGGTCACAGATCGGCCGCATCGACGCATTACTGGGCTAGTGGACCTTACGAGTGGTGCCTCTGCCCTACTGGCATGGTTCCCGGCTAGCTGGGCCAGCAAAATTGCTCCCAAACTTCTCGAGAATGCTCCTGAGAACGCGCAGAAACCACAAGAAATTAACATCGCATGCCCGAAACGTTCCTGTGACGAGACTCCGGTGGAGGGAGCAAAGCAGTTGCTCCAGGCAGTTAAATTTGCTGCCAAAAACATGCCTGGTTTTCGTCTTGGTTTGGACGAAGACTTTCAAATGGCTGGATGTTTCCAGGAGCTCATCCGTGGATATACAACAGGGCTCGTTGAACCATACATGATGCGAGGTCTCCAACCACTGGGACCGAATCGCACTACTCTGGAAGTTATCATTCCCTCTCACGCAGGGCTCACGCCCGAGAAGTGGAAAGAAACAGCCACACTGTGCCCACTTGATTGGCCTTCCAACTACAGTCTTTTGCGATTGTGGCATACCAATGGGAGCCTCCATCAAACGGAAGCGCGACTCAGGAATCAACTGTCGCACAGCCATATGTTTGCTGAGTGGACAGTGCATCTCCACAGATTTGCAGAGCGCGTCTTATTCCAGCAACCTGCAGTTTATGTAGCGGGACATGCCTTGCAAACCAACCTGCGGGAACGAAACTTCCCAGACAGGAAAGTCCGCAGGAGGGTTCCGCCGGAAGACCTGGACGAACATCAAAGGGCGATCCGAGCGCTTCTGCAGCGTGCGATTGTCCAGCAAGGAGTGAACCCAGTTTCGTTTGGGCTCACCAATGAATGGAATGACACCATTACATCAGACAAAAAGCACTATTTGGAACATTTCACGAGAGGTATGACATGATCCCCCGCCCACCCCTGTTCGCATTACGTATCCCCTTTTTGTGTCCACCCCTTCTCTTCTCTCCCTTTCCTCTCTTCTCTTTTTCATTCCACATTGTCCCTGGCAATATGTGGCATTTGCTTCATCAATAACGTTGGTGGGAGTTGACTTAACTCTCTATTAGGTCCTCTCGTCAATTCCACTTAAGGTTCCTGTCCATACCGGTGTGTCTGTCCAAAGACGTGACAGGTGCACTGGTCGGCAGTAGGGGACACAACTCTCCCTCATTTATAGTTGTCAGGTTCATTGTGCTGAGCATACCCGGCCCCTACCTATTCATATCTCGCAAACAGTTGATAGCCACACTCATTTGTAGTTGGTGAGAGTGCCAGCTTAGGCGTAACAGACCGGGCAGTATGGTTTTCCTTTGCACAGTTGTGTAGAATGTGCTGTCCAGTCGAGAGCTTAGACCATACTAAGGTCTCTTCCACCATGAAGCCTATTGCATGAGCGCTTGCACTCGCAGCCTTTGCCTGACAATCATAGATGGGTGATGAAAATGATGTTACTATCCCCAGACCTAATATTGACGAGACAACCACTCTCCCACCCTTTCCACTAGTTAAGGTATCTGAATTCGTTTACTAATCCTTAGTTTTTGCCCTTAGCAGAGCTACCTTAGGTTTTGGTGCCTTGTATTATTGTTCCTTTGTTTGTTGATTTGTTCCCTGCCTGACGTGGCCCCCCCTCCCCCTCGGATGGTCCTCTTTGGCGCCTTGGCCCAGGTTTTACTGGTCCCTCCCTCTGGGTATCGTTGCTTCCGGCGACGGCCTGGTTGCCTTGCCTCTGTGCGTGGAGTGTTGTGGCGCATTGTCTCCCCTCTTCATTGTGTCTCATGGCAACAAAGGCCTTGGCCCTGTGTGGGGATCTTTCCCTCTACACCATGCTTCCTGTGTTGTTGGGGTGCTGTGTGCTCCCTCACTGAGGTATTCATCATCGTATGATCCTTGGCCCCTTTTTGGACCCCGCTAAGGCACGTTCGTACCCCTTCTGGTGCGTGTGTGTCCGTTCTCTCTCTGTCCTTTGCTGCCTCCTGGCTCCTCTCCTCTCTTCTTCTGTGTGGCTTGTAGTGTGGTGTGTGTTGTGCTTTGGCCGCCCCCCTCTTTCTGCTTCCCCCCCTGATGGCAGGTTTTTTGTTGGTTGGTTGCGTGTTGTTTGTTCCCTCTTTTGCCTGGATACCGAGGATACCGCTCTGCATAATAGCTCTGTCGTTTCACCCTTGCTATATGGTCTCATCTGGTAGTGACTAAGGATTCGTCCGAGGTGGGGTAGCTCTTTCACCGCCCCCCTTTTCCCCCAATTTGAATTCGTTTTGTGTTTAGTTTGTTTTCTCTTGTGGCTTCTTCTTTGGCTTGGTATTGGGGAGGGCCCTTCTCTCTTTGTTTTGTTTCTGCTTTTGTTCCGAGAGGGGCGGTAGATTCCCGGTAGAGCCATGGACTAGGCTGCACTGCAGTGAGCTTTACTGGCGCTGTCCAGTTGAGCTTCCTGCAGTTCAGTCTGGAGCGCCCGCGTGCAGCAAAGCCTGCCCACATGGTTCGTTGTGCGGATGTTCTGTAGTGCCCTGGCAGATGGCCTACTCGGTGGGAGAGTGGCCTGGTCTGGAATACACTGCTAACTTACGGTGCATCTGGTCCTCTCTGCAGGCTCTTGCTGGGACGATGACGCCTAGTGACTCCTGTCTGAGAATCTGGTACTGGGGCAGCGAACCATTTCAACCCTCATAGCATAGGGGGATGAGTTCAACTGCAATGCGAATGCAAATTTGCGTAAATGGCGGCAGTAGCATACTGGTTGTGCTCACGAGCCCATGCTATGGTCAGAAGCCTCGTCTGTCTGTAATGGCCGTATTGTGCCGGTCAGGCCTTTTCAGCCACCAATTTACCCACTGCCCATCAGGGTCTTGGGCCTTTTGCTATATGACGGTTCCTGCGAGGGCTCACACCATCAGGCATGTCTTGCGGGCCGTCAGTTTTCTCCTCCCCACCTAGGGGGGGAAATAGATCACAATCTCTTGCGGCGGTGTATATTGACTGGAACAGACTGACTTGCGTACGCTGAACGATGCAGGATGAACAGCAGCGATGCGAGAGAGCTATATTGACAAGACGTCCGTATTGGCGGCCTATGTCGTGCTACTTCAGTCTGCCTGCAACACTGGATTTCTTATCTGTTCTCAGGTGAGACATTCTGGGCGATCATGTACTATATTCCGTGCACTGCCGCATTGGTAATTAGTTTGCACGTTTTTGAGGATGATACGGTGGCTAAGGTCACTGTATCTATGGCAAATCGGAATGTGTTTTGTGTTTTTGTTGGGCCCTGCCCCGTTTTTTGTTGCTTCGCTGTTTTGCTTGTGGCGAAACGCAAATCTGGCTGGGGGATTTGCGGGTCGTTTTTGGTTGCGGTGGTTGTGTTGTTTTGGTTTTCCTTGTTTTTTCGTGATGATTTGCCTAAGTTTTTGGACCACACGTGTCCTTGTACATTTCTGCTTTTCACTGCTTACGCAATTGTAAGGACCGAGCCTAGTGCGAATCGGCCAAACCGGAGGAAAAAAAAAACTGGCTCGGCACTTCGCTGCTCCATGCCCGGGTTTCAGACACTTCATGCAATCATGCATGCCAACCGACATCGGCCGCCTTTGACTGGGTTGTTGCAGCCTTTGGACATGTTGAAATGCCAACACATTGGCTTCCCTGCCTCCGTCTTTCGGGCCAAACCTGTAAGCTCGTCCGGCAACTGTGGAGCCGGCTTGTCTGTCGGTCTTGGGCGCTTGAAAGGTTTCTTCGGGACTGGGCTCGGCCGGTTCGGTTCTGGCTCCAATGGTCTCTTTGGAGGCTGCTGCGCTGCCACCTTTGGCATTGCTATTAAGTGAACATTGATTCTGGGGTCGTGCATCAACCTTTCAAAGGGCTCTCAAGAGGTGGTCTGCTCCCTGCTGCGGCTTTGAGCGACCCCTTGTGTTCCGATGCCAAAATTGAAAGATTTCTCTGTCTGCTCGCATCACTTGAGTCTAAGTGATAGCGCTGAAGTTGCTGGGGGCATCAGAGACCAGGGTGGACATCAGTTTGTCCAACCACTTCTGGCACACGCTCCATGAAAGCAAATTCACGAGGTCAAACGCCAGGTGGCGCCTTTGCAGTGCGAAATACAACTTGAGCTCCGTGTTGGTGTCAATGTCGTGCAAGTTTGAAATCACTGTCTGCTTCAAGGCCCCTTGTTCCAGCGTGATCATCGTCTTCGACTTGTTTTTTGCTTCTGTCTGCACCTCACTCTCCCTGGAGTGGCACCTGCTGGGGTGCAGGTACGTGATACTCCCACTCTCCAGCACATTGTAAGCTGCGTCTATGAGAGAGTGAGCAGGTTGTTTGCTCTGGTGTGTGCGGTAATCCTGGCAATCTTTTCTTCTGGGCATCAAGTCTGCTTTGCTTCTCTATGAACGGGAGCTTTCGGATCGGCTCTGAAGCATCTGCACATGCAGACTGAGTCTTCATCTCAGCAATAAGGAGGGTGCAAGACTCGAAGTGCAACCTCCTGAGAATTGCTGTTGTGCCCAACGTAGACTGAGTTTCAAACACTGCATCTGCCAGTTTGGTGAATTCATCATCTGAAACTGGATTCTGCGGGCTCCCCAAAGCGAAAGCAAGTGTCGAGAAAGAACCGATGTTTTGACCCTGCAGCCTCTCAAATAATCCATCATGCATCTCTTCACACCGTTTCTGAAAAGCCTTCTCAGAGTCAATGAGCGCCATCACCACTAGGTCACAAAACTGAGCGATCACAGTTTCAAAAGTTTGGTTTCGTTTGTCCTTGTTTGGAGCCACAGGACACGCAAACATTCACAACTATTTACCTCTACTGAGGAGTTGCAAATTGCTCAAACGGGTCATCTGTTGCCATGCTGACAGTCGACCAAAAATGGAGTGATCATGTTGCACTCACAAATTACGGATAACAAAGATCCTTAACAAAGTTGAAAATTGTTTATGTTTTGCCGTCATGATTGGCTCAAAGATGTGTGATGCATGTTTTCACGGATTGAACAAAACCGAGAGGCAGCCTGATTCCTCAATTTTACCGCAATCTTGAGGTGAGCGGTGTGTTCGAAGCCCGCCAGCAGTGGCTGCAGCAAGGTGTATCCCACCTGAGAGATGCCGGTGGTTTATAAAGGCTTCCATTGGCCATTTCGACCTTTCGGCCGCAAAGCAGGTATCGCTTGTGGTCCTCTTGGATCAGATGAAGCATCCTGGACTTAGGATGCTGCCTCAATTCCGTCCCAGCCGGAGCCTTTGGCGCACTGACCATACGGGCTGCATGTGTCACAGCAGCTTGTTCCTCCTCTGAGCTCGAAGAGGTGTCGCTGCCTGACCCAAGGTCCTCGCCTGCCTCCTCATCCAAATCTTGCTGCTGCCGATCGACTGGCTCCCAAGGCTCATCGTCCCCTTCGACTGAAAGGACTTCAACTTTGACATCTGCCGTCATCATCCCCGATCTGGTTGCGTTCGGGTTGAAGGATCCTTGTCGTATGCGCTCCAGCATGTTGTTCAGCACCCTCAAGGGACTTGCAAGCGAATCCCTGGAGTAGGTCAGCACCGACTTCATGCGGCCTGTGTGGCCACCTAGGATTTCCCTGTCAGGTATGGAGGCACCAAACTTCGCCAGGAAGCTGAGCAACGTAGCCTTACATGAGTGGCTCGAAATCCTGCAATCCTCTGGCAAACCCCCATTCCTGTCAAGGATCATTTTGACCCACTTGCTGAACTCTCCTGTGCTGAGTGGCCGAACCGTTGCTGATCCTTCGCCATCAGGTGCTGGCATCAAAGGTACACCCGACCCAAATTGATCGCCCAGCTGTTGCCTGAGCTCCCACCAAGTTCTGACCCAGTTGCCCTGCACCACTCCCAGCGCTGGTCCAACAGCTGCCATGATTCCAACCTTGGCCTCTCGTAGCTTCTCAATATACTTGAGCATGGAGTTGGCTCTCTTGATCAATGTGGCTGGAGCCTTCCCTGATAAAATATCCCTGAGCATACGAAGTTGTTCGGCAAGACCTGCTAGGAGATGTAACTGCTTCACTGTTTCGTGAATTTCGGGAAATTGCGAAATGATGTCGAACCACCTTTTCAGAGCAACATCCATCTTGGCCTCTTGGTCTTCTTTCCAAGAAATTGCATCTGTATTGGCAACGATTTGCCTCCAGTGGTCAGCCACCAAAATTCGCCTGGGCATCTTTGCAGGCTTCTCCAGTTGTTCCCGTTGTGGGTCTGCTGGGCAAGCCAAACGCTTCCATTTCCGTTGAGGGCTGACACAAAATGGTTTGTTGCAAAAGATGCTTCCCCAAATGCCCTTTTCCCAAGGCAATTCTAGGTCCGGGCTTGGATCCAGGTCCAACCAAGTCCTTTCCAGCATATCTGGGGTAAGGAACTGTGGTAAGGGTTCATCTCTTTGCGAATCACCCGAAAAAACCATGTCGTGCGACGAACTCCGAAGGATAGCAGACCTAAGCCGAGAAGGCATGTTGCAGACGGTGAAGTCCTCAGGTGATTCCGAGCTTGACACTCAATTGTATTCCGTTACTCAGAAAGAGGTCGCCAAGGGATTTCTTGTTGGCCCATTGACCCGAAAGACCTGCCGACAGGGTCTACACTGACCAGGAGATTTGGTGTCAAACAGAAGAGCAAGACCAGACCCATTGATGGCTACAAGGCTTCTTTCGTGAACTCCAGTGTTTCGCAGACCGAAACTGCGACAGTCCACACAGTGGACCATGTGGCATCCATGATAGCCTGCCTTTTGAGATCTTCGGAACGTAAGGCCCGTAAACTTGAGTTGGTCGCCAAAACGTGGGATTTAGCTGACGCCTACAAGCAGATACCGCTTAATGACCGGGCTTTTGACTTAGATGCATATTTGGCAGTATATTGCCCTACCACAAATAAGGCTGAAATCTTCCAACAGAGAGTCCTTCCCTTTGGGTCAGTGGCTTCAGTCACCGCATTCCTGCGTGTGGCTCATGGGGTATGGAAACTTGGTAGCAGACTCCTTAAGCTGATTTGGACATCTTATTTTGATGACTTTTTTTCCGTCGCCGAGGAGCCCACTGCCAGGCACACCGATCTAGTCATCATGTCAATGTTCAATCTCTTGGGATGGAAACTATCATCTGGTAAGTTGATCGACTACCACACCATGTGCAAGGTTCTGGGAGTGGAGTTCGATTTTAAATTTGCTGGTGAAGGGTTAGTAGCGGTTCGCAACAGAGAGGACCGAACCAAAGAACTCTGCGATAAACTTGACCTCATTCTTGATACCAACATCTTGAAAAGGGCTGGGGGAGAGAGGCTGAGAGGCCGCCTCCAGTTTGCAAGCGGACAGCTCTTCGGCAGAAGCGCCCGCAATAGCCTGAGGACGTTGTCCAAACATATTGCCAGCAACCGCCAACGCCTTTGTGAGGAAACATCTTCGGCACTGAGGAATCTCAGACACCAGCTCCAGGAGAACATGCCACGAACCATCCGTGGTTCGATGTCTGACCACATTCATATGTATGTTGATGCTTCTTTTGACCTAGACGGCTATTATTCTGGAGTGGGCGGAATCGCTTACACCAGCAGTGGTTCAATTATAGGATTTCTCAGTGAAAAGATGTCCAAATCTTTCATCCTTGCGACCATGGAGAAAGATCAGCAAACCATGATTCAAGAGCTAGAGATGTTGGCCCTTTTAATCGCACTCGGCGTGGTGTCCAGGCCGCGCAGGACGACGTATTGTGGCGTTCACTGACAACGAATCAGTCAGGGGAAGCTTCTTGAAGACATGGTCAAGCAATGACCCCTGTAGCAAGGTGCTTAGGCCTAGGCAGATATATCTCCTCGAAGAAATCCATTCGTGTCATGTCTGGTTGGAACGGGTCCCAAGCCAGTCAAATCCGTCAGACCACCTCTCTAGAAACCAAGTGGCTCAGTGGAGTGGTCTATGCAGGACTCGGATTGATGTAACAAAGATCTGGAACCGCGCGGCCACCCACATGGGGTAAGTACGCCCCAAGTGGCGTGGAGCCAAGACTTTGTCCCCCAATCGGAAAAAGGTGAGTCACGGCAGCCCTTGTTGAGTGTATGCACTTGTAGATGTCTCCACACAACACCGCAGCATTATGGGTTCACAAATCATAAGAATTGTCTCATGAGCACTCATGATAGATATTTATGAGACTGAAACCATCCAATAAACGAAAACAATTTGTTTGAGTGTTTGCGGTGTTGAGTTGATTCTTTCAGGAAACGGTGCATAATTTCGGGTGTCGTAATCGTTTCGGATCTAGTCACAAGTGTGACAACAACGGCAAGTGCCGTCAATGGAAACATGTCTTAATACATATAACACGTCAAACCCGTCAAACATGTGCACAAATTTTCATGTCAATTGAACGTAAATTGACATCACATGTTTCAGTGACGCATGTTATTAAGACAGGTTTCTCATTCAAACATTTTGTCGACTTAAAATTTTCGTCCCACATCCACACCCACCCAGCAATATGGATCCTCAACCAAATCGTTCTCTTCAAATCCAAAATGTTGTGCACTGTGCTCTCATGTCACATAGGTCATGGGATGACACGCACAAATCAGAAGTGTAACAAGCATTTGCAGTCCATGTCACATGCCACATGGATGAACCTCAATGCATTTATCTTTGAGGCCCTGCGGATCAAAACAGTGAGTGTAGCTGTGCGATTTCACGTTCAGCTTTTGCATGGTAGCGGAGCTCTGACGAGTTCCAGCTACGACTTGTCGCTGTGACTACTTGGTTGACTTGCACTTCAAACGTTTGTGGAAACAACTGGAACTGGCACTTTGAACACTTTTGTTTTCCAGGAAATCAGGCGAGCTGGCATAGGTCTATTTGCTTGGTATATACTGGACAACTGACAGGTGGCTGTGCACGAGGTTCTTGAGACGAGGTTACAGGCTTCTGGAGACTTTACAGGACTGCAGTTTGGACAACAGTTTTCATTTGCAGGCGTTTCTTTGGAGCCATGACAACTTTTGATCCTGGCATTTTCCAAGCTGCACTTTTGCGTGTAGCTGAAGCCACGGAGGCGGCAGCGGCAGCTGCAAAGAGTGCTGCAGTTCCACCTCCACCGGTGACTGCATCTGCAAAACCAATAGTTGACTGGTCGAAACTTGTCAACAGGCCGGCAGTTTTCGATCACAAGTCCATTGACGAGGACTTGAAGCACTACAAGGACCGGCTGTGGCAATTGACACAGTACATGGTGACTGTGGACGAAGGATATGAGCCTGAGCTGAGGTCACTTACAGAAGACCCCAACAAGGCTTTGGATATGGGTACAGCAAGTTCAGAGACGCGCCAAAGGTCTGCAAAGTTGTAGTGAAGAACAGAGCACTAAGCATAGTGCGAGCTGCTCCAGCAGGAGATGGCTATGAGGCACTTCGGCAACTGACCTTAGCTTTGAGACCCAGTATCCAATCGCGTGGACTTGCACTGCTGACGAATGTGACTGGATGGCCGAGCTTTGCTATGAGCAAACCGCTTCAATCCCAGGTTTTGAAACTGGAGGAAGCATTCGACGAAACACGCAGAGCTGGCACAACGTTGGCTGACGAGCTCAAGACAGCCATTCTTTTGCGGTGCATCAGTGGTTCATTGAAGACCCACTTGAACTTGAACATCAAGTAGGGTACAAAGTACTTGGATGTGAGAGAAGAGGTCTTGCGTTGGGATCGAGCTCAGCAGAAATGGAGTGGTGCCACAACCTCAGCAGATGATAGCACAGACGCAGTTGCAATGGAAGTTGATAGAATTGAGGGAAAAGGAAAACATGGAAAGAATGCCAAGGGTAAGTCAAAAGACAAGGGTTCTTCCAAAGGAAAGGGAAAGAACAAGAGCAAAGACAAGAGTGGAAAGTCAAAAGGTGGAAAGAGTTCAAAGGGCAAGTCAACGAATTTCCAGGGCAAAGGCAAAGGTGGGAAACCTGCAGAAAAGGGTTGTTACGTTTGTGGCCAGCCGGGTCACTTTGCAAAGGATTGCTGGCATTCAGTGAGAAATGTTTCATCAAGCGCTGGTTCAGAGTCTGCTTCAGATTGGACTCATTTGACCAGCATTTCTCAGCAGCCTCAAGCGGCATCCAGTGGCCAGCAAGTCCAACAACCAGTTCAGCAACAACCTCAGCAGCCCACCACGTACAGAGTTTCACGTGTTTCAGAGAATTCAGTTTTTCATGAGGATGCAGATCATGGACATTTTGTTTTCGATCTGAGAGATGGAAGTTCACCCACACATGGCTCAATTCGTGCTTTGCATTTCTTCATAGGTGATGAGCAGGAACAACATGATGAGTTTGAAGTTTGCAACGTACGCGCAGTGATGCAAGAGATTCCAGAGGATGAAGAGTTGTGTGCAATCTTGCTTGACTCAGGTGCAGATTCAGCAATTTTTCCTGCCAGGTTTGCTGGCATGGGAACTTCAGCTTCGTGTCAACCGGTGAAGCTGCATGATGCTCAGGGAACAGAGATTCCAATTTTGGACTTCAGAGACATCGAAGTTCAGCTCTTAGATGAGACAGGACGTTTGGTCATGATTCGAGAGCGTGTTGCAATCAGTGAATGTGTCAATCAACCAATTTTGTGTTTTGGCAAGTTGATGCAGAATGGATGGAGCATACAGTCTGATGAACAGGTGCTTTCTCACAAAACTGGCTTGAAGGTTCCAATCGAGTTGCAGAACCGCAGCATCATGGTGAATGGATGGATCAGAGTCTTGAAACAAACGACACCAGAGGAGACACATGCATGTTCACATGGAGTTTTTGCAGTACGTGCGGAAGTGATGGACTACTTGAGTAAGGGTCCTGTTGGATGGCAATTGGACAGGTTTGATGTTGGAGTTGGACGCCATTTTTCAGACCACTTTCAGGATCCAAGCTTGATTCGTCCAGGCATGACAGGTCCAAAATGCAGGACTACGTTGCTGAAAGATTCAGGTGAGTGGTACGTTCTGGAGTTGTGCGAGCCTTTGCAAACTTTGGTAGATCCATCAGCTGAGTTTTATGGATATGAGGGCAGCCGTGATATCATCACCATTGTTACAGACGGTGAAAAGGATCCATTGGTGATGGGATTCAAGTTAGCTTCAGATGATCCAGTTGCCCCACAACAAAGAGATGAACATGGCAATGTTGACATTGAGTTAGCTCCTGAGGATGAAATCCTTGGTCAGGAAATTGAGAGCGCTGAACATGCAGGAGGTGCAGAAGTTCCACAAGAAGGTCGACTGGTAATGGTCCCTAGCCCAACTGACAAGGTAGAAGTCAATGGTGTGGAGCTTACAATGGAGAGCAGTTTGCAAGCACTTCGAACTGCACTTACAGCACGTGGTTTGAGCACGTCTGGTTCCAAGCAAAAGTGTTTTCAGCGGCTTCTCAATTTTCAGAAAAAGACAGAACTGGAGATCTTGAGTTCAGCAGTTGCAAAGTCTCAGCAGGATGAGAGCCGAGAACCAAGGGCTCAACCTTTGCAAAGTCCTCCATCTCAGGAGGAGCAGGACAAGCACGACTTGACGCACTGTCCGTACCAGCCTTGGTGCCCAGCATGTGTGAGTTTCCAAGCCAGAGCAGATGCGCACAAAACAATTGGAACAGCACGAAGTTCAGGAACCCCAACAATCAGTTTTGACTTTTGCTATACCAAATCTGTGCCAGAGGGAGCTGATCCGAAGGACATTTCGTCCATTACATGCCTCATCATGATCGACTCCATGACAGGCTTCACACGTGCGGTTCCGGTCAGAAGCAAGAACCAATACCAACTGATGGTGCAAGAACTGTTGACGTTTTGTCAGCTGATGGGCCATGCGGCCATTACCTTGAGGTGTGACAATGAGCCGGTTTTGGTTCAGCTGCTTAGGATGACAGTCAATGCAAGGTTGTCCATGGGTCTTGCAACAAGAGCTTCCACACCCATGGCATACTCACACTCAAACAGCTTGGTTGAGAACACAGTTGGCAGAGCTCGTGCGTTGGCTGGAAGCTTGATGTTTGCACTGAGTGAAAAGATTGGTATACAGTTTTCAACAAACAATGCTTGGTGGAGTTGGGCATTGCGACATGCGTGTTGGATTCTGAACAGGTTTGTGACAACAAAAGCAATGACAGCTTATGAAGTTGCGTTTGGGAAGCCCTATGAGGGCACACTGTGTGAGTTTGGTGAACCAGTTTTCGGCTATGCCAAGTCTTCAGTGAAAACACAGGCAAAGGCATCAGCAAGATGGAAGCGCATGCTGTTTGTTGGAAAGATCGAGCCTCAGGATTCATACTTGCTCTACGATGGTCACATGCTTGTGTTGGCGAGGAGTGTGCGAAGGATCTCAACTTCGTGGAAGGGTCACCTTTCATTTTACCTCAACTTTGCATGCTGGCCATGGAACTACAAGTCTGCATATGGTGGTAGAGTGATTCCGGTGAAGACACAAAGATCACCGATTGGAGCAAGTTTTGACCCACCGCAAGGTGCCATCGAAGCTTCTGAGTTCTTTGACGAGGAGGCAGAACAAGTGAAACAAAAGTACTTGGAGGAACAGAAAGAAGAAGAGGAGTTGGTCGAGATGGCAATGCATGACAAACCAGCTCTCAAGTCCTTGGAGGAGGAAAAGAATCCAAAGTCAGTTTCATTTGGTGAAACAATTGAGGTGGATGAGGAACAGCCCAAGACACCTCCATTTCAGGAGGAGCGCAAGTCTTCCTTTGAGGAAAGAACCTCCAGCTCTTCGGCAGCGGCATCAGTAGCAGTGACTTCAGTGTTTGATGATGTGGATGTGGTGCCTTCGACGCCACGTGGATCCCCAACAACAAGAGCTCATGCCTCAGGTGAAGAGGAAGGTCATGACTCCAAACGTGCACGCCTTGGCTCTGCAAAGAAACAGCGAGTGGAGCGCATCATGGCAGAACATGAGTTGTCAGTGCGTGCAGTGCAAATCAGTGATGGTGAGGTTGTTCACACAATGGACAGCTATGAGCATGACTTGCAGTTGAGCGATCAGGATGAGCTGGATGTTTGGGAAGGAGAGTCAATGGTGACTACAGCCGACATGCCAGAGAAGCTTTGGGCAGATGGAGATCCAAAGCATCCGCCACCAGAGCCAGATCAGGACATCGATCGCCTTGCAGACGATGTGGAGCTGAGAAGACTCTGCGACATGGGAGTCTTGGTGAAAGCGATGGACTTTGATGGACAGGTGGATGACAAGCTGACCACCAAGTTTGTCTATGACTGGAGGTTGCGTGACTACACAACTTCGGATGGGAAGGTTTGCAAGAGATGGCTCAGGAGATCGAGGTTGGTGGCAAGGGAATATGCCTTCTTGGAAAGAAGGGATGACACATATAGCCCGGCAACTTCGACCCACATCTTGAACCTTCTACCGCTTTGGTATCTGCTGAAAACCTCTGAGGTGGACAAAGACTCAAAGGCTGACACCACTGCCTACACGTTGGCAAGCTTGGATGTGAAAGATGCATTTTTGATGGTTCCCCAGGAGAAAGCTGTCAGGGTGAAATTGCGTGGAGAAGATTTCATCGTGCAACGAAATCTACCGGGGCAGCGGCTTGGTGCTCGCCACTGGTATCTTTTCTTGCGGCAGTTTTTGGAAAGTGAGATGGACTTCAAGTTTTGCAAAGAGCAACCTTGTTTGTGTCGCAACGAACATGGGATGATGATGATTCACGTTGATGATGTGATGTTTGCAGGTGAGACGCGATACTGGAAAGATGTGGTGCTGAAGAAATTCCAAGAGCGTTTTACAATCAGCTTTGAGGAGCTGGGTGACGCAGGGACATCAATTTCTTTCCTGAAGCGCAAGATCAAGAAAATCGACAAAGGAATTGCGCTGATTTCTGGAACAAGCGCCATGAAAGTTGTCAAGGCATTCGAAGAGCATTTTGGCAAGGCCAGGACACAGTTTGTGCCTTGTGACCAATCAATGTTGGCTGAGGACCTCTCAGATAGCCTTTCAGCCAGGGATGCGTTTGCTTTTCGTTCCATCATTGGAATCTGCCTTTACTTGGCGCGTGATCGACCTGATGTCCTTTACTCAGTGAAAGAGTTGAGCAGTTACATGTCAAAACCTACCCATGGAGCGTTGCAGAAGTTGAAGAAGTTTGTTGGTTACTTGCGTGGAACTGAAGAGTACTGCATGGTTCTTGAAACCCCACTTCCTGGTCAGGGTAAGTGGAAGACTTCAACAAAGTGCTGGGTCTTAGAGAGTTTCAGTGACTCAGACTGGTCATGCAATCAGCAACACAGAAGGTCAACAAGCTGCGGAGTGCATTTGCTTGGAGGAGCTTTTGTCTATGGCAGCAGTCGCACTCAACGAGTCGTATCGCTGTCTTCGTGTGAGAGCGAGCTCCATGCACTCACGAGCACACTGGCCGATTCTTTGTTCATCAAGCATTGCATGCAGTTTTTGACAAATGCGGACATCGAGCAGCATCTCTACACCGACAGTTCTTCAGCAAGACAGCTCAGCATGAAGCAAGGAGTTGCAAAGGCCAAGCACATTGCTGGCAAACTACTTTGGATCCAAGATGCAGTCCAGAGCAAGGAAACCAATCTTGCTCAGATCCCTACAGCCTGGAATGTGAGTGACATTGGCACGAAACCTTTGAGTGCCAAGCGTTTGCGCTTACTGCTACATGAAGTTGGCGTTGCAACAGGTGAAGGGGACTTTGCAGTTGGGTCTGAAGAGTTTGAACAACAATCAACAAAGCATGGAGGAGCACGAGAACTTGCAGCCTTGGCAAAGACAGTGTCAAGGGTCATGCTTATGATGGGCCTTGGGCCAGCAGGTCCCACAGGTGCAACAGCAGTTTTTCTTGGTGACGACTCGCTGCAAGAGAACCAATGTGAGTGGAAGGAGCCCAATGCAATGGAAGCCGCAGGTGCTCAGCACGGCTTCAACATGGAAGTTTTCCTTTTGGTTTTTGCTGCGCTGGTGTGGTCATTTTTCATGTGGCGTTTGTACAAGTGGCTATGGAAGGTGGATGAAAACCACAACCAACTTTGCCTTCAAGTTGCGGAGTTGGATCAGTACGCTGGTGAGATTCGAAACGACTGCAACCAGTTACAAAGAACAGCAGCAGAACTCAGGGAGAATTTTGTGGAATTGGAACAACAACAAATGATGGTGAATGACACCACAGATGGTGTACACTTTGCGTTGGTTCAGATGGGAGGATTCGTGAGCTTGACAGAAATGACGGCAGCACAACGTCGCCATATGTACCAGCAAGAAGCTGGAAATTTGGTTGCATCGAGAGTGATGGGACAACAGCGTTTTCTTCAGGTGGTTCGACATCAAAACCAGGGTTCAGCTGCAGGACAAGATACAGATGAGACAATGGAGCATGGAGAAGAGGAGGAGCCAGAAGATGATCCGGTTTCTCCAGAGGTAGAAAATGACCAAGAAGGACCAATTACCACAGTGGTGGTGGCTTTGCGGCATGAGATCAATCATGCACTGGCAAGATCTCATTTTCGAGACGCAGCTGAGATTCAGCACCTGGTATTGCTTTTGTTGGACAACCTGAATGCTGGAAACATGAGTAGAACAACAGAACGAAACAATGTGATGAATGAGGTTGCGAACAGACTGGAATCCATAGCACTGAGGCATCAAATAATGACCCCGGAGCTTGCAAATCGACTCAGACAAAGAGCCATGGAAATCAGAAATATGGGATTTTACACAACGTGGAGATGACTTTCTTGGAACAAATATTCGACAGTTTTGGGAATTTCACAAAACGACCAAAAAACCTCTTATTGCCTTGCAACAATCTTGGTTGTAAAACAAGGAACCTTCGTATTTGATTGACCGATAAAATCTGTTCATGAAACTTATTGATGAGACATGTCGCTGAGTCACTGAACAGATTTTGGACATGGTCTGAGGGAGTTGGGATGATCCTGAAAATGTCCATAACGTTTGGCTTAAAGACCTTCAACAAAGAAGGCAAACAAGACATCTGAGTCTTGCCAATCCAATTCACTTCATATCTCTTCATCATCAAAGATGTTACATGCAACATGCAATTTGGTATGAACAATTGGATTGATGGATCATCACATTTCGGACAATCAAATCACCTTTTTGTTTTCAGCTTGGGGCGTATATTCCAGTCTGCAGCAATGTTGCCTGCGTCGTCCTCTGGTCCTGCCTTTCAAGCAGTGAATACATTTCATCTGCAGCCCGACGAAGCTCTGCCGCCGTTGCAGCCCCATGCCGTTTATACTTACGGCCGTGGGGAATCATTCAATCAGGTGGACTTCGACATCGCCCACAACTTGTGCGCCCCATTCAAGATCAGGGCATGGGCTCTTTGGTTGCAACCTGCGGATGACGACGCACACAATGCTGCAGGAGATGGTCCAATGACCTCAGGTCCCCATCCAGCCCCAGAAGACCACGGCGAAGCTCAGGATGATGAAACAAATGAAGAATCTGCTGCAGCTGATGATGCAGATCTTCCCATGGCAACAGAGCCAACAGAGGCTGAAGTGACAATGGGACCTCCTCTCACAGCAGGGCTTCCAGGCACACCTGGATCAGACGGTCCGGCACCTCACCCAGAGGCCATGCCCTTTGACATCATCAAGACCTTTCAGAAGTTGCCGCCGCATTTGCAGCACAATTTCCAGTCCCAGATCTCAGCCGCCATGCAGATTGGTGTCGAGTACTTTCAAATGACTGGACTCAGTGAGGCGGAAGCCTTGAACGAGATGCGGACACAGAGCTGGGCATTTCTTCGTGATATGACCCCGCTGGAAATTCGTCGTGCAAAGAGGCAGCGCTACTATGAGCCGGATGATCCTCCGAAGGGCAAGGGCAAAGGTGCTGCATCCAGTTCGTCCATCGGGTGGTACTAGTCATCATCTACTTCAACGCCCTCCAGGTCACGATTTGACAGAGAGGAATTTTTCCTAAGAGCCGATGTTTTTGGCTACGGCTACAGAGGCCCTTTTTACACGCGATGCAAAGCATCCCTGTTTTTCAAGAACGCCAGACAGGTCAATCTCCATTTCCAACCGTGATGAAAACCGATTCATCCACATTTGCATTCAGAGATTTAACATTTAATCTCTTACACTGTCAGCCAAAGCATTTCACATCTGTCCTTCATTCCTTTTCCTTGGCTTTAGTTTTGACATGTCATATGGCCGGTCGCGATGGGGTCCGAAATCTAGGGGGAATGTCCGAACCTCAACAAGACCCAGGGAATGACTGTATACGACATGGAAAGTGGAATGGACAGTGTTTTTAACAGTGATTCTTTAAATCTGAATGACTGTGGAAGGTAATATAGGAATCAAGTATGTGAACCGTTGTCCGTTCAGGCCGAGGTGGCTTCTGCCGTGACCTCAAATCAGAGACATCCGAGTCGCGAGGTTGATTGAAAACTTTGACAGTCAGATTGAATTGACAGCAGAGTCAATTGAACATTTGATTCTACTTCCATTAGGCTGAACTCGAAGGAGTTTGGGCCTCAACGGTTGATTGTCTTTTGATTTAGGGGAACCACAGACACTGTTGTTCTTGTCAGACATCAGAGTCGGTCAGAGCTAGTCTGTATGGTTGTGAGTGATGGTTTGTGGAGGTTGAAGAAGGGCCACCAGAGGCTTGACTCATGTGAACACGAGTGATTTCAGTTCCATCATTTGATGATCCCTTGACATCTGAGTCAAGAGAGTAATTGATGGCTGAGTCGCACCTGGGAGGCAGTAACAGAGCTCCAGACAGGTGGAGGACGTGACCAGGTCGATCCTGAAGAGTTGGTGAGGACCTCATGGGTAGCCGTACATCAGAGTACTGGCATGGAAATTGACAGCAGAGTCATGTGAGGCCACCAGAAGTGCAAGGCGGGGCGACAGGCACAAGCCTCCGAGCCCAGTATCATTCTCAGACCACATGGTGATCTTTTAACCTAGGGGCGTTAGAAGATCTGTTCATCCACGGTTGTGAGCGGAAGCTTCAGGTAGGTGAGCATCGTGGTTCTCAGGCGGGTGAGATACGTGCGATGTTCACGAGTGAGATGACATTCACATGTAGTGGCCACCGTAGCCAAAGTGTGTTCACCATGCAACCCGTCAGGATGGTCCCCGATCAAGTACGTCCACGAGAGACGGTGAGACGTCCCAGTTGCATCCGTTAGGTCCTCCTCGTGAGTGTACAGAACCCACGTCAGAGCATCCGTTAGATCTTGCATCCGAGCATCCGTTAGGTCCTGCCGATGTTAATGCTGAAGGGTCAGAGGGATTCCCTTGGTGTGGTGAACCTGAATTTGATGAAGAATATTGGGAGCCAGACCCGTCTCCTGAGTATGAGCCATCTGATCTGATGCCAGACCTTGTCCCAGAGATCCCGGCAGGGCACTTGGAAGATCCGATGAGTCAGACAGCTTGGAAGCGTTTTGCCCAAACTGAGCTTCAAATGGACGAGCTAAGGAATATTAAGCAGGCCAGGGTCATGAGCCTGAGCGAGTCTTTTTCAAACGAAAGCTTTGGAAATTCTCTGTCCTCAATGCTGTCGATGTCGTCGAACAGCCTGAAGCTTTTGACCCAACATCCAGAAGCTGATCCGGAAGCCAGGGATAGTTTGGACGCCATCCAACGTTTGACATATGTACGGAGAGTCAGGATCGCCCGATCCGACGACGACCTGAGAGATGCCAGCTTGACCAAGCTGAAGAGCATCCTGCTCATGGATCCGACGACGAGGTTAGGAGAACTTTTAGTTCCTGTATCATCCAAACCGTTGTCCGACCATGACATCCGTAAGTCCCTTGAACAAGCCTTCTCGAAAAAATCCTCAAATACTCTTTATAAGAGAGCATGTGCCCTAACGAGATATGTAGAATGGTTTTTATTGCTCAATCACCGGGGCTCCCCACTCAGATTGAAGGAATTTGACATCTATTCGTATCTAGGACACTTAGAAAGTGGAAAAGCCGGTGCAACAGCAGCATCGAGCTTCTTGGAGGCCTTGAGATTCTTGGATTCGGTGGCGGTTCTAACATGTGCTGATCTGGGGTTGGTGTTGTCGCCCCGAGTCACGGGTTTCGCCCACCAACAATTCCTACGCAAAGCCCCACTCAAGCAAAAAGATCCAATGCCATGCCTGGTAGTGGCCGAGCTGGAGAAACTCTTGCTCAGGCAAGAGGATAGTGTTCAGACTTGCATACTGGGACAACTCCTGTGGTGTTTTCATGCAGCAAGTCGGTGGTCTGATTCAATGAGACTTCAGTGTCTGAAGCTGGAGAAGATCAAAGATGTGGCGTTGGTCACTGGCGAAGCATTGGGATCGAAGACATCGGTGACAAAAGAGGCACAAACCAGATTGCTACCATACGTTGCGATCGGCACTGGAGTGAGTGGCATGCTCTGGGCAGAAAAGTGGTTGGACGCTCGTGTGGAAGAGCTGGGAAGGGAACCAGAACCCTTCTTACCATCCTTTTCATGCAGAACAGGGAGGTGGTCCTCAACACTTATGTCCAGTTCCGAGGCTGGTGGATACCTTCAGGACTTCGTGGAGGAGGTCAGACATTTGATGGACCCGTTCCCAAAGCTCGATGTCCAAAATTTGGGGACTCACCCTCTGAAGACTGGACTGTTGACTATGGCGGCCAGATCAACTACAGTCAGATTCAGCATGGCTGAAAGGAGAACTCTTGGCCACCACATCAAGCCAGGCGATCGCTCTGTATTGACTTACAGTAGGGAAGCCTACACAAGTCTCTACGCGAAAATCCTGGCGTGCTTCCGGGAAATACAGCTCGGAAACTTCCGCCCTGACTCGTCGGCCTTAGAGAGAATAATCGAGGCTGCGGACACCATGGCCTCAGGCCCTCCAGTCCAAGTCGACGCTGCCCCTTTGGAAGCAGATAAAGTGGAAACAGCCGACCTTTGGGAAATTTCATCCGAATCTTCGGAAGAAGAGCAGGGCTTGATTGGGGTCCTTGAGTCCCAGGAAGAAACGGTTGGTAGGAAGCCATTCCCGGGGGAACACGAGGTCAGTTGCATTGTCCACAGAAAGAGTGGAATTGTGCATGGGTTGACTTCGTCCGGTGCCACAACCTTGTGTGGCCGACATGTTTCTGCCAATTATGTTGCGTTGGAAAGAGCAGCCATCGACGACATGGAATGCTGCATTTTGTGCGGCCGCCAACTGAGCAACATCGCCGCGTGAAAGAGAGAAAAAGGGTGTGAGTTAGAAATGCACTTTCCCTAGCAGTGAAATTTCCAGTAGCATCGAGAAATCATAATGGTAAGCTGACACTATACCTTCACAAATGGACCATCAGAGGTTCATCATTCATGAATCATGATTGTAAGTGGAAACATGCACCACTAAGGGCCATCAGAGGCTCATCATTCATGGATGTGACCGTTTACAAAAGGAAAACAGATGATCAGCAGAGATCTTGTATTGTGGTTCACAGGGAAACCAACCGACCTCCGAGCCCCCCTTCATATCCCTTCATATCCGGTCTTAGCAATGGCGGGATCTGCCACCGAAGTCTTTTTGGTCACAATCTGTGCTTGGTTAGAGGTTGACCGATCGATTACATCGGAGTTGTTGTATAAAGTTGAAGGAATGTCCGACTTCTTAGCGAAGGTGATCCGGCACATCGGCTACTCATGCATCACTGAGCACCTCGCTGCAGTGTGGGTGTTGGCGAGAAGGGCCTTGTGCATCATGCGCGGTGTGCCCATGGAACACACCTTGAACATCAGTATATCTTCTTTGGGTGCCATCAACCAGCATCCAAGAGGTTTCCGATCACTACGTGAGCTGGACCGAACAACCTTGGAGCTTGAAGCCGATTTGACCTTGTCAGTGCTGGAAGAATGGATCCTTGCGTGCCCTCCGAATCAACCGCTTGAAACCATCATATCTTTGACCCAGGAAACGGTGCTGGATATCCAAAGCATCATCGAAGATCGATCATCACAGACTTCCTAACCTCCAAAGAACAACAGAGTTCTTCAGGCAACTGCAGACAGAGCAGTGATCGGTCGCGGGGTCAAAAAGGTCACTGTAGCGCGGCTGGGGGCATGTGAGAAGGAAGGTGGCATCAGAGCCACAATTGATAAGCACTGACAGCGAAAGAATAGTCACTTGCTGTGGCATCTGAGCCAGTGGCATAGTTGCTACAGATACATGTCCACAGATCTCACATGAAACACTCTTGTTACTTGCCCGCAGCCCGATTTTCGGGGAAGGCAGCCTCATCAGAGAGGTGATGACATGGAAGTGGGGATAATTCATAGTGTAATCCAAAGGCACTTTATGTACTCGAAACCACACCAGACAAGCAAGATAATCTGCAGATATAAGCAAAGGTCAACATGTGATCTCCTGAATTTTTCATCCTTCATAACATCGAACTCCAGCCATGTCCGCTCTTGATAGTAAGGCCGCATTTGCAGAAAGAATGAGGCAACTAGGGGTGGAAGACGAACTGAAAGGAGAGCTGCAGACGAAAGGTTTTGAGACATTTGGTTCTCTGGCATTCGCAGTATCGACAACCCCGCAACAGATCACAGATGCGATTCTGGATGCATGGCTCTTGAAGGTCACCAATAGAGATCTGAGCCCCTATCAGACATCATGCATCCGTAGACTGGTGGTGGAGTCCCATGCCTTAGCATTAAATGATCTGCAAAGAAGGTTGACCAACCTTCCGATCCCCAGCTATCTCATCGAAAGTTACCCATGGCAGAACGCCAGACTCGCCAGTTAGAGCAGGAGACGAGGCTGGAGGGAATCATGTTCTCACCCGAGGTAACTCCAAGCCATGCACTGGTGGATCTTTGCGTTAACATGTTGGAGCAGAATGTTTTAACTTGGATCAAACCGGAGGAGTGTACATCACGATCACAGGAGATCCAGAGTTTGAAGCGCGACCCAAAGGTGTCACTGGATGCAAGCGGGACCATCAAGATCACGTCCAAGACGGTGAGCACCACCTGCGCTGTCAGCTCAGAGCTGGACCTTAGAAATGCTCTGCAACGCAGATCTCTAGCAATGGACCAAGCCAAACTCTGTTCATTTAAGGAGATAGAATTGTGGGTACAACATCTGTTTCTATCGCATGAAAGAGCTCAACCATCAGGCTTTGCTTCAGTCACTCTGCAGCAGATCATTGAATGCGACAAGCAGATGTTCATCCGTGCGTCCAACAATCTAGTTGGCCAGCTGCAGGGTGAACCGGGCAGCTCCATGACGCCCTTGGACAAGGAAATCAGGGCGCTGCGAACATCCCCTGAGTTGATGCCATACCTGATGCCTATGCCAGTCCGGCCTGCACCCAAGACCAATCCTAAGCCAGACAAGAGGCCGACATCCGACGCATCCGATCGCCCTGGTAAGTATCAGAAAGGTAAGGGCAAAGGCAAGACAAAGGGCAAGACAAAGACCAAGTCAGGCTCCATTGACATCCCGCCTGACTGTGTGACAAAGACGCCAGAGGGCAAACCGCTGTGTTTTGCCTTCAACAAGGGCGTGTGTGGATTTAAAGGATCCGGCCCAAGATGCCAAAGAGGATATCACCTGTGCTACAAGCAGGGCTGTCATAAGCCCAAGCCCTATCATGAATGCAGTCACTCAACCGAGTGACAAATGCAGGGCCCCGGCGGTCCCCCGACACATCAAAATCCGCCACGCCCGGTTTCACCTCATAGTCAGCAGCCCTTTGCAGTAGAAATCTGTTGTGGGCAGGCATCACTCTCAAGAGAGTTGATAAATGTTGGATTCTCAGTCCTTGCAGTGGACCATGTCATGCACGACCCCCAGGTGCCTGTCACCCTTTTGGATTTGACACAGGCTAGCCATCAGAAAATCTTAATTGATCTTTTGAATAATAGACCGCCTGATTATATCCACTTAGCAATGCCTTGTGGCACCGCCTCCCGAGCCCGGGAAAGGCCCGTTGCTCAAAATAAAATTAATCAAGGGGCCCCCCAGCCCCCTCCACTGAGGTCTGCAGACCATCCATTAGGCTTACCCCACATTAATCCAGAATCCACATCCGGCGTAAGACTGACAAAAGCGAACATCTTGTACAGATTTGTAGTCGACATCCTCCTGATCGCCATGAAATATAGGTCCGTGATCAGCCTGGAAAACCCTTACAGATCTTGGTTCTGGGCAGCCATTTTGGCATATGTTCAGGCTCAGAACAATCCGGATCTTACTAAGTTTTGGGATTCACTCACAGAAATTTTCTTTCACAACTGCTGCCATGGAGGCCAAAGAAAAAAGGGCACTCGTTGGAAATCAACTACAGGTGTCTTCGATCAGCTCACAGCACATTGCAAAAATGACCACAGCCACTTGCCTTATCAAGTTCGATCTCAAGATGGCACATGGACATTCGACACATCCGCAGAGGCCGCATATCCACAATTGCTGGCGGCCAGAGTTGCAGCGGCAGTCAAAAAGTTTTTGGTATCCAAAAATCTGTCCTTTTCTATACCCCCAATCCCTAGAGAAAAGACCCTAGCCGCTCAACATCGCCAGCATAAAAAGAGAAACCAACTCATCCCAGAGTTTGTCACAACCAAGTGGCTCCCGACCACCATTAGCCTCACCGACCAACAAAAATTGATCCCTTCATCTCAAAGGGGGGAATGCCAGGAAGGGAACTCACAAGAAAGGTCAGAAGGAGACGTCTTGGTGGGAACTTGGTACACACCGATGCAATTTGTGGAAGAAGCCAGGAACGTTACCCATCCAATGGATGAGAATGCCTTGGAACACATCACAAGAGATGCGATTGAGTACGTAGCTTGTAATTCACCAGAGTTAGTGTCCATTGAGAGGAAGAAGAACTTGTTGAAGGCTAAGATATTAGCCAAGCAATTGGAGGGTCAGGAGAAGAAGTTGCACGAGAACCTCCCAGAATCGGTTGAGAAAGTGGTCCGAGGGAAGAAAATCCTACTCTGGCAAAAGCTCTTGGAGCAGTCAGGGTATGATGACATGGAGGTGGTGAAGTTCATGAAAGAGGGAGTGCCGCTAGTGGGAGCTCACGATCATCCTAAGTGCTACCCTCTCAAGATCAAGCTGGCGTCCACGACGGAAGCTGAGCTCAGAGATTCAGCCTTGCCGTGCAGGCTTGCCCTGGAGCATAGGAGGCCCCAAACCAATGAACCTGGGTTCGCTGAGCACTTGGAGGAGACGGCACAAGAGGAAGTAAGCATGTCATTTCTAGATGGTCCGTACCACTCGGAAGCTGAAGTGACTGGAATCCTGGGCCACCGAAACTGGCGCATTGTGCGGCGATTCGTCATAGAGCAGGGTTCGAAACTGCGTCCGATTGATGATGGGTTGGAGGCGCAGCTGAACTCGGCTTACACCTCGACGATTAGATTGGACTTGCAAGATGCCGACTATGTGATTGCTTTGACATTGGAACTCGGAAAGAGGGCTGGCCTGAATTGGGTAGGAAAAACTTTGGACTTGTCCAAAGCCTATAAACAGTTACCCATTAAGCCGGAACACCGGGACCTAGCAGTTGTGTTCTTCAGGGATAGCGCCGGGAAAGCTAGGTACTATATTCCGAATTCCTTAATGTTTGGGTCGACAGCGGCTGTTTATGCCTTTAACCGGATCAGCCGATCACTTTGGTTTCTGAATAATGTTCTTCTGAAGGTACCGTCGGCGGTGTACTTTGATGATTACCCCATGTTCTCCCCAGAAAAAGCCGCGGCGGAGACGGACGCTATGGTGTCAGATTTCTTGGACCTCTTGGGTTGGCGACATGATAGGACGGGTCCGAAAGGAAAACCGTTCGCGCCTTCGTTTGACGTTTTGGGCCTGACACTTGATCTGTCCTCGTTGCACCGAGCAGGGGTGGTGACCCTGAAAAACAAGGAAGGGAGAGTAGACAAAATTTCTTCAAAAATAGGGGGGATTCAAAAAGAGGGCAACATGAGTTTGTCCGAAGCTCAGGAACTCCATGGCCTCCTGAATTTTGCAACAGGATACTTTTCGGGGAGAGCCTTAAGGTATTCATGCTTCAAAATTTTTGGCCTTGTGGAGAAGGGCGAATCCCGGTCCAAGCCATTACAAAAATGGTGCGAGGAAGTTCTAGTTTTACTCAGAAGCGTCCAACCCCGAACCATTCCGGTAACCATCAATACTCGGACAGTTCTCATCTTCACGGATGGGGCCTGGGAAAATGGTATTGGAGGTTTGGGGGCTGTACTCTTGGACGAAACCACGGGTTCTAAGCTCGTTGTGCAAGATAAGGTGCACCGAAGTTTGTTGGATTTGTGGGCAGATCAGGTTGGGGAGCAACTGATCTGTCAGATAGAGCTCCTGGCCATGGTCCTGGTGCGCTGGCAGTGGATGCGTGAACTTCATAACCGTAGAGTCCTCCTGTTTGTCGACAACAATTCAGCAAGGGGGGGGGCCATCAAAGGCCGGTCTAACAGTCAATCAATGGATGACTTGATAAAGGCCTTCTACTCGATTGAAGTGCATTTGCCGTCATTTTGGTGGATAGAAAGGGTACCCAGCAAGAGCAATCCTGCAGATGAGCCGTCTAGGATGGAAGGTGAGAAAGCATCAAGACGGTGGGGCGCCCAATTCATCCAAGGGTTCCAGTGCCAGCAGTTAGTGGTAGACTGGTTAGTGAGAGCCGCCAACAGACCAATGACTAGCCAGTGATCAAGTCGGTTTAATGAAAGGGGGAAAATGGAAACCGATCCATCCTAACAAGGCACCAAAGCCGGTAGACACCAGCAGCAGGTTGGGTCAGAAATTGTACAGAAGCCATCCGAGATACCGGAATCTCGATCAACGACATGTACCCCCGATTAGAAAAAGAAACCGGCTTGCGGCTACGTCTTTCACAGCTTGAGTTGGTGCACTTGAATCCTGTTTGAATCAGGGCTTTTTGGTTCGAATAACAAGTGACAAGAAGGGATTTTACACAACGTGGAGATGACTTTCTTGGAACAAATATTCGACAGTTTTGGGAATTTCACAAAACGACCAAAAAACCTCTTATTGCCTTGCAACAATCTTGGTTGTAAAACAAGGAACCTTCGTATTTGATTGACCGATAAAATCTGTTCATGAAACTTATTGATGAGACATGTCGCTGAGTCACTGAACAGATTTTGGACATGGTCTGAGGGAGTTGGGATGATCCTGAAAATGTCCATAACGTTTGGCTTAAAGACCTTCAACAAAGAAGGCAAACAAGACATCTGAGTCTTGCCAATCCAATTCACTTCATATCTCTTCATCATCAAAGATGTTACATGCAACATGCAATTTGGTATGAACAATTGGATTGATGGATCATCACATTTCGGACAATCAAATCACCTTTTTGTTTTCCCTCCCTCCCTCCCTACAACAGGGGGGGAAAATGGAAACCGATCCATCCTAACAAGGCACCAAAGCCAGTAGACACCAGCAGCAGGTTGGGTCAGAAATTGTACAGAAGCCATCCGAGATACCGGAATCTCGATCAACGACATGTACCCCCGATTAGAAAAAGAAAGCGGCTTGCGGCTACGTCTTTCACAGCTTGAGTTGGTGCACTTGAATCCTGTTTGAATCAGGGTTTTTTGGTTCGAATAACAAGTGACAAGAAGGCGTGGTGAACTGAAATCGGAATCTGGGCAACTCCGTATAATGCCCAGGGTGCTACAACAGAGCACAGAACCCGAGAAGGGAATTGGAGCTTTAGTTGAAACTCAACCTCCAAAGGAGGAGTCCAAAATGTTGTGCACTGTGCTCTCATGTCACATAGGTCATGGGATGACACGCACAAATCAGAAGTGTAACAAGCATTTGCAGTCCATGTCACATGCCACATGGATGAACCTCAATGCATTTATCTTTGAGGCCCTGCGGATCAAAACAGTGAGTGTAGCTGTGCGATTTCACGTTCAGCTTTTGCATCAAACCATTTTTCGGAAATTTTCATCGCGCATCACTTCGTTCAACAGCTCAACATCGTTGAAGAGAACTTGATAGAACTATCACAACACCGCAGCATGATGGGTTCACAAATCATAAACGCGGTATATAAAATTTTGTACATACCATGACGATTTGTAAGCTGCTGGGCCGATACAGGTTTTGGTTTGGCCCTCTGAGTTGGGAGGGTTTTGGCTGGTGTATACACTTACGTAATTTTTACCTGCTAGAAACCCATTATGGGTGGATGATGGCCCGTGAGAACCACTCAACAAACAATTCTTTCGCAAGGTCCAGCAGTTATGATAGAGGTCAGTTTTTTTTCTCCACATAACATAAACCAAAGGCCCGTGGTTTTACGTCCAGTTCATCGGGCAAAGATGTAACATCACTTTTGAATTGGAAAATAATTATGTGGGATTTGCCGAACCAGGTGATGCAATGACTATACGTTTTTGGTTGGTTTGTTGGACTTGGGGGACACGTGGAAATATGAAAAAAAAAGGGCCTTACATTTGGAAACAATTTCAAACAAATTCAGAACAAATTGGACATTAGTGGTGAGAAGAAACTTGCGCAATTCAAAAACTTCAAACTGTTTCAGTTTGTCAAATGTGATGTTTTGTGTGCTGCACGTTATGTGAAATTGTTCAGCATGTTTATTTTGCATGTTCAAAATTCAACAATGCCAGCGCATTTGGTTCAACCGCCGACATGTGGCCAACGTGCTCAACGTGCTCGTGCTGAGTCACCTCGGGCGCCGTGTGCCGCGGGGCGCTGCCACGACCCCAAAACCGGGCGTCCAGCACGAGTTGAACAAGTCGGGTGTGCGATGGCAGGACCCCCATGCGACAAAATGATTTGTTTTGATTCCAATATATACTTTTTTGACAAGTATCAAACGGACACCATTGGTGCATCAAAAAGGTCGAATTGCATGAATCTGAATGGTTCGACGTTGCAAAGTGCAGATTGACGAGCGGGATTATTTTAGTGGTGTAACAATGTGTCAAAATTGGTTTCACAGTGTGTGCATGTATTGAGCACAGACGTTCGTGTCGAAGGACATGCGGAGTGAGGTGTTGCAAATAGCAATTGTCGAATATGAATCCATTGGTGTTCCAGTCATAATGGAGGATCTGATCAAATGCACAGTTCAGTGAATCCGGATTTGTGGCCTTTAAGAACAAAATGATATATGATTCCGGGTTCTGGTGATAGCAATCCTAGTATACTGACATATTATTTCAATCCTAATTGGACAGGATTCAGGACCAATTAGATCCAATTAGCATAGCCTTATCATGACTGTCCTGGGGCACCTATTCATTGATTGTCGCCAACTTGTCAGGATTGCAAAACACGCCGCTGAAGATTCTTGAACTGAAACCTGCCTGGTGCCCTGGCCCCTGCGCACGGACTGGCGCTTTGGGATTGCCGTGAAACCTTGCTGTTCACCTTTGTTGGATTCTGCACGTGTACCCCATGACAAACAAACCCATCATCCAAGGACGATTAAGACCATTTCGAGGATTAGTATGCTCCGAATGGCAGGAGTTACTACGATGGATTTTTTTTCGTTTCGCACCAGTGCAAAGTTTTTACTGAGGAATCATCCGAGGTGGAAATCCTGACCGAGAACCTGCAACAAATTTGCATCTTGGCAGAGGGGCTGACTTTGTGAACACAGCATCAAACTGTAGCTGCTTTGTTTGCCATGGCCTTTAACATGGTCTAGCGTGGTTGTGTGGTGCTTTTGCCAGTCCTTGAGACGACCAGTGCCTCGAATGAATTGTTGGTGAACTGCCTTGTTTGTAGATCCATGTAGATCATGACCTTCCTGAGACCACTGAGACGATTTTTCCAGTGCGCAAATTTCCTTAGTGAACCTAGGGGTGAGATCTGTAAGAATACCAAGGTAATGCAAGGTACCGGTTCTGTCACCTGAGGCACCCGCATCGATGACTCTGGTGCAAGCCTTGTGTCCGTCATTGCGGTGATGGGCACGTGCGCAGTTGGTGGGACCTTGTGGTTTGCCCGCTGATTACAAGTTAAGCGTTTGGGAACACGTGAACATACGTAAACACTAGACGAAAGTCTCCAAATCTGTTGGATCGTTCACCACCATTTCGCATGGGGCGGGCCTTGAACCTTTACAATGTACATATTTTTCATTTCAAATTGTTGACATATGTGACATAAGTACGTTCTAAGTAAAGTGTGTATCCTTGATTTCACTTTGTTTCTATTTTGATGGCTTGGATTGGGGCACGGTGCGTTTGAGATGTCTGGTCTGCCAGTGCGGATCTGTTGTTTGACAAAATTAGGTCTTGACAATACGTTTGTTGGCACGTCTGAGAAGTTTCTTAACTCAAGACTTTCAGAAGATTGACTCTAATTTCACAACATGCGATTCTTTCAGAAAGCAAGCGAGATAAATCGCTGAAATTCCATCAAAAAATGTATATATATATAATATATACGTACATTTAAAGATTTACTGTATATAATTTCAGATCAATCTCTATTGAATGTGCCGAAGTCGTCGCGAGGTACAGGACGGGGAAGAGTTTTCTTCTGGATCTCTTGGCGCGATACCTGAAGGTCAAAGCAGCTGAGACGGCCAAGGTCATGAGAGGGTCCAGGGCCCGAAAGGTCCCAGGCCCAAGTCCATTGGTTTCTAGTTAAGATATTGCACATATGTACACATGCACAAATTGCACAAACAATAACAAGCCAACTGAAACCATCATAAGCCATCACAACCCATCGCAACCCATCGCAACCCATCACAAGCCATCACAACCGAACTGAAACCATCACAAACCAGCACAAGCCGTCACAACCCATCACAACCCATCACTAACCGTTACAAACCACCACAAAGCATCACAGCCCATCACAAACCACCACAAAGCATGACAACCCATCACAAACCGTCACAGACCACCTATTGAATCTTGGCCTAAGTTTGTCACCCGCACAAATGAAGGTGTCCATGAATGAAACCAAGTGAATCCACATATCAGAACCATTCATCCATTAACTTTGGTTGTATGTGAAACCTGGTATAGTTGTAATACTGGTCTAAGATGACCCTCCAGGTTGAGAGCGACATTTGTTGCAGAAACCTGGGCAAAGCTGATCGACATGTCCGACATGTTCGACATATCACAGTGTTTTCAGTGTCTTCCGTTGTGTCTTCCGTTGTGTCTTTTTGTGTCGTGCATGTCTTCCACATGTCTTCCAATGTTAGTTGGGAAACTGTTGCCGTGACAGGCGGAAGAGTTGGAGCTTGCTCGGCAGGAGGCCCTTCGTGCTGGGCTGCCAGCTTGGGCACCTGGTTTGGGGTGAAGGTGTCTTTGGTTGGAAGAAACCAATATGTTTGAAACGAGGGCAATATTGGGATGAAGATGGAGACCCAAGAAAAGTACCACACATGGGCTCAGGATTCAATTTGAAATTACTGTAAACTTCTTTAATATTTTTGGGCCAGTCAGTTGGAAGCATCATAGTTTGGCCCAAAAAAGAAGCCACAGCACTAGCGGCGGCGTTTCAGCCCCAAATGTGGCGTTTCACTTTGTCCCTGGCCCTTAAATTGCTGAGGCAGCCCCACCCGCTCCTCCCAGAAGTACGGATCTCAGACCAACATCATGCAATTGTGTGTAAATGGCACCAGGACTCCACTTTGTGATGTGTGTGAACCTTGGATCAGATTGAACCCATGCAGCCAAGCACCAACAGTGGTGGGTCTTGGGAGTCTGTGGAATTTTGACATGGCACGTCGGTCCCGCAATTGAGCCATTTTCCTGGGGCGATTTGGGGTGTCAGGTCGAAATACCAAGTGGCCAACCATGTGTTTGTCCGATCGGTTTAAATGCAGTGATCATTCTCAGCTTGAAATCATCCTTCATCATGGTGCTATCATCGATGCCGCTAAACTCAAACACAGCAGCATGCAGCATCCTCAACACATTCAATGAGAGGTTTGCATGAACCATCGATCCAGTTAATACTATATAATATAGATGGAAAAATGAAGAAATAGATAAATAAGTAGATAAATAAAGAAATAAATGCATGAATAGTTATAGAATATACATATGTTCAATATGGTTCATTTTTGAGATTAGTGAGTGGATACGATAGTCTCTAGAGGCTGACTCATGAAACCCAGAAGCAGCACTGTTTGTTTAAACTTTATATAAACCAAGAGTTTAGTTTCCCAAAATGCAGGTGGCCCAAGGTTTGAATTTTGGGACTACGATCATTCAGCAAGTAGCTCCAGAAGTAGGCCATATTGAGTTTGAGGATTCCTTCACCCCCGAACCACCAGGAAGCAGGGAATGAGGCTTTAGACCATTGGATTTTTGGTGCGTTGAGGAACTCAATTCACCGTTTGTATAGGTTATATAGTTCCATGATTTTCCTGTCACAAGGGACTTCTAGTACGACGAGTATCGGGAAACATTTGGGAGTGCATGGTGCCAAGTTTTGGGACCGAAGCGTCCGGTTTCAAAGAGCACCCCACATGTTGGAACCACTGCAACCACTGCAACGACTATCTACAGTGTCTACAGTGTCTACAGTGTCTACAGGACAGTGGCCTGGGAAGCCGAGACTGGGAATCGGGGTAGCCTATGGATCAAGCAGATCAAGCATTGTGAAGGATCCACTGGTGGACTGTAGTAGTTTTCTTTGCAAGATATGTTTTCAGGTCGGGTCTGTCCAAGATTGATGAAGAGCTTGAGTTGGGCCCCTTTTTTAGCTGAGTTGGGAAGCAATTTGCAAGAGCTACTGTAACGTTTGGCGCATTGCTTTGGTCCAGAACAAGTGCTATGTTTACTATCGGCTACAAGCGAGTTTCTCACCAACTGAAAGTTCTGACAAAGCAAATGCTGCAGAATTAAAAAGGGCAGGGCACCACGCAGACCACACAAGCTAGATGGGAGGCCCAAATTGAAACTTCTTCCGCATCTCAAGTCAGTTCTACTGTGTTATGGTGCGTCCGGCGCTGCCATTGCTTGTTCGACAGCTGTTGGGTTCGGGTAGAGACATCACTTCGACTTGACACCATGGTGATGGTATAGACAGTACAGATTTCCTCCAAGCCACTTGCTCTCTTCCGTTGCTCGGCTAGTGGGGGCCATTGTGGTTGTAAGTTAGAAGATGCTAATAAGTCCTTGAAAATTATTGACAATTCCATGCAATTGAGGTAAGACTATAGGTTTCCCAAAAATGCAGACTCTATTACGGAATTTGCCAGCGAAGAAGGTTTAGCAATTCAGTTATATACGAAAATGTGATAAAATTTGTATGTGTATATCTTCATATATAATTTTATAAATTTGATATATATATATATATAATATTATAATATCTTCAGATGGGACCTTTCCAGCAGTATTGTCATGCTTCGAGCAACTTCACTTGTGGCACGTCCCAAGAAAGCACTGTAAGGGTTCAAAAGAGTTCCTGTTTGCTCTATTACAAGACATGGAAGATGCGTTCCTGTTTGGTATTGTACTTCCATTCGAAACCAGACTATCCACGTGTGTTGACACTCAGACTTGTTGAAAGCTTGTAGGCGAGTCAAGAACGCAATGAAGCTACCAGCAGTATCGTGAAGCTGCAAAGACTAATCTCCATGAATTAATTTCATGTTGAATACTGCTGCAGTTCTGACAATTTGGACTTGACGAAGTTTGGGAGTTCTGTGGCTTGGCAACTCTGCACTGCTCTGAGGTCTCACGCAGGTGCAACCTGGGGATTATAGGGACAATTTTTCATGTTGGGAAGGGCATCTAAAGCGGTCTACTCTCAGAATACAACGATTTTTCTCGCTTGTTTGTCCGCTGTAACAAAATTTTCACCGAGGTTGTTGAAGGACGATAGGACCATTCGATCATATTCTACTTATCTTTTTGAATCTTTTTGGCACCAAGTCCTTGGTAGTAATCAGTGTCACACTTCTACCCTGCTCGGTTGTCTGAATATGGCCCCCGCAGCCAAAATTAGGCAAATCAGTTTCCCATGCTTATAAGCCAAGGTCAGTTGTTGTTTTGGCTTCTTGTTCAGCCACTGAATTTTGCAAGCTTTGGAGCCTGTTTTGTAACTCTTAGGCGCTGATAGTTTTGAAATACTTAGACTTAGAAAAACTTAGAAGCTTTGGCAGATGCTGTGGTTAGATTGGTGCCGCATCTAGCGGGCAGAGGTTCGGCGGCCATGGGCAATGCTGTTTGCAGTGTGGTCCCCAGAGTTTCCAGAGTAGGGTGGTGAAATACCTGGGGCCCTCTGGCCGTGGTCGGATGCCCAAGGCCTTGACCATAAATGGCAATCCGGGTTTTTAAGTTCTAAGAGGAAAATAGCCACCCGCAGATTGGGACCCGAAATGATTGGTCCAATTTGCCACAGCAACCTGTCATGGTTGGAATTACGAAGTGTGCATTCAAAGCCTAACACCTCAACCAATCGTCCAAGAGTGTAACTCCGACCTGACGCAGCGTCATGGAGTGCGTACCCAAGTTTTTGGCCAGAAGAGAGTTTGCAAAGTTGGACAAAAACAATCAAGGACCGGTCCTTGATGGTAAATCCTGTGTCCCAGTTCAAAAATATAACTGTCCCTGATTGTTAGTGCCAGTTGTTATAGGCCTGTCTCTGATAGAAAAGCCTTGTGATGTCCCGGTTGTTAAACTTATGGCAGGTGGTCACTACAATGTCCCAGTTGTCAACTGCCTGTCCCTGATGGCAATGCTGTAGTAATGCTATGTCCCAGTTCTTAAGTGGCTCGCTTGTAAACGACATGCTATATGTCCCAGTTCTTGACATTTAACAACGACTTGCCGTTACCATTCTCAAGCTTCATGCCCCCGTGGTTCGAAGAGGTCTTTCGGTTGCTGGCGGTAGGTTCGGGTTCGTCTTGGTTCGGTCTGGTGTGTCCGGCCCATTGCACGACTTCTGTTCCCTACTTGTTGGCTCTGTTTGGATCTGGGTTGTGGTGTTCGGGTGTTGTTCTAACCTTGTGTCTTGGACTTTACATCTACTTTTGCTTGTCCTACGGCCTTCCTGTCAGTGCTCCACCATCACTTCCCCTCTTTGTCCCACATCCTCTGCCCGGCTTCTAGCCTACTTGCATGAGCGCACACTCCATCCTAACCACCGCGATTAGGAGTGCTGTGTCTTCCCTGCGGGCGATTGCCAATACACTTGAGGCTGCTCTGAACGGTGCCGAGGCCGTAAGCTCTGCTTCTGCTGGCCCCCGGGCCCCGGAGTCTGTTCCTTCTTGGGACTTGGACTTGGAATCTGCTCATTGGACTTCTTTTGTCGGTGCCCAGTCGTCTGGCTTGTCGGCGTCCCGGATTTCCAGCCACGACGAAGTTGCTCAGCTCATCACTTCTGCTCTTCCTGCTTGCCGCCAGATCTGTGCTGCTCTCCAGTAGGAATCAGAGGACCCAGCGAGCTGAGGAGGCTGGACTTGGGCTAAGGCCACACTTCAAGGACAGATTGATGGGCCAAGGCCTAGCTACCCCAAAGCTGGACAAGAGGCTTGTCACCTTCATCATTTTGCCCACCAGGGTGGCAACACCACTGAATACTTCCAGATCATCCCCAGGTTCACACCCAAGAGCATCTCTCACTCCTTCCCCTCTCTCTGTGAAGGAAAGGTGTACTGCTTGGCCGCTGGAATTGATTTTCCTGAGCCCAGATCACGATGATGGAGTCCGGCGCACAAGTGCTGTCTCTAGTAGGTGTGAAGACGTTGGATCAAGGTCCGGTCCCTCTGTACGTGCTGCTGCTGCCAGAAGTTTCAGACCATGCTTCAGGAGTTGCCCTTCCGGAAGTTCAGGTGTTGGCCATTCCAGTGCTTGCCGGACGGGACGGTCTGCTTCTGGCGATCCCTGCGGACTCTTTCCCTCCAGAGGTGATCTACCCACAAGAGTCCCCTCCTCCTCGAGCTTTGATAGGCCCTGCAAAGAAGATTTTTGTTCATGCCGCTTCAGACGACGATGCTGGTTTGGAAAGGCTTCTGGATTATCAGATCCAATGTTTGTTGGTGGACTTCGACACAGCTGTCTTGCCCAGTTGAGTTGAGAGGATTAGACCCAGTCACAGGAGCCCCTCGGATCCACTGTTTCTCGGAAGGCGATCTGGAGGTGTATCCTTCATCCCCGGAACTGCTATCAGCAGCCTACGCTTGGTTTCTCGAGGAGCAGGAAGCAAACCAGTCACCCCAAGCAGCCAAGGCAGGCCAGACCAGACCCAAGCAGATTGTCTCAGCAGCTGGCCACCTTGACAGAGACCATACCAGCCCTGTCTTCATCCCTTGCGGCTATGCAGCGCCGGCAGGATCAGTTGGAGCAGTCCCTGGCAGCAGCCCATCTTGCCTCCAGCTCCGCACCGTCAGGATTTTAGATTTTTGATTCCGGGCGCAAAGAAGCCCATGCCAAGTCCTTCTCACTTCCTGACTCAGGTGGGGCCCCGCCCAAAGTTCGCATACCTCAGCCTTCCAAGCAACCAGAGCAGATGCCAGAGGACGAGCCGACAGCCCCTCTAGAGGAACTGGACTTGCCTCTGGAGGGGGATGCCCAACAAGCTTCAGTTGCGCAGGTGTTGTTGAAGCAGCAGATGGCCTTGAATACCCTGGTGTCCCACATAGCCAGCCAAGATGGACTCCGCGACTTGGGAGGGTCCGGATCAGCATCTTCGACCATCTTCCTGAAAGTATCTGCTCGCCGAGATCGCCTTCTTGCCGATCTTGCAGCCAGGAAGAGCGAGTTTTTCTTGAAGGTGGTTCAGAACGCTCATCGCCGACTGAGACTGGCGGAGATGGTCCCATCAACTTTGGCGGACTTTCCCCAAAAAGTTCTGTTCACCAAGTACCTGGAGAGGCAAGGAGGCTACACAGGTTTCCAGAGGATCAGGGCCTCACAATGTGGCTCTTAGGCCATGTTGCGGATCAGCTGCTGTTGGAGGATGTCAAAGGTGCCCGGGAGATGCTTGCTCTTGCGATGGTGGCCATAGAACAGAGCGCTATGGACAATGGCAAATGGGAAGTTGCCTGGATTCTTTCTTTGCAAGAGGATCCGCCGCAGCAGCTTTTCGCTCACAGGCCTCCAGCCACCAACCCAAGGTTGAGAGCGTTTGGGCCCCTCTGCCCAGCAGATTGGCAATGTGAAAGAGCTGGACTTGCTCAGCACCCGCCGTGCCGAAGCCCTACCAAAGAGACAAGGAGGAGGAAAGCCAGAAGAAGAGCAGGGCGATCCCGCCAAAAGACCCAAGCAGCCCAGGTACCCCAAGAAGCCAAAAGCTCAGGGAGGCCAGAGCCAAGCAGAAAGCACATGAAGCATGCAAGCCAGGGCAAAGCAAAGCCTAGCCCTGTCAGTGATGATGTCCCCTTCGTAGGCCAGTCATGCCCTCGTTCCTGGAATCTGGATTTTTCCCCATCCTGCCGGGCCAATGGATTTTCGGCCGATGACTCATTGCCTACTAGGTCTCCCCTTCAGACCTTTTCTTTCCTGCGTTGGACTTCTTCGCTTTGTCACCAGGTCCTGAGCAGTTGTACCCCTTTTGCAAGTTTCCTGAAGTGGACTCTCGTCCGAAGTGGCGTCTGCAAAAGTGTTGTTCCCTCTCCTCTGCCAAAGGTTGGTGTTTTTCATGTGTCAAAGGGTGCAGGGTCCAGAGAGCGAAGGCGGAAGGCTTTTGACCAGGCTGTTCATATCACCGTGATGGCGTTGAACTTCTGGCATGCCGATTTCAAGTTCCCTCCTTTGAGTTCTTTGGCGCTTACCCCTTCACCTTCCCAGCCAGATGTCCTTGATGGAGTCAGGAGAATGGTCAAAGATTTCGGTAGCTGTGAGACACTTTCCAAATCCCCTCCATTGGCCGTAGATCGATTTCTTTGATTTCACAGCTGGCTGACCTTTCCGATTTTGTTTCGTGGGAGGGTTTGGCAGGTGCGTCCTACTCTCGAGGTTTCAAAGGTTCTGAGGAGTCTTTAGGAACTTTGATGCATGTTCCAGTGGACAAAACAAGAGCTCCTGAGTTGGTACCATACAGCAGCCTCAAATCCTGAGAGGCTTACAATATCAGGCTCCGGCAATTGGGATGCGTCACCATTTCTTTCTGATGCGCTTTGGATGGCCTTTTTGTGAGTCCTCTTCTCTCAGATGGACTTCAAGATCTAGTGATGTTCCAGATGTTGAGAAAGAAGACTATGATGCTGTCCGCAAGCTTTTGAAGATTTGGGATGTGAAAGGCCTGTTGTTTCTGCGTGATGAGCCTTTGTCCTAGGATGAGGTGGATCTTTCCATGCGCTTCTTCAACTGCCACAAAAACCTGGATACAGACCGCATGATTGGAGATAGGAGGGCCATGAACTATGTTGAAGGCACAATTCCCGGAGCATCACGTTGTCTGCCTTCAGCTCTTCTTTTGGCAAATTTGGAGTTGAAACCTGGAGTTGAGAAAGTTTGCATTTACATCTCTGACAGAAAGGATTTCTATCACCAGTTCAAAGTGAGCAAAGAGCGGGCCTCTTCAAATGCCTTGTGGCCCCTAATCCACCAAAGCGACCTGGAGGGCACTTTTGCTTTTGCGTCTTGGTGTGAAAGGAATTTGAAGAAGTCCACATATGACAGGCTGAAGCATGGAGACTTCTTCAAGAAGGGCGCTTCTGGTTTTCCCAAGAGGAGGAGCGTGATCCCAGAGTGGTTTCAAGGTTGCTTTGCCAGCATTCCTCAAGGTGACCATTTGGGAGTTGAGTTTGCGGTTGATGCTCACAGAAACTTGTTGAAGCACTATGGATTTCTCAAAGATGGTAATGAACTGAGATCCGACAGGATTTTCCGTGGAAAAGGGTTGCGTCTGGTTTGGTGATTGATGATTTCTACACGGTGTCAGTGCAGAGCGTTGGTGATAGCCATGAGGAGCCCACTTCCCATTCCCAGTTCCTTCAAGCTTCCCGGGCCTATGCAGACCAAAAGATCATGGGCTCTAAAGAGAAAGATGTTGTTGGAGCAGACAAGGCCAAGATCACTGGTGCTGAACTTGACACCTCCGGCGCTCTGAGGGGCTTAGGTATGGCCACTTTGGCCTCGCCTGCTGCGAAGCGCATGGCCCTTGCACATGTTTCTCTGGAGCTTGCGAAAATGCGTTGGACTACGGATCAGATGCATCTTTGCTTGGTAGGTGGATGGGTTCACTCCTTGCTTTTTCGCAGGCCTATGATGCCCCTGTTGGATTCCAGTTTTGGCTTTGTTGTGAATGATGAGAAGCGAGGTGATGGTCCAAAGCTCTTGCCGCTGACACGGACTGTGGCTCAGGAGCTGGGGCTTTTGGCAGTCCTAAGCCCCTTGATGGCCACGGACTTGACCGCCCAGATGTCATCCACTGTCTATGCGACCGATTCTTCAGACAAGAAGGGTGCGATAGTTGCCGCAGAGGTGGATGAAGAAGTTGCCCGAGCACTTTGGCGTTCTGGCAGAAAGAATGGTGGTTACATCAGGTTGCTCAACCGCTCTCAGGCCCTGCTCAAAAAGCTTGACCCGTCTTTTGAAGAGCCTGCTTTGCCTGATGATGAGATAGAGCTTGCAGTTGAGAGACCCATGGCTTTCCGTTTTCATTTCTTGGCGGTATGCGGTGGTGTTGGGAAAGTTGCTGCTGCTGCTGCTGTGTCTGGACATGGATGGAATGTAGGGCCCGTCATCGACCTTGACAGGTCTGCCTTCTATGAACTGCACTCCATAGGGGTGATCAGCTGGGTGTTTCATTTGCTTGAAAAAGGTTTTTGGATTCTTTCATGGTGGAGCCTCCTTGCACGACATTTTCCCCAGCACAGTATCCGGCATCCAGGGGCTACGATGTGCCTCGAGGGTATGACCCTTTGGATCCTCATACTTTGACAGGCAGCACTTTGGCGCTGAGATCTCTTTCACTTCTGGATGTGGCAAGTGACATGGACTGCCCGGGCCTTTTGAAGCAGCCTCGAAGAACCAAGATGCGTCGTTTGGATGAATGGCAAAGATTTTTGGAGCTAGGCAAAGCGGAGGAAATTTGGACAGCAAGTTGCATGTACGGTAGTGTCCACAACAAGGAGTTCGTTTTCCTATTTTGCCATTTGGCTGCCCAGTGCTTGCACAGGAAATGCGATAGAAGCCATCAGCATGTGAAGGTGCAAGGTCAGTTCGCCAAAACCTCTGCGGTCTATACGGATGACCCAGCAGAAGCCCTAGCTGAGGTTTTCAGTCGAGCAATTGCCAGAAAGCTGCGTAGGGGTGTCCTTTTAGAGCCTGAAGTCCGTGGCCTTAGAATCCTCTGTGCAATGATGTTCTGGTTAGTGCCAAGTGGAAAACGGTCTCAGTATGGACTTGGAGGAAGCCACTTCACATCAACATCCTGGAAAGTCGTGTTGTGCTGTCGCTGTTGAAAAAGTTGGCGCTCAGTTCCCCAGGCATTCGTCAGGTTGTTGCTCTGGATTCAAATGTTGGACTTTCTGCTCTTGCCAAAGGTCGCTCTCCCTCCTATGGACTTCGCCCCTGTATCAGAAAGACAGGCGCCACCATTGTGGCAGGTCGACTTTATCCAGCTTACCACTTTGCGCCAGGGATAATGACTGCCCCACTCCTTTGGCTTCAGCCTGGCCTCCCTCACCTGGACTTGAGGAGCTCTTGGATTTTGCTGAGGTCACCATGCTTTCCAGGCCGGCGGCAAACTGGGTTCGACTTGTTGTGTTGCTGCGGGGTCCTTTCCTTCCTTGGTTTAGTTCTGAAGAAAGGTGGAGGTATACAGGCTATGTGTTCAAGCATTATCCTTTCCAGAAGTTGGCTGCCTTGCAACTCCATCGAGCCTCTGTTGTGGATTTTGACTCCGCCCTTGGATTTCCAGGTGAGGGGCCTTCTTGGATTTTATGCATTGGACTTTTCCTGCAAGGTGCCTTTGGATTTTGCCAGTGGATTTCTCTCGCCTGCGTGTGGTGGGCCGGTTGGTGTGTGGTATGGGCTTCCGTCTGGGGTTCCTGGCGTGCGCGTTCGTTGTCTTAGATTTTCTGTTGGGGTCCTACTGTATGTGCCGGTTGTTTCGTGCGTCAGCCATGGCCCAGTGCTGACCCCGAGGAATCCTGGAGACATGCCCGAAGGAAGCCGTGTGTTGGGACAGACCCAACTCCAACGAGACAGGCTGCTGAACGAATTCGGCAGGTGGCTGAAGGAAGACGATCTTTCTTTGGAAGCGTTGATTGGGATGGCAGAAGTTGACATTGAATTTTGAACTTGCAACTAGAGAGGTATGGCAGGCTTATGGCCATTATGCTGAAACGATCAACGGAGTTGCAAGCCGTCCTCGTGTACGCAGGTTGCTTCAACAAGCCTGGGACCTGGCTTACGCATGGGTGAGACAAGAACCTCCTTGTCACCATCTGGCGCTACCGTGGCAGGCGGTTTTGAGTTTGGTGGCAACAGCTTTCTACTGGGGCTGGATGAAAGAGGCGGGAATCATAGCACTGTCCTGGGGTGGTCTCACAAGGACTGGCGAAGCCCTTGGGGCTTTCAGATGGCAGCTGGTCCTACCTAGAGACATCGAGTACACTGCTGATTATGCCCTTTTACAAATCGACGAACCAAAGACCAGGTATCGTGCGGCGCGGCACCAGGTTGCAAAGATCGATCAATCGCAATTGATGGCTGTCCTGGATGTCTTGTGGCTTTTGGTCGCTTAGGTCAGAAACAACCTCTCTGGCCTTATTCTGGACAAACAATGAGGTGTCTGCGAATAGTTTGGGCAGGCTTCCAAGGTCCTTCACCAGAGGGTTACATTTGGGGAGCCTCAGGGCGGGTGGTGCCTCATGGCTCATGGCTGTTGCCGACAACCCCGACTTGACAAGGCGTCGGGATCACCAACAAGGTGATGGAGATCTACGTCCAGGAGATTTCTGCAATGCAATTTATCCCCAATCTGCCATTAGCATCGAAGCGACAGATCACCAACGGAGCAGCTCTTTTTCCGTGGATGTTGGAACATGTACAGTGCCTGCATAGGATGCAAATCCCTGCAAGTGTTTGGCCAATGTTTTTCCAGGAAGCAGCTGGCAAGCTTGTATCGAATGGGTGATTGCATGGCTATTTCAGTTGAAATTAGTGGGTGTTGTCATTGGCATTTTTGGCCAATAGGCCGTGTCAAACCTCTTGCAGAATGTGGAGAAAACAGGGTGAGGCATTGAGTTGTTGACATTTAACAACGACTTGCCGTTACCATTCTCAAGCTTCCCAAAGCCCGCGCCAGCCTCGCTGCTTCCTGGGGTGTTGTCATTGACATTTTTGGCCAATAGGCCGTGTCAAACCTCCTGCAGAATGTGGAGAAAACAGGGTGAGGCATTGAGTTGTAAACGGTTTATCCCTCATGGCAAATCCTACTTCCAAATTTCCAACAGTCCGTCGCTGATGGTCAATGCTGCTGTGTCCAAGTTGTGAAACGTCTGCATCAGACAGCGAATACTGGGTTCTATTGTGAAAAGGCATATTCGTGTTGGGTTACGGTTGATCTGTAACCCTATTCTCGCTTGATCGCTTGTGACACTAAATAAAGGGTTGTAGGGGATTTACCAATAAGGCATGAGTGTTTTACGTATTTGCATTTTCGCATGGCAGGGGCAGCATTTGGAGATTGGGTTCGCTTGCGGCCCTACAGTGGATGGCCTGTGGCTGTATTATCGCTTGCGTGTATAAGTATACAAGTGATTTGTCTATGAGGCAAATTCTTAGGGGCCGCAAGTCATTCTGTTCAGTGCCTGCTTGAAGGGCGGCTCATCGAAGCAGGATTTCCCATAGCAACCGTGACATCTTGTATGCATCGACAGGATTCGACAGATCATAGACCTATGTATAGGCAAAGGTTGACCGAACACTTAAGACCCTGTGAAACGTTCCGATCATGGCCCGCTTGACTGATTTGAATTTGACTGGTTTCACACGGCTGTTGCAATCAAAGCAAGTGTTTTTGTGACTTCATTGTATGTGTCACATTTGTCGGTACATGCGCTTGATTGGTATGGCTGCAAGTGGTCAGGAAGGGATGTGTGATGTGTGGCAGGCTGAGTAGCTTGAAGTTAGACAGTGATATTGAAGTGAGAAGGAATATAATCTATCCATTGTTTGGAAACTAGAGCGGGGGGAAGTTCAGATAAGGAAGTAGGAAGGAAGACAATCCGTCTTGTCACAAAAGCTAGCGGTAGCTGGAGTTTCCAACAGCTTGCTGTAGCAAGGGATGAGGCGGACCAAATGCCAAACGCGTGATTTTTCATGCGCGCCCTCCCCCCTCCCCTGACTCCCTCCCTCCACCGCCCCTTCCCCCCCACACAACTAGAAGCCAAAACACCACTCAGGAAAAAGTTACTAATATACACCTTAGATGTATAACGGATCATACAAACTAAGCCGCATGTAATTATATACTAAGCCACATTGGCTTTGGCTGCCCACTCCCCCTAGGGCAATTCCACTCGGCCTATTAAATATATAGATCTAGTCAACCATCATGTATCTCACACAACTATACATCCCATCATTAATCAATCAATTTCCTGCTTCATGCGCGTATCAAACATACGTACTTATAATGAGCACCTAGGTATAGTAATCACTCGCGACAACTGCTCAGTCCGCGCACCTGGCTCAAAACTGCATAAAGCCATTATCATTCTTAAACTCTAGTTCTATATAGTCTTCGTTCGATTTCTCCCTCAGTAAAAAACACAATTTCTTGCATTTACCAACCATTACAGACCTCGAGCTGTTAATCATGGAGACAATAAACACACGAAGTTGCATAACATCACATTAGGTTTTCATCTCGTTCTCACACAGTCTTGCGGTAATTGCCCTTATCCGACACCAAAAATTTACAGACAATTTTTAGCCATCCATTTACTTCATGTTCTCATATCCACTCATACACCGACACCTATTTTATCCTTACAGCGTCTATAATCAATACCTGCTTCACCTGTGCAGTGGTATTACTTACACACTACATGAGTCGCGCAATTACGAGCTATATTATTTGGCTATCCCTGACCTAAGCCGCGCAATAACATGCTAGGATATATAACTTAGACTTAACCCCCCGTCGCATCTTGGAAGCAGATGAGCAGGGGCTCGACCTCCTCCCGCGCAGAATCCACGGAACCCAAGCCACCCAACCCACGCCACCACCCAACTCATTCACCCGAGTCACTCCACGAAATCGTAGATGACTCCACCTCTCTCAGAGACTGAGACTCGAGCGGCATATTTTGACAAACAAGCAAGAAGAAGGACAAGGAGCGAGGGGGAAGAAAAGGTAACGGCGCAAGTGCGCAAGGACGCAAGTGATCCAGAAATGGATTTGTGAATAGGATCACAAGCGATCCAATAATTGGCCCTTACCCCCCTCTGATCTGTTCGCCATATGAAGCAGATGATACATGCAATGCCCTGGCTCAACGGTTTGCCCCTGATGGCAAATGTAGTTTCCTGGTTGTTAAGCAGTTTGCACCTGGTGGCTAGTTCCCTTGCTGTTAAATCCCATATATACAAACTGTTGAACGGCCTGTCGCTGATGATGAAAGCTTTGTCTCGGTTGTTAAGGCATCCTAACGATAAATGGAACGTCCAAGTTGTTCAGTGCCCCCCCCACGCTAGCTGTGTTTCGCACGAGAGGCTCAGAGCAAAACAATCCAAAGATTCAAGATAGATGTTTGAAGTATGTTTCGAGGATGGGTTTTGATTTGGATATGTCTTTGACTCTTGCTTGAGTCCGTTCTTGCTTAAAGACGTTGATAGGATTGTTGTGTGGGCTTCGTCACAGCATAGAATTGGCCGAGGCACGGTTCCAGTGGAGCCGGGCAAAAAGGCGCTGTGCCTGCGATGGGCAAGCTGTTGAGATTTTTCTGATCTGGGGATGTCGACATGAAAGGACGTTAATCCAGATGTCGCTTGAATCGCAGATGAACAGTGCTCGAAACCAGTTCTATCAAGTTTGCTGCCAATCGTGAACGATCCTGGCATTGAAATGTCCTGGTCCTAGACAGAATTATATCATCATAACTCCGGCTGATGGTGCGACATTGCTGCATGATTGAGGAACACGTTGAGATGCTACCATGAATCATGAATCAATAAGACTGGCAAAACTCTGCCCAAGACTAACGATATTTCCATCACAGAACAATTCGTTTTTGTATAACACTCAATAACACTCAAATAGTCTTTGTTTTTTTTGCAGATGCGGTTCCATAGTAGTGTCAGGTGAAGCCTTTGCTCGATCTCCTCAAAGCCGGTGGTGGTGTAGTGACCGCTCCAGATGCAGTGCAGAACAAGGCTGTTTCGTTTGATGTTTCTCGGGGCTGTTGGGTTGGGTTGGGTCGGCAGGACTCATTCTCCGTTTGGGATCTTTACTTTACAGTTACAGTACTCCCAGGTACATTAGTACTTTACTTCTGTTAGAATTGGGTGTGTGACCCTTTGAATTTTGCGGGAGATGATCCACACAGCACACAGGATCTGTGAAAGAGTCTAAGATTGTCCGAAGAAGTGTCTCAAGGGTAGCAGCCAAATTGCAAAGGCAATCCCAGCCAGAAAGCATAAAAAAAACAAAGGGCCCCCAGTCCATTTATTCGCGTTGTCTTCGCCGCAGGATTTCCTGAAGGAATTGGATGACGTGTTTCCTGAGCTAGCGATTTACAAACAGGGACGCATTCAGACAAGCCCTGGAGTGGAGGACCGGATCTTAGGGAAGACTGCATGTGTCGTATTTGGGTAGAACCTCATCTCGCAGCTGCGCTTAAAATTTGGATTTGATCCCTGATCCTTCAGGTCTGGTATGGTATAGAAGATGGTAGCCTGGTAGCCCTACTGTATTGAGTTCGCGAACTAGTGTATTGACAGGAGATCTCAGGGAGTCCAACGGAATACTATCGCAACTTGGCCATTCAGAGGTCTGACGGCGCCTTTGGTCGTAGAAAAAGGGTTGCCTCTGAGACCGTCCTGCAGCAGATGGCCCGTAGCTGGTTGGAAGGTCCCCAGGAAAAAAAGGTGATGTGTTGAGACTTCGGTCTCCGCAAGATTTACAAGCATGCACTACTTGAGGAGTCTCTGCTTTTGCTATTTTTGTATCGTTTTGGTCATGTTCCTCCTGTTGCAAAAGGCGTCAGACCTGTTTCCTGAAGCGGTCTGACGAGTGGAAAAGTCCGATCTTGCAAATCCCAGCTACAGCAGGGGTTGTCAATGGCAACAGGTACTGTGGGTGCGATTATTGCATTGCTATCGTGCTACTCCACTTCTTTGCAGGTCGGGTGAACGATACCACGGCACAGTGGGTTTGCGACAACCCCCAGTAAAAGGCAATGAAATGCAACTTGTTTGTGGGCTGGACAAAGCATCTATCAGCCATTTTTTCTTTGCAACGATGTTGCCCTCTGGAACACGGAAAGTTTCGATCAAGTGAAGGTCAACTCTCGAGTTTCTTCTAGGCACCCCGGTGTTTGGTGAGCCTGGGGACGGCAGGAAGATTTTGGCCTAGAATGCGTGTCTGCGGGAAATCGTGGTCCCATGAGCATGGACAAGGATCGGAGCCCCAGGGCTGTGGCATTGCTTCAATCTGCCGGTGAGCCTGGAGAATGACAGGCGGTTTTCTTTGGGGGTAGATTACCGTAGATTGTTCAGGGTAGAATCAACTAAGCACCTTTTTCTTGGAATGCAAGGATGCAAACGAAAGCTCCAAGTTCTGCTGCGTATTTCTCCAATGTTTGAAGGGGCACGAAGCTTTGCGAAGCCCCTCGAGTAGGCAGTCGCAATTCATTGTATGATAAAATCGAACTCGCTATTTGCATAAGCCATAGGCTAAGTCATACGTGTTACAGCCTTCCCAGTGAAACATGTACTGCGTGGGATGGGCGTAGGCCTAAAGCCCAGCGAAAAACAACGCCAAGGTTTCAATCGGTTTCGATCCCATCACACCCAGCTCTGCCGTTGCCGGGACGCGCTTAGGTGCCGGGGAAGTTCATCAACCTTGGCAACAAGAAAAATGACTACAACGAGTTCTGCAGGTGGGCAGAGTAAAGGTCCCCAAATGTAGGAAATCATTTCACATCATTTCACAAATCCGGATCCTAGATTGGCTGGAGATGGGACATGATCACAGGCAAACCTCACCGCAGCTATAGGGAGTCTCTTATGCTATCCTGCCAATGGTCCTCTTGAAACCCACAGGAAGTTTGCGATGTTCATGACCAGTGAAGATGATTGGTGGAGCATGCTTGCCCAAGACTCAGCGGACCAAAGCAAAACACACATCTGACAGTCTGGCTTAGAATCATGAGTGTTTTTTGGCTCGGCAGTTGATGAAAGAAACTTGATCCTGTGCCTTGAGATGATTTGCATCTCCATTTGTCCAACATAGATAAGAACTCTACAGAACCACGTAGAAATGATGTAATAACCACGGCCTGGTTTTCACACGCTACTGAGAAAGGAGACATGATCATCGAAGGAAGTTTAGAAGTCAAACTTCCGACAATATGGACAGATGGAAAAGCAGAGGTGGGAAGAGTCAGAGAAGAGAAGAGAAGAAGAGAGAAGATCAGAGAAAAGAAAGAGTCAGAAGAAAGAAGATGCAGGTGCGCGAAAGGGTAGCAAAGTTGTGTTTTTACAATGCTTTGTGGCTCCGGAGGGTCGAAAAGTCGGCTCGCTAAAGCGGCGGGTGCGGAGCCATCTAGCCAGATGAGAGATGAACAATTGCACGCCGTTGTGGCACGAAGCACATTTCCAAGTCAAAATGCACAAAGCACGTCAGCTTCGGAGCACTCTTAGGAATGGAAATGTCGAAAAAGTGCACGCCGTTGTGGAGAGAACGCATTTCGAAGTTAACATGTGCAAAACACACCACGTTCGGAGCACTTTTGGAAGTTGAGATGTCGAAAAAGTGCACGTGGAAGTTGAGATATCGAAAAAGTGCACGCCGTTGTGGCGCGAAGCGCGTTTCCAAAAGCACTACATGTTTGGACCACTTTTGGACGTTCAGGTCGTTTCGCGTGGCAAGCGCAGTGGATTGTGCACCTTGTCAAAAATCAGCAAAATGTGAGGGTTTTGTGGCATTTCCAAAAACGATCTGCAAAGATGCATTTCGCGTGGCAGGCGCAGTACAAGAGACATGTCCATCAGAGGGCGCAGTGATTTCCTGAGAGGGGTTGCATTTTGGAGCATCAGATCTTCAGGTTTGCTAAGATGATTTTGCGTGACAGGTGCAGCACTTCGTATGACCCGGCTTCACTTTTTCGTGGCAGGCGCAGTACTTTACACAGATGGAATGGAAAATTCGCAATACACATTGGTTAGAGGCGGTCAGTTCACTCAACTTTCCATTTTTGCAGGAGGTCTCGCGGAATTGCTTCGTTTTTGATGTTGCCAACTTCAAAAATTTAGGAAGCCTCGCAGAATTGCTTCGTTTTTGACGTTATCAAGTTCAAAAGCTGAGGCAGTCTCGCAGAATTGCGTTTTTGACGTTGTCAAGTTCAAAAATTGAGGAAGCCTTGCAGAATTGCTTTGTTTTCAAGCTTGCAGATAGATAGGTAGATAGATAGATAGATAGAGATAGACAGATAGATAGATAGAAAGATAGATAGATAGATAGACAGATAGATAGACAGCTACCACTACAACTACCCCTACACTACACTAAGGCTACAACTACAAATAAATATACTGCGCTACTTTACACTTCACTAATTACACTACACTACGCTAATTACAGTACATTAGGCTGCAACTACAACTGCAACTGCAACTACAACCGCCACTACATTGCACTACACTACACTAATTGCATTGCACTACACTACAACTACAACTACACTACTTTACACTGCACTACACTAGATTACGCTACGCTATACCACTCTACAGCACTACGCTACAATAATTACTACACTAACTACACTACATTACAACTACAACCCCGCTGAACTAAAGTACAGCTAGAGCTACAACTGCACCACACCACACTACATCCAGCAGTTGCGGTGAGGTGACCACTGCAATCATTTCAAAAGGCACAAGTGCAACCACCTTCGCGTCCATCAGTGGATTCGCTCTGCCATCCGTGATTCACAACAACCAACCTCTCCTGTAGGTTTTCTATTTTTGAAACCTCAGCCAGTGCCTTGTGCGGTGCTACTGGTATGCTCAAAAGTGATTGAGGATTTGATCTTCAACTCAGGAAACACTATTTTTGTTAAGCAACATGTTTTTCATCTTCGTGCGTGTTGCGGGCCCGCACCTAAATCAAGCAAATCACCACGGTGCCGATCTCGCGTTAGCTCCGGGCTAGCCTTTGCTTTGGATTCATTCGATGTAAACCATGCTAGACCTTCGTTTTAGAAATTGATATCGATATGGTTAGTGCGGTTCCAACCGTTGCACCCAAACAAACAAAAGTAAAAGTGTCTTCTCAAAGATGTTCAGACTAAAGTAATGTTTTTAGGATTGTTTCGGTGTTCAGTCTAAACCGCCTGTGATTCTTCACCACCACAAAGGTGGTTGGGCATTTGCAGCCTTCTCCAGTCATTCTCCGATTTTTCAGCAGTGTCCAAAAAGGTCTTCTTGGTGGTGCATGATGTTGGGAAGAGCGACGGTTTTCGGAAGGCCTGGCTGATTGTTGGCATTCTCGAGGGCGATTACATGTCACGATATTTAGGGTCAGCTACTTACAAGGCAAATCATTGACAGGACTTGCGATCCACAATCCGTGGGCAGGTGGTGAACGACTCCTTGCCATTTGACATGCGTGCCCTGGTTCGGGTGACTGTTGTCCTGGGCTGTTTCCACACTTCAAACTCGGACAAGAAACTGTGCATACTTTATTTGCTCGGAATCCTTTCAGAGTCTTTGGATCCCAGAAATCGTTGTCATCTTACCCCTAAGCCTGGTTGTATTCTCACAAACCCTGCTGGACTTTGATCGGCTGGTTCATGTTTGGTCCATACTATACATAGGGGTAAGTGGCTACATCCATAGAGTTCCATGAATGCCCTCCAGGGAAAAACTTATCGCTGGAACCTTCACCATTCTGAGACGATTTTCTCATTGATCTTGCGGGATTTCCAGCCAGCCATAACAGCGGGTCTCCAGAAAAAAATAAACGACATAAACATCATGAGTCATGTTAGTCGTGTCCATGTCGCAGATTTTTTTCACCTCTTGACAAAAGCCCGAGGCTCCGATGATCACGACAGAGCTCTCGCTTGTGCGTTGTCAGATCCGGAGTTAAAGAGGACTTGATGTGCCTGATGTTGAAGGGTGATGGGCAGAACCAGCCAACAGCCAACCCGTAGCTAGCCCGCTTCTCAACAAGAGTGATATTTCTTCCTGCAAAGAGGGCATTCCAAAATGCTTGGAAGTGCTGGAACCTAAAGTGTACAATGTAGACTATGAGTTCGGACCCACTAAAGAGCTTCGGCAGTCAGCGCATGGAATCTGCAACTGGTTGCCCACCATTCCGCTAGGAAGTTGCTACCAACCGTGCCTCGGCAGTGTGCGATAAGAAAGTCGGAAATGGTGAAACTGCCTGGATTCAGTATGATTCAGTCAAGAGGGGGCACACAGACACACAAATCGTGCAATGTGCTTGGTGTTGGTACACCGCATCCCAGCAATCCCATTTAAAAGCAAAGGCCCATTTAAAAGACATCCCCGTGCACTGTACGTGGTTTGGCACTTTAATCCGCTGAAATATATCATCCGTTGAAACAGGAAGACGATCCCATTTGACAGGCTCACGGTGCTCACATGCTTCATGGGCCAGTTGGTCCTCAGAAATCCACGAGCTCAGCACCTCAGGTGGCGAAGCTTTCTCCGGCCCGCCAAGAATCGATTTTAGCAGGCCTATCAATTCGCTGTGTCCCACGGGCCCCAGGGCAGGGGCTGGACCTGTTCTATTTCTTCCGGGGTGGAATTGGTGCCATTGTCATCAGCTAAATCAGCTCCCTGGACGAAAATCTGGTCGGAAAGTTGCAATGAACGAAAGCGAAGAAGGAACCTTTCCTGCAAGAAATGTGACTGGGAGGACTCAACATTGTTCATGAAGGGATGGATATGGCCAGGATTGTTTGAAAATTCGGTTTAAGTAGTATCCGACGATGAACGGTTATCCCGAAGCAGCATTCTCTCAATTCAGCTCCAGGCTTTGGTACAAATTTTCAGCTCCCACAGCTGGGTCAAGGACGCCACGGGAGAAGTGGTCACTTTTGTTGGCGCAAGGGTCAACAAGGATCACCGTTGGATAATGACCCTCAGGAGACACAAAAGTCACCCTTTTTTAGGAAAACCACGTAGAAGTGATGGCCTTGCCCGCTTTGTTGACCAGCCTTAAGTTTTGTCAAGCATCTCACCATTTGCCAGTGAACAACAGAAACAAATCTTTTGCTGATTGAATGTGTTTTGTTCGTCAGGAACAGTTTAAACGAGGTGTTGCATGTGCTGACTCAGATCTGTTGGTTCAGTCATGTGGAAGTTGGTCTTGGGCGGTCTGGGCGGTCTTGGGCGGTCTTGGGCGGTCTTGGGCGGTCTTGGGCGGTCTTGGGCGGTCTTGGGCGGTCTTGGGCTTGTTGCAGACTGGGCTCTGCCAACCGGTTGTGCCATGCTTATCCCGTGCTTATTCGCAAGAAGGGAGAAGAGAAACTTTGCAGAGGTACCCGATGTAACTTGACTTGCGGATCCCTACAATTCCTTACGCATGAATTACATATAGTCACGAAAGCTAGCGGTAGCTAGCTGGAGTTACTCTTGCTTCAGCAAGGGGAGGGGCAGGTCTGAGTCCAACACAGTGATTTTTCATTCGAAACCCGCCCCCCTCCCCCCTGTAAATCACTTTTGGGGACGTGTCTACACAATGCATGCATGACAGTTTGCATGTTGTACATGCCATGTTCATAGAATTCACTATTTCCACTGCGCCACTTCGCTGGCTCAAGACTACTGCATCACCGCGTAGAAAAGAGTGCAGCAGCCACTGTTTGACCGCAAGGGTTCAGTAGATTCCAGGGCTCCCTCAATACGGGGAAAGCAACCTCAAAGTGGTAGCGGAGCCTGTGCCTTCGCCAAGTTCCGATCCGTGTGCCGAACTGTTGTTCTTTGCATACGCTCCGTATATCGGACTTGCGAAGGCAACTTGTAGGTCAAGTTAGAGTAGCTGCCATGGTCTTAATCCACAACATGGATTCAGATGAAGAACAACTCCAAATTGTTTCTTATGAAGAGCCTGAAGCACATGCCGCCACCAGTCATTCCGAAAGCCGGATGGGCATCAAAATGACACCAAAGGTTCCACCCCAATTTGATGGCCAATCTAGCTGGTTTGAATATGAGGACTTAATTGATGACTGGTTCGGGATCACAACATTGGATGCAGATAAGCACGGACCATCATTAGAGAATGCCCTGATTGACCGGGCCTGGATCGAGGTTCCGGAAGCCGGAGACTTAGAATGAATGACTATGATTCTGACATCGGCATTGCTATGCACATTTACCACCATCAATTTTACTGGGAAAAGAAAAATGATAACAATATTGATAATGTCACCTGGCCACGCTCTGATTATGTCCACTATGTCACTGAGCGAATCTCAGATATTCCAACTGTTACCAATTTTCCCAACAGTTCCCCGGCGCGACCAGTCAGAGAAACAGCCACGCCAAACGATCAACCACGTGGCCCTCCGAAAACGGAAGATGACAAGCGCGTCGATGACCTTCGTGAAGAGATTCGAAAACGGTTTCAAGACCACCTAAGGAAGCAAAAGACGCAAGACGTCTCATCGACCTCCGAAAGTGAAATGCCACCAAAATGAATTCAAGCCAAAGCCATGCCCAAGCAGCAGAAGAGTACCGCAGGAACGGTCAGCTCTGCAGAAGCATCCGATTCCCAAGCATCCGCTGCACGACCTGCCGAATCATCGGCGAAAAACAACCGACGTCAGTCAGTTATCGGATCAGCGGCCAGGCGAGAGACATCGACTCAAGCCAAAGAACTTTTCAAGGACGCCGAAGCCGCCAAGAAATTTTTCACCAAATTCAAAAAGGAAACAGATGAGTTTGAATGGTATCCACGTCCCACTGGACCACAGTGTTGTACAAATTTTCAAGATTGTGGTGCCGCAGAAGCTATGTCAGCTATGTTTTGGTGCTGCCCATGTGGTCTTGCATTTTGCCTTCAATGCCGTGTCAACGGCTTGGCATGCGACCATAATATCATCAATTATTAATCCGAACTTTCATCCGTTTTTATGCCTGACAGCATTGGTTCCAAGGATTCACCTTTCGATGTCGGAGTTCTCATTGATGCCGTTCTGGAAGAATCAGCTTATTTCGGCGCAACCAGAGCCGAGCAGGCCCAGAATCGACAGGAAAATTTCCAAGAACTTATTCAACACCTGAAGGAAGGTCGAACCTGTGGCAAATCCTATTTACAAAGCTTCGTTAAACACGGCATTGAAAATTTTGACTATGCAGAATTCATCTACCGCATGGACGGTGCGAATCGTGTTCCAACATTACAAGAGCACTTCCTCGACGCTCAGGACGAAACACCCCTGCCGATTTGGCGGCCGATGGTTTTCTTTAAGTGCCCAGATGGTCCTCAGCTGACAGAACAGGAAATCAACAGGTTATTGGAGCTTTTTCGATCATGTCTCCTGGGAAAACGAGCCGTCCAGGGTGTAGTAATGCGCAGCAAACAGAACATCAACGACACCCAGAAGGACACCTATCAGCTCGGAATTCTGACTCTTAATTTGGGCCACATCAACCGTGTTCCGTATATCGGAGGAAGTTCCAAGTTTCCAAAATGGGTCAGAACAGACACGAATTATCGTGCTCTTCCCTATTTAGTTTTCCGACATTCTGCACACATCACATGCCTTTGCGAAGCATCCGATGAATACGGTGGCATTGCAATTCATCAGCAAATTGCCAGAGACCACGGCATGATTGGAATGGTTGTGCATCCGGAGATCAATTCACAGTCGCTCGCCATTTTTATCCAGGAGACCATTCAGTTGGCACTTTCATTGAACTTCTTGGCCATTACCAATGTGAAACTGAGAACAAGTCTAACAAATTTTGGATTCTTCATGGAGCAATTTTTCGTTTGTGCCACGGAGAGAACACCTCAGGAGAATTCGTTAATCCGAGCACCGGAGTTCGAATGCCTCGACCTAACATCACTCCAAACGTAGAACTAGCTGTGCAGCAGCATCCTCGTCCGTTGGCCACCACATTAGATTTTCAATCACATGCCATTTGTGAAATCGATGGAAAGGTTAATGTTCAGAATGCAGAAATTATCTCTGTTGATCCCGGCGCAGACACGCATGACGTGAAACGCCTCCTTTTGGCTGAAGTCCGTGTTGCAGTATTTCACATTTCTTCTTACGCATGGACACACGCCTATGCAGAAGCATGCCAAAAGTGGCTCAGTTTTGTTGCAAATTGTGTTGAACACCAAGTTGATTTTATTTCAGGTGATGGAAACCTTTTTGCCCAACGCAGTTTCAAGTCAGATGTCAGATGACCATTCCGATTTTCGGACATGCATCATGATTGACATCCTTGAAAGATTTCTCCAACAGATCAATTTGCATCGAAGTCCTATCAACAGAATTACGTATAACGTAGTTTCATCAACAACTGCAGGTGAGTACATTCCAAGTATGGAAGGCAAAGATGCCGATTGCTTTTTCATGATTCTAATTTCTTTCTGTTATGGCAAGCAAGTCGTTGTCACAGAAGCCCGAGGAAGAGAAGATTCCGCATCTGCGGATGGACTTATCGGTTCAGCTTTTTTCCGATGAAGTGATGCTCAACGACGTAGAGCAAGTGAAGCACCTTCTGACTTATGACTTAGGTCTTGCCGAAAAAGATTGTGCCTGGCACTCCCCCTGGTTGGCCTTTGCTCAACTGAAATCTTTGAAGAACATGCGAATCAGGTCGCAGCAATCCGAAGACCGGAGAAGAGAGTGCTGGGGAGGACTTAATGAGAAATATGAAGAAAGACGTGACGACATGAGGGTTGAACGTCGTGAAAAACATGACAGTGTTCCGCCTTTGCGGAGAGACACCTTCAAAAATGTTGGTGAACAAAGATCTCGGTCCGCTAGTCGCGTTCCAAGCAGAGATCCTGCCGCACGCATTCCACAGCCGCCACCGGCACCAGTGCGAGCACCAGTGACACCTCCAAAAACACCACCAACACTACCAACAAAGCCACGTTACAAGGCTGCTCCAGCATCCATCAACCCAGCACCAACTTCTTCTACAAATGTCACACCACCGGTCAAAGCACCTCCAGTTGCACCTCCAGGACCGCCTCCGCGGTCAGCCAGATCACCAAGCAATGATCCGCTTGTTCCTTCACGCACAGTGGGAACATCAGCCAATACACCTCCATGGCGTTTGCGTGAAAGAGGTCGCCAACGATCTCAGACACCTGTTGAGCGCAACACGCGAACACGTTCCGAATCTCGGTCAGATTGGAGTAACAGGACTCGACCAGCCGGAGTCCCTGAGCCGCCAGCGCCTCCATCCCGCATGTCGGGTTCACAATGGCTTGACCAAGGTCATCAAGGAACATCATCAAGCTCAACGACGTACCGAGATCCCGGTTATTCAGTTATTCCTATCAACAACCATCTTACTACCGAACCAATCCACACACACAATGTGGAATACGTTCCAGGATATACCGTTCCACGCCAAAGGTGGATTCAGAAATACAATGGTGAATGGTTGGACTTGATTCCGCAAACACCAGATCAATCAACCTTTTTCCATCAGTCTGGAAATCAGAGAAGGAGAAATGAACTTGATTTCTACAGATACACCTTCTCTATGGGCTTGTAAGTCCTTCAACATGCCAATGTGCCGCATTGCGGCCAGCCTGCCAGTAGCTGCCTGTAGTTTTGATTTTTGTCTTCGGACACGTTTCACAGCAGATCACAAGCTGAGCGCTTCTTGTGAAAAGTAGCTGCATGTTTCGACAGTGTCTGCTTGTAAATCACTTCTGGGGACATGTCTACACAATGCATGCATGACAGTTTGCATGTTGTGCATGACATGTTCATAGAATTCACTATTTCCACTGCGCCACTTCGCTGGCTCAAGACTACTGCATCACCGCGTAGAAAAGAGTGCAGCAGCCACCGTTTGACCGCAAGGGTTCAGTAGATTCCAGGGCTCCCTCAACACGGGGAAAGCTACTTCACCCCCCAAAGCTCCCGGGGCATTTTGGGGCGGTCTTGGAAGTAGATGGTAACGGACTCAAATCCTGCCAGGTCTCTAGGCAATCTGTATTCAGCATATCCAACTCCCATCAAATCCCATCGTGCTTCCAGGCTCATGTGAACCTCAGCTTTCGTTCACCCCTCCCTCGGGCCTCAAGTTATCCTGGGCGATCTTGGGCTTGTTGCAGACCGGGTTCTGTCAATCGGTTGTGCCATGCTTATCCCGTGCTTATCGCGCAAGAAGGGAGAGGAGAAACTTTGCAGAGGTACCCAGTGCATGATCCTAGAGGATCCCCAGCTTGACTTACGCATTCTTACGATTCCTTGCATATGCATTACAAATAATTTAGATACGAATTGCAAATCGCTTACGCACAAATTACACCTGATTTACGAATTTTCATATGCTGAATTTGTAAATATTCGTTTGACACGTTTTGAAAGAAGAGCTTGAAGAGCATCTTGTTCGATGCAGGAGAGATTGCTTGTATCAACTTCCGGGGCCTTTTGGACCTGGATCGAAAGCACTTGATGAATGGCGCTCCCTGTCGGTTGGCTTTTATAGCTCGATCCCTGGGCAGATAGACTGAGTCAAATGATGTTCAATTATAATTGACTCCAATTGACTCAAATCTGTAATTTCAAAAAGATGTTTGGATTATATATTCAGAAATTATTCAAGCCAAAAGATGTTGAGGAGCAATGTAAACTTGCAAGACGACTGCTAGACGATTAGCCATGACATGAAAGGGATGGAAGCAGGACATCACCCATGCCTATGAAGCCGTAAAAGGGATGCGGTGGGACCATTCCACAAAGGGTCATGTTGGATTGCTGTGTTCAAGACGCACTTGGAGAGGTACTCTTCACTATTATTTCTACCATTCCATCTTTGACATTGCAGGACGGGGCGTTTGCTTCTAGAGTGATGATAAAACACAGCACCATCTCTACCACGGGTGATACTGCGTGCAACGAGGGGTTCCAAATCTCTACCTGGCATGAGAGCCAGCTTAGCCAGGGTGCATCTTGCCTCTGTCCATCTGGGCGAGTATGCTTTGCAACAACCAAGACGGGTGACAGAAAGAAATTGGCAGTTGAACTGACTGGTCATTCAGCTTTATTATTCACCTTCAGGTTGAGCGTTGGTCGGAAACATGAGCAACCTTCGTGGGAATCAACAAATTTTGACCCAACAAATGTGTCCGAAGGAGCTGGATGCAATGAAAAGTTCATCTTCCCAATTGCCATGCAGCCGGTCTACTTGGGCTTCACAGCAGTTGGAGCCCTAGCCTGGTGAATGTTACCCGTCGCATGTTCTTGTGAGGGTTGGCGATGGCTTTTGGTTTTGGCATTTAAATGTGAGATTCCATGCGGAAGGAATGGGTGCAGCCGGTTCCCCCACGAAGAGAAATATGCAAGTAAGATTGATTAGTCAAATTTGTTTTTCTTGACAATCCCCGGTTACAGAGCCTGTCTGCGGATCAACCAGCTGCTGTTTTCACGTGACTTCCACAACCTTTTGGATAAAATGACTTCCCGGAAACACACAACCAAATCAAATCTGTACACCTATAAATTCTTAAAACTTTTACTGAGTCAGTCGCTGATTATACAGTCGCTCGCCTAAAGTTTTACATGAGCTCGGTGAGCTCGGTGACTTTTTACAAGTCCTCTGGCCAAGCTGCTCTAAGCTCTGCCAGGCCATGGAGGACCTGATTCAAAAGCTGACTGACAACCCAAAGATTGATGACAGGACGGTCATGGACGGTGGGTTTTGGTCTCAAAGTTGGAGGTGGCTTGCTTATCTTCCGCGTTTCACGGTGATCAGAAAATATCTAGAAAAACTGTTGCATACACGTGACCAACATCTTGGACATAGAGAATGAAAGAAAAACTGCTCTGTTGCTTTTTCCGCAATTACTGGATGGTGGACATTTTCAGTCCACAAGATTGGAAAGATGATCCTCGTTGGTGAGCGGCGAGAGTGTAATTTGTCCTTGCAAGAGATACCACAAAGCAGATTGTAGCTTGACTGATCCACGCTAAGCTGAGTATGAACGGGCAATTTTGAAGCTGTCCCCAGTTTCAATCCGCAATACTTATTCACAATGTCGCAGGAGTGAATGTATGGTGGTTGACCTATACAGCACATTGTTTGTTGGTTCACTCGTCACTTCTTTTTCTTAGTTGCAGTGCGCCCCAGCCGTCTGTTAGCGTGCAAAAGAAGCGGTTCCGGATCGGGCTTTGGTGGATGTTCTAATTTGCAGGCGGGTTGACCCACATTGACCCCGACCCATGCCAGTTGCAACGCCGCAGGACGCTGTACTTTAATTTCCTGTACACCAACTTCAAAAAATCCTATCCTGAATTTGAGGCCCATATGACTTCTGTGGCCGGGCTTTCTGTGTGAAGACAAGACTCCCTAGGCTTGAAGGCAGTTGGCTTGCTGTTTCCTCTCTAGCAAAACAGAATGAGTCTCGCATTGTTCAGCCTTTCCTTTCACTTTGGGGCTTTTGCCACGGTTGGGTGCAGGCGAAATTTGCGACCATGTGTGAGAGCAGAGCTGGGCGCTAAGTTGTGACCAGGGCCCCATGGAAAAGTCCGGTGGAACGGTGCATCAAGTTGAAAGAGTAGGCTCTTGCAAGTAGTTCTTTTCTCTGTTTCCTGTCCATTCTTGTGTTATCTTAGTATTTTTAGGGCAAAGGTTCTCTTTCTACATGTGCAAACTACACAAGGAGCTATCGGAAATCTAAGCCCTACAGGAGAGTGGTTCAATGACGCGCTTTATCGAGTGCATGACTGCATGTTTGTTATCCAACAAACATGTTTGTGCCAAATTTATCTTGCCAGTCAAGGAACAAGACAATGAAGCCGTTTGTTGACTTTGTTGGAAACGTGTTGCCAAAATGAATGACTAATTGAACGAAGGAATCATTGGATGCATGGACAAATGAATGAATGAAAGAATATTTACAGTTTGTATGTAAGCAATGTACGTATGTATGTATGTACGTGCGTATGTACGGAACGTAACTGATGTGATTGTCGATCTAAAGGTCCATGTAGAGATTGTCCATTGCAAAGGCCGCCACTCAACAACTCAGCAACTCACCCAACAATGTCATTCAACGAGCAAGCGTCTCTAGTTCGCTTGTTGACTCAGTGGCTAGAGATAAGGTACTGTAGCTCGGAGAAGAGGTAGATCAAATTAGAAGAGGCTCAAAGAAGGAGCCGCTTAGAGAAGCAGTGGATCAAACAAGACGTGTTGATTGACCCTTTTTTGATATCTCCGCGCAGGCACGCCAGAATGCATATACACATAGGTGGTTGATCTAAAATCCTTTATCTACAAACGGCCACTTGAAAAATTGACTTTCCCGAATCTTTTGCAAACCCTACATTTACCTTTCGCAGAGGTCTCATGTTAAAATCTTTCGCTGAATCTTTCGCAAAAAAAACGCGAACTCAGAAAAACTTTCGCGGGGTCTCATGTTGGAAGTTTCTGGGTCAAACTGACTTACTTTGACAAAATTGTATTTCATCCAGAGCAATCTGCAACAGTTCAGGCAGGGGGGATCTTGGACTGAGGTCTTCTGCCACGAGACCGGTTTGGCGGTGTTGAGGGTTTTAGCCCTCACGAGGAACACTTACAAAAACCCCAACAAGGCCCTGCAATACCTGGTGGCAATGAGTGGTGGTGAGGTTAGGAGTCGCTGAGGGTGCCCTAGATCTTCACCTCTGGCGGCAAAGCGCACCTAAGCCTAAGCTTTATGGTTTGTTTTGGGGCCTGTATATCCCACCTTCTTCAGAGAATGGTAGATTGACATTCTGACCCAATTCATCTTCTTCATTCAGTGTTCCATGGGCATCGTCGTCTGCAGGTCTGTGAGCTTTTGCTCGAAGATCACCATCCCCTTGTGCAGGAGAAAAGGGATAGCTAGTACTCAGTTGGTATGAGTCCTTGACGAAGGGATCACAAACTTGTCGCTTCCCAACCCTAATTGATAAGCGTAACATCATTGATTGCTGTCAGCGCAAAGTTTGGCTTTGTTATCGGAACTGCAAGGATCAACTGAAGCGATCGAATCAATGGTTGGGCATTGCTGGGATTGTTTCTTAATTGGGACCCAATTTTTTTTGGCTTGTGTGAAAAATGGCATACGAGCGTAGGACCACAGTGAATGTTGCAACAGAAAGCAGAATGTAATCCATGCATTCCATTTTCTGACCAGAATCTTTAAGGTCTGCCAGCGGGGTGGGGAGCTCACAGGAGCTCGCTGGCAGCCCTGTTGGTCCACAGATTATGCGGGGTGCCCCTAAGGTCCCAGGACGGCTTGATGGGTGGGAAAGTGTCATGAGATGCACAACCAACCGTTACTTGAAGATACGTGCTTCTTCCTTTGGAGTTGATTTATGTGGCTATCAGTCCCCAAAACAGCTTTGATAGGTCGGACAGACAGGAAGGGTTTGACCCAAGAGATCTCGCTGCTGATAATACATCGATGATTGACATCGGCCGTTCTGAGGCTCTACTATGGACCAGACTTGTTGAGGCACATGTTGGGTTTCTGCGGCTTTGGCCTGGAACATGATGAGCTTGGCAAACGAAGCAGCGATCGGACATTTTTTAAATGTTCCAGAAGTATGGACAACAAGTTTGAAAACTCTTCCTAGAGCTGAACTCAGATACCCGATTGGTAGCTGGTGTATGACATCGCAAGAGCAGATGGTAGTCACCCCTATGTGTTTACACTGTGTGAACTTGAAGCGTGACAGTGTCAATGTGTGAGAGGAGTTTGAATCCGAAGTCACGAACCAGTGACTAATCATAAATAGGTCTTCACCCACACTGCAGTTTCTACCAGGAACACACAGCACGCAGCCACGTTCAGTTTTTGTTTTGGGGAACACCGCATATACATACGTTGAACGTCCTAGCTTTGAATGATGCAGTGCAGTTGAAGTGGTGATGCCAAATCTACAACAAATCGGGAACTTCCACTAGTCTCTTACCTGGGTTTCCAGACTATGTTTGATAGATTCTTGTACCTTCCCAAGTAGTTCAAATTGCACATATATATATAATATATATATATATATTTATAATTATATACATATATATAGATATATATCATATATATATACCATGTATATCTAAATATATCATGTATTATATATATATCATGTATATTTGAATTTAGTATATATTATATATATATTATATATGTATAATAGTAATATATATAAATACGTATATATATATATGTATATAGATATATGTATATATATAATACACATATAGTTATATATTTGTAATACACACACATATAGATATATATAAATATTTACAATACACACACATAAATATATATATACATATAAATACACATGTAAAATATAGATATGAATGCAATCGTGCTGACATGTTGCATGATGCTGCTGCTCAAGCTGATGAACTGGGTAGCAGTCTAGGCCAGTAGGTGACTACAACAGCTTCGCTGCGCACCTGCATCCTTGTCCTACCCATTGCATGCAGCTGGGTCGCCGGTTGGTGGCAGTTGAATATATACATATATATATGTTTATTTATTTATCATACATACATACATACATACGTACGTACGTACGTACGTACGTGCATGCATACATACATACATACATACATACATACATACATACATACATACATATATTGCGTATTTTGCGAGAAACGAGCATGGGAGGCTGATTACTAACTTCCTTTCTGTGTGCTGGCAAAGCTCGCGCCACCAAGGGTGCCGCTCAACATCAGGCCGCGCATCTGTGCGGTGGTTTTGCGCGCCAGGATGGCAAGGCAGGTGTGGAGTTCAGCACAAATGGAATTGATTGATGGACCCATCATCCTCGGCCAACGGAGGCTCTCCATTCAGAGCAACTTGCATTTTTATTGCGGCCACCAGGAGAACATGGACAGCAGCTGATTGCGCCAGGGGGCCATACTTTTGTCATTGCCGGAGAACTTTCTGGAGGATGCTGCACTGCAAAAACAACCTCCGCCTGAAGAAGCTCCGCATTCAAGGGTGGAGAGAGTTACAGTGGCAGCAATGGCTGCCCAGATGGATACAATCTTCTGCATTTTGCCGACTCACGGAACATCTGGCAGCTATGAAAGTGGAAAGGGCCAACTGAGGGGCAGAGGAGAAGGCCATTCCTTTTTATCTCATCGCAAGCAGAGCAGCAGCCCGTCAGCCCGTCTTCACAGTTTGCAACAATCAGCAACTTCAGGAGGAGTAGCGGCAGTTTCCAATGGTTAGGCCCTGAGCCGCATGGGGGCAGGGGCCGGGCTAATTTTACCTGAAGGCTCGTCGCCCCGCAGTCGAAACCATACCCAGCTTCCAAGCCACCTCACGCTTTTGATGTGCCGGGAAAGGAAGACTGGGGCCACGTGCGAGACCATGTACTACTTGTATTGCATGCATGGTCACGCAACAGGCCAGCCTCGACAACAACCAGTGGCATCTGGCATGGCTCTTGCGGCTCCTCAAGGCAGCTACCCATTTCAGCCATCAAAGGTTCCACCCGCGATCTGTTTAGCCAGAGTGTCAAAGTGTTTCATCCCAACATTATCATCAATACATTGAATCAAGACAGGTCAACATGCGGAAGGAGATTAGAAACAGACATGGTGCCAAGGAGGGGTTCCGGCCAAAGTCGGCCCCAAGTGGAAACCTCTCCAGACGGCCGGAACTCTACTCAAGCTAGTCACGGCTCTGCTCAGCTCTACTCAGGTTTTCGCAGCTCTACTCAGCTCTTTGCAAGCTCTTCGCAACTCTTCGCGTTTTTAAGATCAGCATGGCGCCGAAATCATGTGCAGCACGGTGCAGACTGAATGTCTTATTGTGCAGGTAAGTCTTGCGAGGAGTCTCACAGACTTTGGGCGTTGTACGGTACATTCATTGCTTGGGATCCACAGATTCCCCCCGGCCTTTGCTGCTTGTCCATGGCTATGCAAAGTGGCTTGGCAGTCCAACACTTGAGCGTGGCAGGAAGCATTGAAGTGATTTCCAGTCTGAGCAGACAGTCTGGTCCTGCTGCTGAATTCTTTGCAGTGGGCCGGGCGGAGATTGTCTTGGAGCTCTTCAAGACATGGGATTCGTTGGGTTTGTGATATTGCACCCAATGAGCGAAGTTACAGGTTACAACAGGATATAAAGGAAGCGTAACAAAAATTCAATGCCCCAAGTCCCCCAAAGACACGCAGATAGGGACCTCTGCCACGAGTTTTCATATGCGGCAAATGCTTCTAGCAATACTTCTTGTGAAGCCCAAGACGGGAGCCGATGGCATTCAGCCTTTGTGGCTTTCAGGGGATTTCAAAGGCGCCCTCACTCATTTTGGCTCATGTCATAAGCAGACAGTCCCAGAGAGCAAAGGTTGGGGGAAGGGCGTAATGTCAAGGAGGAAGCTGTGTGACAGAGCCTTGGATCAGGCTGCAATGGGTCCGGGGGGTCCAGGAGCAACTGTTTGCAGAAGACTTACCAGGTCACCCAGGCTTCAGCCAGAGCTCAACGAAGGCTGGGGTCCGAAGCCGCAGCCTTCTCCCCATTTTTCTGGCCGCAGGCTTGTGATCGCGCTTCTTGAAATTTGTCGGAGATCTAAGGTGGCTCGGCTGTACGGGTCGCAGCTTCCGGTTGATATGGCAGCCCATTGGAGAAAGAAATTTGTTTCCTGACTTGCCACATGAGGGCGACGGCGAGACTTGTAGTAAGATAGAAGGCCAGACACCAAGGTGTCAGCAGTTTGGTGTCCAGGATTGGCATGAGCCTTGGCATTGGTTTTTGCGCGACATTCTTTGCTGTGCGACGGTTTGGAGATTGCTTGTGTGAATGAAGTGACGAGGACTGCAGGTCGGGAGGTCGGTGGAGTTTGGATATTCTCACTTCTCTTCCCATTTTCTTTGAGACTTCCAGTGCCCTCAGCGTCACCACAGCATCAGCGGCGAGAGGAGGAGGCAGGACAGCGTTTCTCCTGGATTCTAGCGTAGCCGTTCAGGCCATTGTAAAAGGCCGATCGTCAGCAAGGGTCTTCCGAAAGATTTTTTTGTGTCTCTTTGGCTTTCTTTGTTTTCCTTCCTCTTCTATTTGCCCAGATTCAGCCGCACTGGCGATCAAATCCGATCACCCCCTCTGCTGAAATACAAGAGGAGATGGGGACACTGCTGAAATTTTCACGGTAGCCAAACTCCGAAAGCTGCCGCGAAAAAGCCACACTAGGCTTGCATCTTCCTTCAACTTTGCTTCTGCACGCAGTTTCGGCTCTGCCATGCCGCCATCCACAATGCCGCTCTCCTTTGCCGCCTGTGGATTTCTATCATAACATAGTGAATGCTACAGGTCTGCTCGTAGGAGTAAATTCGATTTTGTTGTGGGTAGTATTTGTAGTGCAGTGCCATGGGACAGAGCCATGGAACGCTTCAAACGATTAATGCAACTGGCGCTGAAACCCGCGGTCAGACTTCTCACTGCGGCTTGATTGGGTCTTGGCCCAGGTGAGCATCAGACAGGCTTGCCCCTTTCAAATATTGTTGGCTTTGAGCACTCCAATCTTCTCGGGCTGGCCACATCCATTGCGGGTATCTTGGCCCTGTGCAGCTTGCCGCATTGGAGGGGTGTATGTCAGAAGCGTTGGGCTCTTTGGTGGGATGTAAGTTTTCACTGCAGAAAAGATCGCAGAGGCAGCGCACCATTTTCTTTACCGGAATGGACAGATGGGAATGGTGGGTTCAATAAGCCAACGAGCATGTGCCCGCAACAAACTGTGCAGAAACAGAGGAGTCAACGTGCAAGAGGCAAAGTGAAAAAAAGGGGCCGCGCGACTATATATATATATACATACATATATATATATTTACATATATATATACATATATACATATATATATATATACACACATATATATATATACATGTATATATACGTATATATATGTATATATATATATATATATATGTAAAACATGTTTTGCGCTGGTTCGGTTGCTATGACCGTTGCAAAAAAGAGGGTCAATTTTTCATGACAAGGACTTGTCACCCCGCCAGGATGGGCTTGGGTGAGGACTTGACTGACCAGCCAGGGCTGCCCAGACTCGCCGCAGTGAATGGTCTCATATCGACATGTCTTGTCACAAACATGAACCAAACATGGGCTAGTTATCCAGTGTGGTTTCCAGTACACGGTTGTTTCCGGTACTTTGCCAGCACACGGTGCCTAGATTCAAATGGTGTGATCAAAGTGTTCAGCTGAAATAGGTTTGCTGGCAATAGAAAACGCAATCAGAAACCCAAAACCGACGTTTTTTTTTTTTTTTTTGCGTTTTTTTTGGTTAAAACGGACTGTTTGTTTTCCACTCTGATTCCCTGGTTTTCATTTTTTTTTGTTTTTGTGATTTTTGCGACTCTTGTTTTCCCGGTTCCTTAGTTGTTAGTTTTTTTTGGCCTTTGTTGTTTTTGGTTTCTTGTTTTTTTTGTTTTTGTGTGGTTTCTTGGCAGTATGGTGCAACCATCGTGCAGACAGCGAGTAAACCATCAAGTACGAACAATAAACGACAACTATAGTTTTTTGTCGAAAAAACCATCCAACAATAAGATTTACAAGGACGCTTTGATAACATCGAATGAATCTACCTATCCCCAACACGGTTTTGTGCCTCAACCTACGTTCGATCAGTTCACAAAAGTGCATGTTGTGCATTATATACACCTTGAGTCCGGATTCAACCTGCAACAATACGTGTGAAAACAGGATTGCGTGTGAAAACAGGTATTGTCATCGTGCTTTGTGGGGGGAGGGCGCAACCAATCCCCTCCGTTTTTTTTTCTTAAGTCCAAATTTGTACACTTGTAAATACAGTGCTTTGGGGTCATATATATATATATTTAAATATGTATAAATATAGATATATTTGTAGATACAAATACAAATATAAATATACATATAAATAACCATGAATACAAATGCAAATACAAATATAAATACACACAATATATATATATACATATAAGTATATCTTGAAATATATACCACACACACACACACGCATATAAATATTTACACACACACACATATATATATATATATACATGTACACAGATACATACACAACTATATATATACATATTCAGAACTATTCATATGCAGACATTGTATCCTTACATAAACCCTCATCCAACCCTCAACCAACCTTAAACAAATTTGGAAAGAACCCCATAAATACCATTAAACAATCGATTAAACCATGAAAAACACGATGAAAACCATGGAAATATGGTTAACAACAGTGGAACAAATATAAAACGTGGACAAACACGACAAAAAACACGGGAAAAAAATGAAAACCATGGAAAAATCGATGAGCAGTGCAAATGAGAGATTTTAGCTCCAAGATGCAGCAAATGATATACTTTACTTCCAAAATGCAGTGAATAGTAAGAAAAAATGCCGCAGAGTGAAAAACAAAAACATATTGAAACAAATCGCACCTCCATGTTGGAAATTCCGAAAGTGGTGTCCTCAACATCTGCAAAATTGTGTTTGTCACAAAGAGGGATTACGACATGGGGTTGAAATTTGCGAGGTTCCCACTGGTTCCCACTGGTTCCCGTTGCGAGGATTGTGAAACTGTATTGTCCACACTGCACACCCTCAATAAATTGCATCTTCGGGCTTGAAAGTTGCGATACTTTTCCCCTTATTAGTTGAAGAAATATGGGGAGTGCCTCATTCCCTGGATACGACATTGCCAACAACTCGAACTTTGACGAATTTCTGTGGAAATGTCCTTTGCTACCATGGCAATGAACAATAGCTCAGCAACCAAGGAGACAACTTTGCAATTCTTGCAAGGAATTTGCCATATCCCTAAGGAGTGGTGACAACATGTCCGCAGCTTTGGCAGCCATCGACCATGTCTATAGGCTGGCCTTTGCAAGATTTGTTGTTATCTCTGACTTGAAGCATGCGCTGCTAGCTATACAGTGGTTGGGGGTTTGGAAATCCTGCTACACCTTTCCAGAGATTGCATGTAGGTGACGGGAAGTTTTTAATTTTCACCTGATCCATTTGCTCCTCAGATTTTTTAGTTTCCCATAATTTCCAGCATCAATTCTGATTTTTTGCCAGTATCAGACGTTGTAGGACATCGACGTTCATTTGTTGATCTCTCATCGAAAGTGGACTGGGAAATCGAACCTTACCTTTCAGCCTAGCCCATCTGACGCTGACCGATCAGGGCTGCAAGGAGAACTCTTATTTTGGCCAAGAGTCGCATGCTGAGATCTGGAGGTTTTTTTGGCCATGGTCATCACGGATATTGCCATGAGGGGATTCCAAAACAGGCAAGTATTCAGGTAGTCAACTGATACGTATAAGTCACTCATTTTGATTCATATTGCTACCTTCCACTGATATCTTGATAGATTGGACGGCAACAATTACGCGACTTCTTACAATTTCTTTGGGCACGCTACAGCAAGGTGGTGACTATCAGTACCAACTCAACGTGTCGCCCATCGTGCAGGTCATCAAAAAGGTCGACCCCTCAGGGGTGAGGTTATGGACCTTGAAATGGCACTGTGAAACCCACTGCCATCCCCACTCCCCATAGGGTGGGATATTTGCTTGTGTTTGCTCGTGTTTGCTTCATAAGCTTCGCATGCTTCGCAGGGTCAAGAAGTTTCAACCATGCTCAATGATTGGATAGGACACATTGAAGAATGGCACTGTTTGTCTACTCTGTGTACTCTCTTCCCCATTTCAATGATTTTTACAGGGCAGGGTGTCAAGCCATCCGCGATCCATGTGGGTTTAAATTGTCCATCCACCGGTTGCCAGTTCTTCCTCGTCAGGCGGGCAAAGACTGGAAAGGTGGAAAGCAATTGGTGGATAGCGTTCAAGGTGCCAAATGAGTTGGTTGAGCAACGGTTCAGACTTATTCAAAGGTGAGAAAATGTATTCGAACAAAGTTGACCCTTGACATGTCATGGACCGTGAGGAGCGGACTCCCCACGGCCAACCGTTTTGCTGTTATCTTTGTCGATGGGATCCTCCATCGAGCACGGCTGGAAACCCTTTGTTGGCCACCTTGCCACAGTCAAAATTTGACCAAAGGAAACCGTGGCGTCAATCACTGGGCTTCCACTCACTTGCAAGGAATGAAAGTTAAGAATAACGTCTGACACTCAGATTCTGGGAAGGTGAAAGCGGTGAAAGGGAATTGTCACAGGTGCGGCAGGTGTTGGAGTCGACGTCTTCCTCCCAACAGACAGAAAGAGAGAGAGAGAGAGGGAGCGAGCGAAGGAGGGAGAGGTCTCAAAGTAAGAAAGAACTTCAAAAGGCAAATTTGCAGGAAACAGCAGCAATTCCCAAAAACCCAGAGTCTGCGTGGCTTGAAGTAAAGAAGCCCAAAAGGCAAATCGCAAGACGAATCTCTGGCAGCTTTGCAGTTGTGCAAAGAACCCAACAAAGAATCCACAAAGAATTCACTTGTGGCTCAGCGACCAGGACCTGAATACAGAGGGCATCGTGGAACTACGAAGGCAGGGCCAACCACTGTGTGAATGCGAGTGATGCGAGATGAAATGCAACTCCTTGGTAATTACTCCCGGCAGTAGAAGAGCTTCTGGACACTAGGACACTATTGCAAGACATCAGCTATGACAGCTATGACAAAATCACTTAGATTATGACAGTGATGATTGTGATTTTGAGCGGTGTGACAGTACCCAGGCAAAGCAACCCTCAGCTATTGTAGGTTCTTGTGAACAGTTTTGTTCGCCTCGCTTGCACTTACGCCTAGCCATTCGTACCAAATTAGTTTGCTTTCGGTCTGGGGCCAGATTTGGACAAGAAGCAAAAAGACTAAAAGGGCCAAAGTCTTTACTAAAGAACGATGCCTATTAAAAGAAAAAATCTAAAACGACCAACTTGCAGTTTCACAGCACAAGTGTCTTGAACTCTGTTGCAGTGCGCCTTTGTCGCGAAGGTGTCAGATTTTTCCGCCGTTTCCACTTTTTTTTGCTCCTTCTTCGAATTCTTTGCCTCATTTCTATTCCCTGGCTTTGTCGGTCTGGAGCTGGGCCTTGGCCGGTGAGCTTCTCAGGCCCAGCGTCTACTCCTCTCAAGCAACATGAGAGGAATCAGTTCGCCACTCCCCTACAGAGGGAAGTTGGCTCCTGCAACCAGCTGGGATTGCGTTGGAGTACCGTTGGAGTGTATGATGACTTTTAGTGGGTCCTATTGGTATAATATCCGACAAGCATTTCCGCTGAGATTGGGATTGGGTCTACCTGTTTTATTTTTAAAACCACAATCGAGCATCCGAAATGTATGCAAAAATGAACATTCCCCAAACTCCAGAACTCTGCACCGCTTCATCGAATCATACTTAGTGCAAATATTGAGGCTGTCATCTACTAATATAATTTATATACTACAATAAGCGATAGGGTGCAAGTGTTCTTGATAATTCTCACTGAATGTGGAACTCTGTGACGGCATTCAGGCTTGTTGCCTCGACTAAAATGGAAACATGTTTGGGGGGCTTGAAGTCACCGAGTCTTGAAACGATCCGGGAAAAAAGGGCAAAGATGGGCACGTCATTTTGAAGATTAGCCATGAAGGCGATGAGCCTGTTCGGTTCCCAATGTTTCCATTTAATCATATATATATATGGATATGTATGGACAATGTATGAATATTATGAATTATGAAGGATCTTTGTGGCACCTTATGCTCACTTATAAGATCTTTATATGATCAAAGAGGAAGTCTCTCACTCTCAAACAAGGAATTGGCGCAATGTAACTCGGTAGTCACTGGCACAAATGGCCTACCAGCTCGGTATACGAAGGTCAGCTAACCACCTGCTACTACAAGCTATGCTTGTTTTGTTTGCCATCCCCAAATGATGAGCTCGTTGCAGGTGTTGGATTCTTTTGCGGCCTTTTGGCCGGGCAGTTCGTATATGTTTTCCCATCTGCTTTCCCAGCGGAGTTTTAGATTCCTAAATGACAGGCCTCTGCGCAGGATCTGAGGATTTGGATGCGACATCCTTGGAATCATGGCTACTGTAACACTGCTCAAACAAGTATCCCACCATATCCCACCCCTATCCTAAATCTATGGAATCTATGGTTAACGGTTGATATATGTTGATATTGTAATTGACTCTTCTCTGGGACATGCAAGAATCTGAACCCGTTTCCATTCACACGTCCAGCGCTTCATCAGAACCCGAACCTGGTCTGAACGATGCTGTTCTCAGTTCTTCGGACGCTGCTGCAGAGCCTGAAGCCGTTAATTCTTTGTGCTTTTTATGGGAGCTTTCCGGGTCGGCCAACTCAACCAATGCCATGCGGGTCTGCCATGCGGCCAATGCCACTTCTTAACTGATTTTCAACCAAAACTTCACTTGGTCCAGCTGACGTATGAGACCTTGGTATACTCATGTATACTTTTTTGCAGGATGATTTGCAAACATTGCCATGACCGACGACCTGCATAGAATCTACATGCATCTAAATCGAACATGCGATTGATGCTTTACAATAGTTACTGTAGAATGTACAATGGCAGCACCTGTGAGTCAGGTGCAGGAACCGTCAGAGCTGCCACACGTGGACCGCTGCTTCTGGTGGTCGGCACCCGCGTGCTTCATGGGGACAGCAAAGCCCTGTTGCACAGGGCGACCAGGGCGACAAAAGTCTGCATACTGCAGGTTTTCCCATGCCAATTGCTGTGGAATAAGATGAGCTGAAGAGGCTTAGATCATGACTTTTAAAACATTTCGTTAGTTCAAGAAATCAGCTCCCGTTCCGGGAAAACCTAGAACTCTAGCACCAAATGATGTTTGCTTGGACCCTTCTCTCCAGCAGTTGGCTCAGCAGCCTGAGCTACTCTCCAAGAGAGTCATTTCAGTGTAGCTGCAGCGGTAGAGATGGATGCTGGACGCTGGATGGGCTCGCGGCTGAGGTTTTTGAAAGAGGAACCCAGCATATTCCACATATAATCCGTATCACACATTACTTGGCGCTGTAATTGGTGGTGATGCAAGTGTTCCCACGGTCCATGAATGTCCGGAAATCTGGTGCTTTGGTAGGATTTGTACTCATTTGTACTTCAAAAGGGATCAATGGTCTATCGCAACGCACTTCAATCTTCATAACCTTAAATTATTTTTGAAGACTGTGTACTACTAGCGTATAAAAACTACTATATAATAGCGTATAAATGCTTGCGCTCTTAGTGACTCCAGCTTTTTCGCTATTAGTGACCCAATTTTACGCGCGCTTAATCCACGGTCTCGAAGATGTGGGCATGCATGGTCCAGGAGTCCATGCCACGTTCCAAAACACCAAGCAGGGAGCACTCTTTGCAATGCACAATTTCGGGGGTGGAGTGGTGAGCTCAATTTTGTGGTAACCTTCTTGCGCCAGCGTTCCTTGTGGCCTTAGGGTAGGCTGGGTCCAGGTCTCAGTAATTGAAGTTGACGGCCCACTTTCGCAGGCAACGGTAAAAGCGGCCGCACTGAAGGGTGGTCGGCAGGTGCCATTGTTGAGCGGGGTACTTTCCTAAATCCTTTTTGCCTAGGGTGAGTGTGGTGTTTGTTTTGTTTTCTGTGGTTTGAGTGGTGTGTTGCGGCATGTGGAGGACAAGATAGTGGAACAAGGAAAACATATTTGTGCCCCAAGCAGCTACAGCTAAGAAAACATAGAAAACTGTAAGTGTACACTGATTCTCGGAGCAATTGCTGATGACTAGTGACTATGACTAGCGTGTTTAGTAGCTGCGTCGAAACAATTAGCTTCGTGGAGTCAGCTTTGCAACGACGTGGGCATCGATTTTTAATCATGGACCAAGCCCTCGTGGGTTGCACGGCACTTTGGGTCCAGGAGTTTGGCGCTTGCACTTTGCAGATCTTGTGAAGTGCCAGATGTGAGACTCACGTAGCTTTACCATGTTTTACCTGAAGGATCCTGAAGGATAGCCGAACATGGTCTGATGATGCACCTATCACATATAGGGTCTGAAAGCCTACGACTAGCTCACGCTGTCAACAAGATTTGATATGAATTACTATTAAAGATTGGGTCCGACCAGACCCGGTGACCATGGTACTGATGTGACTCAGCATTTCTTGGGGTCGCCGAATGAGGATGTAGATATCATGTTTTCAACTAGTTTCCACTGTCTTGGAGGATGCAAAGTTTATGCAGCGAGTGATAGCGAGGGGTTCATGGTGTCAATCGAGGGGTTCATGGTGTCAATCAAAGAGCTATCAGGGTTTGAGGCAGTGATCTGAAGACAGAAGTGAAGAGGTTCAAAGGTTCACTAAATGGCTGTAAGTTCCGAGTATGGCAACAGAAAAGATACGCTGCTGCATTTCTACAAGTCTGTAATTGTTTTTTGCATTTGTGTTTTCTTCAGACAGAAGAAACAACAGTTCGAGAAGGAGCAATGAGAGCATGTTGGTTGGTGAAATTGGTTTAGTAGTTTCGGAGTTTCTGTAGTTACTGTTTCTTTTGTCCTTTCGAACAGGGCTGTTGCTTGCTCATGGAAGCGCCTATGATATTTGATGGTTTCCATGAAATCTCTCAGGAGAAGGACCACCGGTCGCTACAAAGTTTTGTCAAACTTCATCAGTTGGGTTTGAACAGACTGACGACCAAACGCAGGACTCTTTCTTCAAAATCCAATTGGTTTTGTGATAACTCGCCCTGCTACCCTTTTTCACTGGTCCATACAGCCATGATTTAAATTCATGGAGGTTCTTGCCACCACTAGTGATTTTTCCAGGCCATTATCCTGAATTTCAAGACAGGGTTCAAACATCTAAGTCAAGTAATTTCCAGATTCCAGGATCCTAGTCAAGATCTAGCTGCTATTTACATGATGCTGTCATCATGCGGCACTGGCTCACTGACCTGGCTGCGCCATCTTCTCCTTCAAGCTGAGTAGACTGGATGCGCGATTTTTCCCACTAGCTAATGGACTCTACAAACGTAGTGTCGATGTTGGCTAGTCGATTTAGGGCTTCTCACCCCCTGTGTTTATTCAGACGAACCTTTGAAAGGCAATTCACCCAAATGTATATTATTGATTTTTGTAGGGCCAGATTAGCTCCGTGAAGGCTCCACACTAGCGAAAGCACAAAAAGGTCACCGCCAGGTCCATGCGATCTCAGTGACAATTGAAAGTCATTTTTTTTTCGGAAGTCAACAGATCCATTAAGGTGATATTCTGTGGATTGGCTCAGTGTAAACATCCATGGAGTAAGCCCATGGTTTGACTCTCCATGTGGGCTCCCTGACACCGTCTCAGGCCCTCCGCCTGACACCTGGCGTTTGGGCGAGGCAGACAAGTGGTGAGATGTGAGCAGAATATCACAAGCATTTGCGGGACTTCTCTGTTGTGGAACATCCGTTGGTGGACTGTCCTCATCTGTCTCTCGTCGGCATCTTCCCGTTGTCTTCCTGGACCAAAAATTGTGCGGATATGTCCCCACCCGTCTCTGCCAATCTATTCTTCGTATACGGTACGGTAGTCTGAAACTCAAGCTCATCTTTTTGCTCCCTCCACCCTCGTCTCTTGCCCTCCATGGCTTATGTCCTCCCCTTCTAATCTGGTGAACCAGGAAACATCAGTGTCTCACACATGGCTTTTGTGGCACGTGAGCAAAAGAACCCATAAAGTTGAGATCCGCAATCGAGCTTGCGCATGCGCATGCGGGATGCGACGATGTTAGCAAGGATGCCCCAAACAGTATATCCTTGAAGGATATACTCTATATTCAAAGTGCATGGCTCTGACCTACTTTCTCAGAGGTGGTTGCGCCATCTATTTAGTAGTGAACAAATTCAATCCAATATGTACCCGAAACAGCAAATGTGCCCGAAGATGGCGCAACCCTACATGTGCAAAATGGGCCAAATTGCGCCATCTACCCCATTTTTAATTTAAATCCCTTCTTCCGGGACTGGACATTTCGGTCATCAAAACGTTGAAAAAGTAAGGGGTGTGTGTGTTCAACAAAAGTTTTTCGGGGAAAAGATTTTTTCACTACTAAGTTTCTAAATAGATGGCGCAACCACCTGGGACAGTGCCATCCAATTGCATATTTGTCACGGAGAGATGGCTCAAGTCAAAACACCGAAGCATATTTGTCCTTCACTGCAATGTAGAAACACACTAGCAAACCATCTTTGCAGAGAATGTAGGAACACACATTCTTTGCATAACCCTGAAACATCCTTCTCCTTTCCTTTTCCCCTTCTTTGTTCTCTCCTTTTTTCCTTTCTCCTTTTCTTTCCCTTTCTTTTTCCTCCTTTCTCCTTTTCCTCCTCCTTTTCCTTTCCCTTTAGAAAAGGAACGCAGTGGTAACCTATAGATGGCGCAATCCACAGTTATGTTTCCCCCCCAAAAAATCCTGTTGCCTGGCCCTTTCCCTTTCTCCTTTCTCCCTTCCCTCCTCCCCTCACTGTCCCTTCCCCTTTCTCCTTTTCCCTTATGCTTTCCCTTCCCCCTTTCCCTTTCTCCTTTTCCCATTTCCCCTTTCTCCTTTCCCCGTTCCCTTTCTCATTCCCTTCCCCCTCTTCCTTTCTCCTTTCCCTTTCCCTGTATTTTTCTCCTTTTTTCCCTCCTCCTTTCCCTTTCCCTTTACAAATGGAACGCAGTGGTAACCTATAGATGGCGCAATCCACAGTTATGGTTTCCCGAAAAAAAATTCAGTTCCCTGTCCCTTTCCCTTTCTCCTGTCCCCTTCTCCTTTCCCTTTCCCCTTCCCTGCCCCCTTTCCCCTTTTCCTTTCCCTTTGTCCTTTTCTCCTTTTCCTTTCCCTTTCTCCTTTCTCCTTTCCCTTTCCCCCCTGCATAGATGGCGTAACCCTGAAACACATTGGCAACACATTCCGGCATAGATGGCGCGACCCACAAAAGTAAGGGGGATGGATGTCACGCCCTTTTCGGGTGTCAAAATTCAAAAAGTCGGCGCCATCTATACGCGCACTTTGGAAGAGGGCGGGGCCATCTACTTTGAAAAGGGTGTAGACTGATATAGATTATTTGAGCCTCTAAGCTGCCAAGTTCTGTTGTGACCAAAGGGGGGTGGCCAGGACGACCGGAAGAACATGAGACCGCCCGACTGGGTGGGGTTGACTCAGAGGCAGTATCGTACCATGGGGATGTTGTAAAGACTTGAAAGACTTGAATAATTGATGAGTCTTATGTCTGAAACAGGTCTGTCCGGCACAACAGACATGTTTCTTTTCATACTTCAAACAAAATTACACTCCAAGCATACATAGTAGAGCACTGTACAACTATTCCAAACTTCACCGTGCATCGAGATCGTCCAAGGTGCGTAGTTGGTGGAACTTTCAGGGGTCCTAACTGATCTAAGCCCGTGTGTTTTGTCGGGAAAAAAAGGTACCGCGGAGCTTGCAGGTGCCCTTCTTTCCTCTGATTTGGCTGAGGTCCTGCAGGGAAACCGCGAGAGAATCCACGAGGCATCAGCCAGCCATGGCCGTCATGTGGTCGGCAGGGGTGCAGAAAGGGTTTACGCTGGTGAAGTGGCTGAAGATTGAACTAGGATTCAATGACTTGATGATTATGGTTGAGAGTTGAGACATAGAAGATTCATGGAAAATCATGGCACAAGTGATACAGATCATACAGAGCATGACTGCAGGCACCTGTATCATATGTATATCATGTGTATCAGTGTACAGGTTCACCCGCTGGAACCCCCTTTGGTCACCGGGGAGGGCTCCAAGATGGATGAGTCGGGCAGTGGTTTTGCCTGGCGTCCTGGCAAGGACAAGCTTGGAGCCCCAGGTGGTTTGCTGTCTGCCTTCGGTTGCCCTAACCTTGTTTTCCCATGTTTTCTCATCTTCATGTCTTGCATAGGTGCTTGGTCTACAGAACTTACACACTGCCCAAATAGCTGCTTGCTCGAAAATGCTCCAAGCTTGCTGTTGCAGGTGTACACAAGGTATTTGGCTCTGGAGTACTCCCTTCGTGTTCCCAGACAAGGAGCCGAGGGCACACCTGCAAATGTTTCGAGCATTGTGTGTTTGCAGGCATACTCAGAATGTCTTCAAGTTGTTTCGACCCACGTACAGAGGTTCCGGCTCATGAATATTGAGAATTCGAGGGAGATTCAGAGGCATACCATCGGCATATCAATCACCAGATTCCACTCGAGTTCCAAGTTTGGCAGGATGGCCGAAAGATTGCCGTCCTGCTGATGGACACGCAAGGCAGGACGGTCTGAGGGTTCTGAGTCTGGCTCTATCCTTTGTGACTCAGAAGATTTTTGAGATGGCATGACATATGGAGTACTGGAGACGTTCTGATATCTTCATTCCCTGGGCTGGAAGCTGAGAACCATTTGCAGGTGCCTGGGACGATACCATGACCAAAGCGCAGAGGCCTGGGGCAAGAAATTTTACTTAATGATGTATATTACGTATATATATATATTTATTTCATTATATATTTATGTATACACACATATATTATAAATCATATTACACACACACATATATATATATATATAACATAGACCCGGGCAAGCCGGCGGCGGAAGTTTCCCAAACATAAATGACCTATAGTTCAAAGACAACCTGTCCCGACCGTGTCCTTCCCTCGACACTCCACACCTCACACTCACACTGCACACTGCACTCTTCGCACTCCAAACTTCAAACTTCACACTCACTTCACACTTCACACTCCACACTTCTCACTTCTCACTGCTTCCTTCACACTCCAAACCTCACACTTCACACTTCACACTGCACACTTCACACTTCACAGTCCACACTTCACACTTCACACTTCACAGTCCACACTTCACACTTCACACTTCACAGTCCACACTTCTCACTTCGCACTTCACACTTCACACTTCACTTCTCACTTCACACACTTCACACTTCACACTCCACACTTCACACTTCTCACTTCTCACTGCTTCCTTCCCACTCCAAACTTCACACTCCAAACTTCACACTTCTCACTTCGCACTTCACACTCCACACTTCACTCACACTTCACACTTCACAGTCCACACTTCACACTTCTCACTGCTTCCTTCACACTCCAAACCTCACACTTCACACTTCACACTTCACACTGCGCTCTTCGCACTCCACACTGCACAGTCCACACTTCACACTTCTCACTTCACACTTCTCACTTCTCACTGCTTCCTTCACACTCCAAACTTCACACTTCTCAGTCCACACTTCACACTTCTCACTTCTCACTGCTTCCTTCCCACTCCAAACTTCACACTCCAAACTTCACACTTGTCACTTCGCACTTCACACTCCACACTTCACTCACACTTCACACTTCACACTTTTCACTTCTCACTGCTTCCTTCACACTCCAAACCTCACACTTCACACTTCACACTGCGCTCTTCGCACTCCAAACTGAAACTTCACACTCCACACTTCACACTTCTCACTTCCCACTGCTTCCTTCACACTTCACACTTCACACTGCACTCTTCACGCCCCACACTTCACACTGCTCTAAACGTACGTCCAACAAAAAAAACACTAGTGCCAAAATGGAGAAAATCTGCTAACAAACCCATTTCGCAGCCTTCATGCAGCCACTCCAAGACGATTTCCGAGATCCAGCTGCAAAAGACAATAGTATTACGAATGCAGCCACAGCACGAAGCAACCTTGACGCAGCCATTACAATGCGATCTGCAGAGACTGAGTTGCAAAACACAATAGAACTACGCGCAACGGCGTCGGAAATTGTAGCTCCAAAACCGGATCTCGACGCCAGAGCGAAAAAAAGACGATTTTGAAGCACTTTTTAAAAGGATTTTTAGAAGGAAAATCACTAGCGCCAAAATGGAGAAAATCTGCTAACAAATCCATGTCGCCGCCTTCATGCAGCCACTCCAATACGATTTACGAGATCCAGCTGCAAAAGACAATAGTATTACGAATGGAGCCACAGCACGCAGCAACCTTGACGCAGCCATTACAATGCGATCTGCAGAGATTGAGTTCCAAAACACAATAGAACTACGCGCAACGGCGTCGGAAATTGTAGCTCCAAAACCGGATCTCGACGCCAGAGCGAAAAAAAGACGATTTTGAAGCACTTTTTAAAAGGATTTTTAGAAGGAAAATCACTAGCGCCAAAATGGAGAAAATCTGCTGACAAATCACTGTGGCAGCCTTCATGCAGCCACTCCAGTACGATTTACGAGATCCAGCTGCAAAAGATAATAGTATTACCAATGCAGCCACAGCACGAAGCAACCTTGACGCAGCCATTTACACTGCGGGAACGATCCTACAGTTGCAAAGCACAATGGAATTCCATCGGCAACTCATCCACCAGCAACACTTGCAATCCCATTTACATTGCGGGAACGATCCTAGAGTTGCAAATCACAATGGAATTCCATCGGCAACTCATCCACCAGCACCACTTGCAATCCCATTTACATTGCGGGAACGATCCTACAGTTGCAAATCACAATGGAATTCTGTCGACCGCACATGCACGAAAAACACTTGAAACCCCATTTACAATGCGGAACCGATCCGACCGAGACCGATCCGCCCATGATCCGAGCATGATCCGACCACACACGAGACCGTCTCGCACCCGTCGCACCGCAGAGGTAGATCATCGACGTTCGGGGACGCACTTTGTATGGAAAAACATAGGCTTTCGTGCATCTGCTATCTCTCAAAAACGCATTTCGTGCGAGACTTCCTTCAAAACTCCATCGGCAACTCCTCCACCAGCACCACTTGCCCCATTTACAGTGAGGGAACGATCCTAGAGTTGCAAATCACAATGGAATTCCATCGGCAACTCATCCACCAGCACCACTTGCAATCCCATTTACATTGCGGGAACGATCCTACAGTTGCAAATCACAATGGAATTCTGTCGGCCGCAAATGCACGAAACACAGGTGACACCCCATTTACAATACGGAACCGATCCGAGCATGATCCGAACATGATCCGACCATGATCCGAGAATGATCCGACCACACACGAGACCGTCTCGCACCCGTCGCACCGCAGAGGTAGATCATCGACGTTCGGGGACGCACTTTGTCTGGAAAAACACAGGGTTTCGTGCATCTGCTATCTCTCAAAAACGCATTTCGTGCGAGACTTCCTCCAAAACTCCATCGGCAACTCCTCCACCAGCACCACTTGCAATGCCATTTACAGTGAGGGAACGATCCTAGAGTTGCAAATCACAATGGAATTTCATCGGCAACTCATCCACCAGCACCACTTGCAATCCCATTTACATTGCGGGAACGATCCTACAGTTGCAAATCACAATGGAATTCTGTCGACCGCAAATGCACGAAACACAGGTGAAACCCCATTTACAATGCGGAACCGATCCGACCATGATCCGAGACCGATCCGAGCATGATCCGACCACACACGAGACCGTCTCGCACCCGTCGCACCGCAGAGGTAGATCATCGACGTTCGGGGACGGACTTTGTATGGAAAAACATAGGGTTTCGTGCATCTGCTATCTCTCAAAAACGCATTTCGTGCGAGACTTCCTCCAAAACTCCATCGGCCACTCCTCCACCAGCACCACTTGCAATCCCATTTACAGTGAGGAAACAATTTCTTTGCTAACTCTTTCTGTGACTAACTCTTTTCCTCACTAACTCTTTCTTTGGCTAACTTGTTTCTTTGCTAACTCTTTCTTTGACTACCTCATATATCCTGACTAACTCTTTCTTTGACTAACTCTTTCCCTCACTAACTCTTTCTTTGACTGACTCTTTCCCTCACTAACTCTTTCTTTGACTAACTCTTTCCCTCACTAACTCTTTCTTTGACTAACTCTTCCCCTGACTAACTCTTTCTTTGACTAACTCTTTCCCTGACTAACTGTTTCTTTGCTAACTCTTTCTTTGACTAACTCTTTCCCTCACTATCTCTTTCTTTGACTAACTCTTTCCCTGACTAACTCTTTCTTTGACTAACTCTTTCCCTGACTAACTTGTTTCTTTGCTAACTCTTTCTTTGACTAACTCTTTCCCTCACTAACTCTTTCTTTGACTAACTCTTTCCCTGACTAACTCTTTCCCTCACTAACTCTTTCCCTGACGAACTCTTTCTTTGCTAACTCTTTCTTTGACTAACTCTTTCTTTGACTAACTCTTTCCCTCACTAACTCTTTCTTTGACTAACTTTTTCTTTGACTAACTCTTTCTTTGACTAACTCTTTCCCTCACTAACTCTTTCTTTGACTAACTCTTTCCCTCACTAACTCTTTCTTTGCTAACTCTTACTGTGACTAACTCTTTCTTTGACTAACTCTTTCCCTCACTAACTCTTTCTTTGACTAACTCTTTCCCTGACTAACTGTTTCTTTGACTAACTCTTTGTTTGACTAACTCTTTCTTTTGACTAACTCTTTCCCTGACTAACTGTTTCTTTGACTACCTCTTTGTTTGACTAACTCTTTCCCTCACTAACTCTTTCTTTGACTAACTCTTTCCCTGACGAACTCTTTCTTTGCTAACTCTTTCTTTGACTAACTCTTTCCCTGACATTCTAAAAGTCCGTAACACGGAAGTTTCTCCCCCTAAACTTCCTTTGACAATAAATTATATGACATATCTATATATATATTTACATAAATTATATGTTAAAATTATATATATATAAATTATATCATACATATATATATATATATATGTACATATATGATATATGTACATGACATATGTATATTACATATGTATATGATATATGAAAAAGATATATGTATATGATATATGTAAATGATATGTATATATATATATATGGTCGGTGCCGGAATTATAGAACGGAAGTTGAGGAGTACGAAGGTACGGTTATTTACCGTACCCTGTTGTTCTATAATTCTGTTTTCCTCGGAAGGTGTGAAAAAAAAGTACCCGAATTTACTCTTAACTTTTTTCGTCGTCTATAATTCTTGTCCGAGCGCTGCTGTTCTATAATTCTGTTTTCCCCCATTTTTCTCACATTTCCCATTTTCGTTCTATAATTAATGTTTCCCGGGCCCCGTTCTATAATTAATTTTTCCGTTCGACGGAAAAATTAATTATAGAACGGAAAAAATAATTATAGAATTATAGAACCTCTTCCGGGGTCCCAGAAAGAGCTGAGCAAACTGCATTTTATCTTCATTTCCTCATCAAATCCTCATTAAATCTTCATTTTATAGATTGTATATGTACAAATATGGAGTAAATATCATGTCAGTGCCAGAAATTATAGATCGGAGCCAGGAGTAATTTAATTATAGAACGGGGAAATTTCCCGACTCCGCGCGGAATCGGAACCCGGAGGAGTACAAAGGTACGGTATTTTACCGTGCTTTTGTACTCCTGGCCCCGTTCTATAATTCTGGCACCACCTGTATATATACATGTTACCCCGCCTCAAAGATATACCATTTTAAGCTTTTTGCTAATCTCAAATAGGTAGCAGTTGTTGGGAACCTTTTGCAAAAGCAAAGTAAGTACATGCTATTACTCTCAAAAAGGATAAGCACCATACTCAGGTCAAAAAGCACAACATTTCTTGAAGGAAGCAATATGTTGTGAATTGCAGCGTTCCTTTCCATGCTTTTAGAAAAGCGCCTTGCATTCCTTTCCTTCAAGACACTGTTTTAAGCAGTATCCCTACAAATCTAGAGCATTCCTCTAAACTCTAGAAATGCAGTGTTCCTTTCTCAAGAAGTGCAGTCTTCCTTTCCGTTTTTCTTTTTTCAAAACACTAAATTCCTACACAATGTGCAGTGTGTGATTAACATTCAGTATTGCTGTCAAAAAGTACCATGGTCGATGCACATTGCAGCATTCTTTTAAACATGTTGTGAAAAAGCTGCTTGCAAGTTACAATTTGCCTTGAAGACAGTTTATTCCCTTAAATAACAAGCAATATTCTTGCAAGAAAATTATAATGTGTGGAAAGATGCAATGCATCCTTCAATGAAGCTCAGCCTTCCTCTCGTTTTTCTTATACGACATGTTTAAAAGAAAGACTTTCCTTCTTCAACATAGCCTTGAAGACAAGGTATTCGTATTCCCTTAAGTATGAAGCAGTATTCTTGCAGAGAATTGCACTATGTGCAAAAATGCAAAATGTCCTTTAATGAAGTTTAGCCTCCATCTTTTTTTTGCTGCATGACATTTGTTTTCAATGAAAGACTTCACTTCTGCAAAATAATGTTGCCTGTTTGCCTGTTTGGTTCAGAAGTTTCATTCATATGGAAGGCACATTGCACACATACAACCATGACCTGTTTCTTCCAAAAAATACTACATACATCCCAGGATTCAACTTCATAGTAATGCTTCTTTATATTATATTGCATGCTTGTCAATCAAATGGTTCACTCCTTTGTGAAGGAAAGTTTGCCCATACTCGCACCAACATTTTCTTTAAGGAATACCACAAGCGTCTAAAATGGGTACTCAAAGGATTCCAGTCTGAAACAATGCTGTCCTCCTTCCATAGATTCCTTTACCTCTTTAAAAGAACTTTGAACAGCTGTACGTTTGGTTGAAAATAGCTTTATATTCCTTTCAAAGGGATGCTGCACTCCTTTATAACTTTGCATAGCTGCAAGTCTCTTTGAACATTTCTATATTATATTCAAGAGATATGTTGGAGGATTTTGTTTTGAAAACAAACTTCAAAGTCCATGCTGAAACTTGCAACGCCTAGGTTTGCCCGCGGCCAATCCTGCTTATCCTTTGACATGTTCAAATCCCTGCGCAGGGTTTAAGTTTTTTACTTTCCAAAACAACAAACACCAAAACCCTAAAACCTAAAACCCAAAACCCTAAATTAAAACCCTAAATCCTGAAAACTTAAAGTCAAAATGACTGCGTATAGCCAGTGTTTTCATTCATCCTCTGGTGATAAGTATATCATATTGTTTGGATGTGTTGTTTGAGTGTGGGCGAACCAGGGGGTTGCGGGGAACTTGTTTGCTTATTCCATTTTCAAGTCGTGGGTGTGATATATTTCTTCCCGTGGTTTTAAGTAACTTTCTGGGAGGGTGCTAAAAACAAGAGAAAATTGACATACTGGTTAACGTAAGTTATTCTCAAGACATAGTCTGGAAGGGGGAAGAACTAAGAGGTCCTAGACCTTCCTGAAACCAAGAACCAAGAACCAAGAATCAAGATTTCCCCAGGACCTCCCACGACCTCTAAATGCCAGAACCTTCATGTCTCACAAATTTGTCTATATCTATCGTACCCCCGTTTTGTATGTATGCATGTAACGTACTGTACTGTACTGGTATGTCATGGTATGGGTAACACATCAGCACACTCTAAGATGGAGGGTTTCCTTTTTTTCCAATGATTTTGATATTATTCAAATATGATTTGCTGTTATGATTTGTTTGTGGCCTGGTTTTGCAGTTATGATATTGATATGGTTTCATTTATGATTTGGGTCCAAAATGTGATTTCTGTTTTTTTTTTTGTGTTGCATTGTTTTCTAAAAATGTTTCGAACACATATCAGAATCATATCAGAAACACAACATCGCCCAAAGATCGCATCAAAACCGTATCAAAATCATATCAGCATCATGACAAAACCCCCTTTGGTCTGGTCTGGTCTGGTATGGTAGGTATGTATATGTATATATATATAGATTTATGGTACCTCATTTTGTGTGTCCCTTAAACGCCATGAATGATGAACCAATTTGCACATTATATGCCGAAAACTTTACAATTTTGCAAAATTGCCTGGATTTTGTGAAAACACTTTGGATCCAGGTTTCCCCTACAGACTTTCCTCATCAAGACTTAAGGCTTGGGATCCAAAAAGTTTTTCTCAGAATCTTGAATCTTAAATCCCAAACTTTGCAAACTTAGCAATTTTTTCTGGGATTCAAGATTGCTAATTCAGGATTTGTCCTCATTAGACTATGTCAACCACCACTGATCTTAGAAGAATACTAAATCACTGTATACCAGTAGTACCGCACAAGGCGGTGGCGGAAGTTTCAAGGAAAGGACACTATAGGAGAGGTGAGTTGTTGTGATGCATGGATGGCAGAGCGAATCCACTGATGGGCCGAAACGTGGTTGGAGTTGTGCTTTTTGGAGTGGTTGCAATGGTTGCAGTGGTCAACTCACTCACAACTCCTGAATGTAGTGTGATGTAGCGCAGTAGTTGTAGTTGTAGTTGTAGTTGTAGTTGTAGCTGTAGTTGTAGTTGTAGTTGTAGTGGGGTTGATGTTGTTGAAGTTGTAATGTTGTAGTTGTAGTTGTGGTTGTAGTTGTAGTTGTAGTTGTAGTGTAGCTGAAGTGTCGTTGAAGTTGTAACTGTCTTAATTGGTACTTGTAGCAGTTGCAATAGTTGTAGGAGTTGCAGTTGTAGTTGTAACTGTAGCTGTAGTGTAGCTATGTAGTTGTAGTGTAGTTGATGGTAAATCTTTGTGGGGTGCTACCGTATGTGTGTGTAAATATGATATGCGTGTATGTGATATATGTATATATGAATATATATATATATGTATGTAAATGTATACATATTATGTAAATATACATATGTATATTCACATATACAGATATCAAATATACATACATACCAGTAGTACCGCACAAGGCGGTGGCGGAAGTTTCAAAATAGGAAACCTATAGAAGAGGTTGGTCGCTGTGAATCATGGATGGGAGAGCGAATCCACTGATGAACTGAAAGGTGGTTGGAGTTGTGCTTTTTGGAGTGGTTGCAATGGCTGCAGTGGTCACCTCACTCACAACTCCGGGATGTAGTGTGGTGTAGTGCACTAGTGCAGTAGTGCAGTAGTTGTAGTTGTAGTTGTAGTTGGGTTGATGTTCTTGAAGTTGTAATGTTGTAGTTGTGGTTGTAGTTGCAGTTGTAGTTGTAGTTGAAGTTGTAATTGTCTTAATTGTAGTAATTGTAGTAGGTGCAGTAGTTGTAGGAGTTGTAGTTGAAGTTGTAACTGTAGTCGTAGTGTTGTTGTACAGTTGTTGTTGTACAGTGGTTGTAGTGTAGTTGTAGTTCTAGTTGTAGTTGTAGTTCTAGTTGTGGTGGTAGCAGTAGTAGTAGTAGTAGTTGTTGTTGCTGCTGCTGCTGCTGTTGTTGTTGTTGTTGTTGATGTTGAAGTTGAAGTTGAAGTGGAAGTGTAGTTGTAGTGTAGCTGAAGTTGTAGTTGTAGGTAGAGCTGTAGTTGCAGGTGTAGTTCAAGTTGCAGCTGTGGTGTAGCTGTCGTAGTTGTTGCAGTTGCAGTTGTAGTTGCAGTTCTAGTTGTAGTGGCACTGGTAGTTGTAGTTGTAGTACTTGTAGTTGAGGTTGTAGTTGTAGTTGTAGTTGAAGTGTAGTTGAAGTTGTAGTTGTGGTTGTAGTTGTAGTTCTTGTAGTTGAAGTGTAGTTGAGGTTGTACTTGTAGTGGTGGTGTAGCTGTAGTTGTAGTTGAAGTTGTAGTTATAGTGTGGTGTAGTGCAGTTGGAGTTGTCTATCTATCTGTCTATCTATACATCTGTTTATCTATTTGTCTTTCTGTTTATCTATTTGTCTTTCTGTTTATCTATTTATCTTTTTGTTTATCTAATCGATCTATCGATCTATCTATCTATCTGTCTGTCTGTCTGTCTGTCTGTCTATCTCTATATCTATCTATCTGCAAATTTGAAGACGAAGCTATTCTGCGCGACCTCCTCAATTTTTGAACTTGACAACATCAAAAATGCAGCAATTCTGGGAGACTTCCTCAACTTTTGAACTTGGCAACGTCAAAAACGAAGCTATTGTGCGAGACTTCCTCAATTTTTCAAGTTGACAACATCAAAAATGAAGCAATTCTGCGAGACATCCTTCAAAAATGGAAAGTTGAGTGTAGAGCTGACGGCCTCGTGCCAATGCGTTTTGCGATTTTTCCGGTCTATGTCTCTAAAGTATTGCGCCTGCCACGAAAAATTGATGCGAGGCCATACGAAGTGCTGCACTTGTCATGCAAAATCATCTTAGCAAACCTACAGATCTGATGCTCCAAAATGCAACCCCCCTCAGGAAATCAGCGCCCTGACCCCTGAACATCTCTGATGAACATGTCTCTTGTACTGCGCCTGCCACGCGACATGAATCTTTGCAGATCGTCTTCAAATGTCCCACGCTTGCCATCGTTGTTGGAACTGCTACAAAACCCTCACGTTTGCTCACTTCTGGCAAGGTGCAGAATCCCCTGCACCTGCCACGCAAAATCACATCTGAACCTTCAAGAGTGGCCCGAGCATGTTGTGGAAATCTGCTTCGCGCCACAACCGCGTACACATTTTCAACATCTCAACTTCCAAAAGTGCTCCGAAGCTGGTGTGGTTTGCACATTTTGATTTCGAAATTTGCTCCGTGCCAGAACCGCAATGGCGTGCACTTTTTTGACATCACAACTTCCAAAAGTGTTCCGACCCTGGTGTGTTTGCCGCATTCTGACATGGAAATGTGCTTCGCGCAACAATGGCGTGCACTTCCAAAAGTGCTCCGAACGTGAGGATGTTTTTTTACCTTTTTCACTTGCACATGTGCTTTGCGCCGCAGCGGCCTGCAACTTTTTATCTCCCATCTGACCAGATAACTCTGCACCCGCCGCTTTAGCGAGCCTACCTTGCGAGTGAATCGCGACTTTCCTACCTTTTCGCGCGCCTGCATCTTCTTTCTTCTGACTTTTTCTCTTCTCTGATCTTCTTCTTCTCTTCTCGTCTCTGACTCTTCCCACTTCTGCTTTTCCATCTGTCCATATTGTCGGAAGTTTGACTTCTAAACTTCCTTACATAATATTTTCTTGTATATAATATATTCAAATATGTCAACCCCGTTTATTAACCCCGAAGATGGTAGATCTTTGGTGGGGGCTACCGTATGTGTGTATATAAAAAAATATATATGATATGGTATATGATATATGCATAAATGAATATATATATATATATATGAATATATATATATACATATATATATATATATGTGTAAATGTATACATATTATGTAAATATACATATGTATATTCAGATATACAGATATCAAATATACATATATACCAGTGGTACCGCACAAGGCGGTGGCGGAAGTTTCAAAATAGGAAACCTATAGGAGAGGTTGGTCGCTGTGAATCATGGATGGCAGAGCGAATCCACTGATGGACCGAAAGGTGGTTGGATGTAGCGTGGTGTAGTGCAGTTGTAGCTGTAGTTTAGTGTAGCGGAGTTGTAGCTGCAGTGTGATTATTTAGTGTAGTGTAGTTTTAGTTGCAGTTGTAGTTGTGGTGTGATGTAATTAGTGTAGTGTAATGTAGTGTAGTGTAGTGCTGTAGTTGTAGTTGTAGTGTAGCCTAGTGTTGTGTAGTGTAAAGTAGTGTAGTTGTAGTTGTAGTGCAGTGTCATTAGTGTAGTGTAGCATAGTGTAGTGCAATGTAGTGGTAGTTGCAGTCGCAGTTGCAGTTGTAGCTATAGTTGTAGCGTAATGTAATGTCATTTAGTAGTAGTAGTAGTAGTAGTAGTAGTAGTAGTAGTAGTAGTTGTTGTAGTTGTAGTGTAGTGTAGTGGTTGTTGTTGTTGTTGTTGTTGTTGTTGTTGTTGTTGTTGTTGTTGTTGTTGTTGTTGTTGTTGTTGTTGTTGTTGTACTTGTACTTGTAGTTGTCTATTTATCTATCTATCTGTCCATCTGCAAGCTTGAAAACGAAGCTATTCTGCGAGACATCCTCAATTTTTGAATTTGACAACATCAACAAAAATGCAGCAACTCTGCGAGACTTCCTTCAAAAATAAAAAGTTGAGTGCAGAGCTGACGGCCTCGTGCCAATGCGTTTTGTGAGTTTTCCATTCCATCTGTCCAAAGTACGCGCCTGCCACGAAAAAGTGAAGCCAGGTCATACGAAGTGCTGCACCTGTCACGCAAAATCATCTGAGCAAACCTGAAGATCTGATGCTCCAAAATGCAACCCCTCTCAGGAAATCAGTGCCTTGACCTCCTAACATCTCTGATGAACATGTCTTTTGTACTGCGCTTGCCACGCGGCATGCATCTGTCCAGATCTTCTTCAAATGTCCCACGCCTGCCATCTTTTTTGGAAATGCAACAAAACCCTCACGGTTAGCGGTTAGCTCACTTTTGGCAAGGTGCAGAATCCCTTGCACCTGCCACGCAAAATCACATCTGAACCTTCAAGAGTGGTCCGAGCATGTGGTGTTTTTAACATTTTGACTTGGAAATGTGCTTCGCGCCACAACCGCGTACACATTTTCAACATCTCAACTTCCAAAAGTGCTCCGAAGCTGGTGTGGTTTGTGCATTTTGATTTCGAAATGTGCTTCGCGCCACAACGCGTGCACTTTTTTGACATAAAACTTCCAAAAGTGGTCCGAACCTGGTGTGTTTGGTACATTTTGACTTGGAAATGTGCTTCCAAAAGTGCTCCGAACGTGAGGTGTTTTTGCCTTTTTCACTTGCAGATGTGCTTCGCGCCAGAGCGGCCTGCAACTTTTTATCTCTCATCTGGCCAGATGGCTCCGCACCCGCTTTAGCGAGCCTACGTTTCGACCCTCCGGAGCCGCACTTGTGGCGACTTTCCTACCTTTTCGCGCACCTACATCTTCTTTCTTCTCATTCTTTCTCTTCTTTGATCTTCTGCTCTTCGGGACTTCGCGCAGAAAAAGTTACCACCTATTTTACCAGATCTTAGTTCGGACTATGGCAGGGATTCTAACCATCAGTCTCCCATTTGCAATGTTGGATCACCATTTGTTATTGCACTAAGTTGGAGATCCTAGACAAACTGTAGTCGTTGCTGCTGCTGCTGCTGCTGCGGTTTTTGCTGCTTCTGCAAGCTGCTAGGGAGGGTTTGCCGCGCGCTATAATATGCATATACATAATTGACAGCACCGAACTGTTTGATTCTGGCTGTTGGGATCAGTATAGGCTATGACTTTTTGCTGAGGAGCAATGTGGCCAGGAAGTAAATAGCTTGAAGGTGTCACAAGGAGCAGAAAGATGGCGGCAGCAAATCTACATTTGGGTTTCCTCCCATCTATTGCTTGTCTTGTTTTTTGCAGGATTGAATCGATCTGAGTGGAAAGTGCTCCATCATGGCTTGACTTTGATCAGGACCCTGTGCCCCACCAGTTAAAACATTTTTGTCTCAGTTGTCTTCCTGGCCCGAATCCGATCTGCCAGTGCAACCATCTTCGGCTTAACCGCTTTGCTCTCCTCAAAGTTGCACCTTGGCCACGCTGCAGGGATGATTTTGGACGGCAGTCTTTCAAGAATATGGAGCCGGGAAACCATTGAATTGGCATAGCTTCATCCCCAAAGCCATCTTGTGTAAACATGGTCAACGCAGGTAAGCTTACTTGAGGCATAGTTGCATGTTCTTGCCTGAATGCAACCCTGGCTAGCAAATCGCTTCAATTGTTCGACCTTGGGGTTTGATTGTCTCCCGGCTGGGCTAAGGATTTACAACATCCAAAATCGAGTAGAGGAAGACAAGGTACGCAACTCGTTGCCGTGTGCCTTTGGTAGTTCTGTCAGAATTTGTCGACATGAGGATGACAGTTATGAAGGCAAATATGCTTGGTTGCGCCAGGAATTTTGGTGTGAGCCTGTTGACCCTGAAAGCAAGACAATTTAGAGTTGACAAAGTGTAGTTTGCAACAGACAAACAGATAAACAAAACATATGAATTTATGTACTAGATGTCTTGGAACACGTACCTATCTATCTATCTATCTATCTTTCTTTCTTTCTTTCTTTCTTTCTTCGGTTCCTTCTTTGTTTCTTTGTTTCTTTCGTTCTTTCTTGCTTTCTTTCTTTCTTTCTTTCTGTCTTTCTTTCTTTTCTTCTCTTATATCATCTCATCTCATCTCATCTCAGCTCATCCTATCTATCACTAGTCATCTATATGTAAATGTGGTTATGTAGCTACAGTATCTATATCTATATTATATTTGTACATATATACATATATACATACATACATACATGCATGCATGCATGCATGCATGCATGCATGCATGCATACATGCATACATACAGGCAGGCAGGCAGGCAGGCAGGCAGACATACATACATACAGACACACAGACATACATACATATATATATATATTTATATACATATATATACATATATATATATATGAATCTTATCACTGCAAAATCAGAAGCCTGTGTTGCTCAGCTTTTGGGATCAAGTGTGGATGTCACCTTGCAGCTGGGCCGAGCTCGTCCGTGAGCTGCGCTTCTTCTGGGGCAGCTCTGGTGGTGACTGCTCTGGCATTGGACTGGGTACTGCGGCTCTTCTAGCACTACTCAGCTGGCTGGGAGGTTGCATCTTTGGACTGATTTGTGCATCTCTGGTTTTTTCACATAGCTGCCGTAGGGCTTTACTTTTTCTCCTCCAAAGCGGGATTGCACTTTTGGGACCAAACACCCCTGGGGATATTGGTGCGCGCGCAGTTCAATTGCGCACTCGGCTGGGGCAGCACCGCGCTTGTGGATGAGTCAGTCTGGGGCCGTAGAAGAGCTCACTATTCAGTTTGGCGGCCTCACCTTGACCTTGCGAAACCCAGTTAGTGGAGTTACCATCAATTCAGGACAAGAAGCAGTACCCCTTGCTGGCCCTAGGGCCCCGGCTACTACAGCCGGACCGGCGGTGACCCGTGTCTCGCCTTGGACGGAGGAGTGGCGTTCCGCTCTGTGTGCTTGCGAGGGCACCAGCTGTATATTTGCCTCAGCACTCTTGCTATGGGGGATGGTTTGGCGGTTGAGATTGCACAGCAGAGTCATTTCAACCTTCTTCCACAACTTGGTGATTGCATGAAAGAGCATGAGGTTGTTGCCTACAGGCGTCCTGTTCCCAGAGGTCCTTTCTATGAATTCCTCACGGTTGATGACCACATTGGTTTGCAGCGGTTGGATAAGCATGTTCCTTTTTGTGACCAGCAGACAAGGGATGTTGAAGTTTTTACCGGTGCATATTCACAAGTTGGTCTTGTTCCCCATCCTGGAAAGAGGCAACGTCAGGTTACTTCAGGTACGGTGTTAGGGGCTGCGATTGATGGAGTGAAAGGGGTCGTCTCTGCACCACGTGGACGCGTGGCGATGTTGATGTTTGTGACCTCGATTCTGGTTCAGCAGCAGCGGGCAACCCGCAGGATCCTGCAGAGTTTGTTTGTTTGTTTGTTTGTTTGTTTGTTCAGACGCCCTATTTTTGCAGTTTTGGATGCAGTGTTCAACGAAGGCCAGAATTTACATCCTGACGAAGTTTTTCACCTTTCTCCCCAGGGTATCAACGAGCTTTCCGTACTCATGGTTTTAGGACCTGTTATCCAGACTGAGATGCGAGTAGGGATTTGTCCCGAGCTTTTCATGATGGACGCCAGTCCAAGTGGTGACGCCATTTGCCGCACCATGCTGACGGCCCTGGCTATAGGCAAACTATGGAGGCATTCTGAGCAGAGGGGCTGCTACACAAAATGCAGCTTTGAGCATGAAGAGCTATTCGGCGCTGCCACGATTTCTGCTGAAGGATTTGGATGTAGTGCTCCAGTGACGAGTGTCAACCTGGGTCATGTGCCCGAACTACAGTATGATTGTATTGAACTCTTTTCTGGCCAGGGAAACTGGAGTCGCTGTCATGCTGAGTGGGCTTGAACGTCCATCCTGGTGTTGAGCGCAACGCCGTTGGTGTGAAGTTCGGCGACTTGTCTGATAACCAGACCTTCTTGCATCTGGCTGATTTGGCTCAACATGGGCGTATCAATGAGTGGCATGCCGGACCGCCTTGCTGGTCCTTTGGGACCCTTCGGCGGCCCCGCTTACGTGATAAGCGGCACCCAGCTGGCTTCGTGATTGACGACCCGGTGACGCAGGAACAAACCTTGCTGGCAGTGAGAACTGCTTTTTTGCTCCTCCTGGCTTTCCTGGCAGGATGTTATATTTCTTGCGAACAGCCCGGTGCGTCGGTGATGTTTGAGCTACATATTTTTCGAGTGCTTCTGGAGCTAGGATGTCGCATCACTCGTTTTCCATTTTGCAGTTTTGGCTCAACAAGCCCTCGAAGTGTGCATAACAAGCCTTGGTTGTTGGGACTTGAGAGTCGTAGCTGTCAGTACAAGGGTACTCACTTTGTTATTGAGGGCTCGTTCACCAAAGCTGCAATTCGTGAATTTGACGCACGATGCGAGCTCAGCTGTCTCGCCGCTTATGGCAAGACACCAACGCTGGGACAGTCCACAAGCTCTTTCTCAGCTGCCTACCCTCTTCCTCTGTGTCGGCGGATGGCGGCTGGGAGCAAGACACAGTGGCTTGCGAGAATGGCACGAAGACCCCGATTGGGTGCAAGACCTTTGCGAAAGTCTCCCTTACCGTGAGCTGTTCAGGTATCGGTTCAAAGGTAGGGGGCACATAAATGTCTTGGAGTGTCGTGTTTGCAAGTCATGGCTGAAGCACAGCGCCAAGACTTGCGGCGCATCTTGGGTTTGCTGGACAGCCGCGTCATTATGGGTGCAGCGGCAAAGGGCAGGAGCAGCAGCAAGGCACTCTCCAGAGTGTTGAAGACAAGCTGGGGGTACATCATTGGTGGCGCCTTGTCCTGGCACACTGCACTGCCGTTCGAAATGGAATCGTGCTGACGGACCGAATCGGGAGCATGATGTGGAGCCCCCCTCTCGGCCGAAAGCACCTTGGATCAACAAGCTTGAAGAGGGCAATTTGAGGAGTTTGAGGCAAAGTGGACTCGGCCCCTAGGACGTTGGGCGCGGCTATTGTTGCTGCTGGCAGGCGACATCGAACGCAACCCTGGCCCTGGTGGACAGAGCTACGAACCTCGGGGTGAACTAGACATGTTTGGCGGGTTGTCACGCGCCACCGCAGCTCGGATGCGTCAATGTTTGCAGGGGTTCTCTAACTGTTTGAGCAGCGAGCTGGGTTTTCAACTGGAGGATGCGCTCAGCAGTGCTGAGATGACCAACATGACGCTTCGAGCTTATGGGCGCTGGTTGTTTGCAGCAGGTCGTCCCAGGTATCAGTATGTCTACACTGTGACCGGGGTGCAGCGCATTCGTCCCGAGTTTCGGATGATGCTTGGTGGTGCTTGGCATGTTGATCGGATGTGGCAACTTGAGCAACCTGGCCAATGTCGAGCCGTCCTCTCAGCGGCGATTGTCAGTGCCATTTTATGTCTGGGACTGCTCTGGGGATGGAAAAAAATTGTAGGAATTGTGGGGCTTGGCTTTGCTGGGATGTTGCACCCAAATGAGTTCATCAATCTTGTCCGGCGTGACCTTTGTTTCCCTGAAGATGCTTTGGGTAAACTTGAAGTTTTGTATGTGCACATAAGAAATCGAAAGACTTCTCGTTTTGCAAGACGCCAGCATGCCCGGGTCGACGACCCTACCATTCTGCTGCTTGCCCGATGCGTGTTCTTCAACCTCCCCTTGGAAGCTAGATTGCTCAATGCGGGCATTGCTGTCTTGTGCAGACAGTGGAACTGCATCCTTGACTTTTTGGAGATTCCGAGACGGCAAGCGACCCGCGGAGCGACACCTGGCGTTCTGCGAGGGGGCGGGGCCACGCAGATGTACCTCGAAACCGAAGATGTACCACGAATTGCCTGGCGAGGTCGTTGGACCAGACAGAGAACTCTGGAATACTATGTGCAAGAAGTAGCTGCTCAGTTGTTCATGCATCAGCTCAGCAGACATGCTCGAGACAAGATCTCGTTCCTGGAAGGCCATTGTCTCTTAGTGCTGTCTTCCCAGCACCCGGACATGTTTACACGTGATGTCAGTTAGGTTGTGTTCTCCTTGTATTTGCAGTGCAGGATGATAGAAATGCAAGAACTTTTTAGTTCAGCTTTTACAAAAGGAAAGGTTGGCAGACTTGACAGCAGATGCCAATTTTTAGCTTTCTAGTTGCTGGCCAGCATTTTCCTTCTGGCGCAATGGCACCATCGGGCTACTTTGCACAGGCGAGCGTAAAATCAAAGTGATGAATCTTATCACTGCAAAATCAGAAGCCTGTGTTGCTCAGCTTTTGGGCCCCCCCTTTTTGTTGCATCCCGGCCCTTGGTTGAGAAGAACTTTTCATGCGAGCGTAAAATCAAAGTGATATATATATATATATGCACACACACACATATATATATATAGATACACATCCATCAACATTCCTGCATCTGAAACAACATGCCCATCTCAGTTGGAGAACATGGACTACATCACCACCTTCGCGTCCATGGGCCCAGCTGGGCAGGGACCAGGGGCCGATTCTTTGGGATACATTATTTGGATGTATTTGGATCAAAAAGTGAATCGGGTGTATCTGGAACGGGTCGGGCCCCTTGTCCCGGGCCGGTTGTTTGAGGTCAACTGATTTCCATGCGGGAAACAGCCTTGTAAAATGGTCTATACCCAAAGCCCCAAGGAATGATGAGTGGTGTAGTAAAGAGTCTTCACATGGATTTTCCTTAAGCAGGTATGTCCCCTTGCTGATGTACTTGGGGTTCACAATTCTGGGCCGACAGCCCACGAGACTGGCAGCACTTGGGTTGGCGGCGGGTCTCTTGGAGCTCTTTGTAAAAGGATGAGATGGAACATCATGAAGCATCATGGAGCATCAGGAAGCTACGGAGCTGAGGCAAACAGTGTGTGAAGACCTTCCAGGGAAAGATGCACCGTGAGTTCCTGAGCTTCTTCATGCCATGCTGTTTAGAGAGCAGAGTCAGAGATGGACTTGCCCTGAGAGTCACAGATGTTTTGAGAGCAGCACGCTCTTTTGCATAGGGAGGGCCATTTTTTCTTTGATTTTTTTTTGCTTTCCAGCCTGGCTTTTGTGGCCTCTGTGGCTTCTGTTGCTTCTGTTGCTTTTGTGGGTGTGTGGCTTTTGTGGCTTTTGTGGCTTTTGTGGCTTTTGTGGCTTTTGTGGCTTTACCATGCTTTACCATGCTTTACCTATCTATCTATCTATCTATCTATCTATCTCTCTCTCTCTCTATCTATCTATCTATCTATCTATCTATCTATCTATCTATCTATCTATCTATCTATCTATCTATCTATCTATCTATCTATCTATCTACTTATCTATCTATCTATCTGTCTATCTATCTATCTATCTACCTACCTACTATCTATCTAATCTAACCCAACCTAACCTAATCTAACCTTATCTTATCTCATTTTATTTTGTTTTATCTTTTCTATCTAACCGATCTAATCTATCTAACCTATCAAACCTATCCAACCTATCTACTCTATCCAATCTATCTAGTCTACCAAATCTATCAAACCTATAAAATCCATCAATCTATCTAATCTACCTAACCTTTCTAGCCTAATATATCTAATCTAATCTATCTAACCTATCTATCTAACCTATCTATTTAACCAATCTATTTAACCAATCTATTTAGTCTATCTATTTCATATTTTTCTTTCTGTTTATTTAATCTATCTATGTAATCTGTCTATTTAATCTGTCTGTTTAATCTATCTATTTAATCTAGTCTGACCTAATCCAGTCTAACCTAATCTAATCTAACCTACTCTCATCTAACCTAACCTAATCTAATCTAATCTAGTCTGACCTAACCTATCAATTTATCAATCTACCTGCCAATCTATCTATCTACCAATCTATCTATCTACCAACCTATCTACCTACCAATTTATCTATCTACCTACCTACCTTTCTATCTATCTGACTATCCATCTATCTATCTATCTATCTTATCTTATCTTATCTGATCTGATCTGATCTGATCTTATCTATCTACCTATCTATCTACCTATCTATCTATCTATCCTATCCTATCCTATCCTACCCTACCCTACCCTACCCTACCCTACCCTATCCTATCCTATCCTATCCTATCCTATCCTATCCTATCTATCTATCTAATCTAATCTAGTCTTATCTTATCTTATCTTATCGTATCTGATCTATCTTATCGATCTTATCGATCTTATCCATCTTATCTATCTGCCTTTTCTGTCTATCTTATCTATCTATCTTATCTATCTATCTTACCTATCTATCTTATCTATCTGTCTTATCCATCTGTCTTTTCTATCTATCTTATCTATCTATCTTATCTATCTATCTTATCTATCTCTCTTATCTATCTGTCTTTTCTATCTATCTTATCTATCTATCTTATCTATCTATCTTATCCATCTATCTTATCTGTCTATCTATCTATCTACCTATCTATCTATCTATCTATCTATCTTTCTTATCTATCTTATCTATCTTATCTATCATATCTATCTTATCTATCTATCTTATCTATCTATCTTATCTATCTATCTTATCTGTCTATCTAATCTATCTATCTATCTATCCATCCATCCATCCATCTATCCATCTATCCATCTATCCATCTATCTACCTACCTATCTATCTATCTATCCATCTATCTATCTATCTATTATATCTATCTATTATATCTATTATATCTATCTATCTATCTATCTATCTATCATCCTATCTATCCTATCTATCCTATCTATCCCATCTATCCTATCTATCCTATCTATCCTATCTATCCTATCTATCCTATCTATCCTATCTATCCATCTATCCTATCTATCCTATCTATCCTATCTATCCTATCTATCCTATCTATCCTATCTATCCTATCTATCCTATCTATCCTATCTATCCTATCTATCCTATCTATCGTATCTAACCTATCTAACCTATCTAACCTATCTAACCTATCTACCTATCTATCTGTCTATCTATCTATCTATCTATCTATCTATTTATCTTATCTATCTTATCTATCTTGTCTATCTTATCTATCGTATCTATCCTATCTATCGTATCTATCTTATCTACCTTATCTATCTTATCTATCTTATCTATCTTATCTATCTTATCTATCTTATGTATCCAATCGATTTCATCTATCTATCTATCTATCTATCGATCGATCGATCGATCGATCGATCGATCTATCTATCTATCTATCTATCTAATCTATCGAATCTATCTAATCTATCGAATCTATCTAATCTATCTTATCTATCTAATCTATCTAACCTATCTAATCTATCTAATCTATCTAATCTATCTATCGATCTATCGATCTATATCGATCCATCGGTCTACCGATCGATCTATCTATCTACCAATCTATTTACCTATCTACCTTCCTACCTTTCTATCTATCTATCTATCTACCTATCTATCTAATCTATCCAATCATCTAATCTATCTAATCTATCTAATCTATCTAATCTATCTAATCTATCTAATCTAATCTATCTAATCTATCTAATCTATCTAATCTATCTATCTATCCTATCTATCCTATCTATCCTATCTATCCTATCTATCCTATCTATCCTATCTATCCTATCTAACCTATCTACCTATCTATCTATCTACCTATCTATCTATCTATCTACCTATCTATCTATCTATCTATCTATCTAATCTATCTAACCTATCTAATCTATCTAATCTATCTAATCTATCTATCTATCTATCTATCTATCTATCTATCTATCTATCTATCTATCTATCTATCTATCTATCTATCTATCTATCTATCTATCTATCTATCTATCTATCTATCTATCTATCTATACACACCTGGTACCCCTACATGTACCTTAATCCAACCCTCAACAGACTTTAAATCGTCCATAAAAAAACCCTAAATAACCATAAATAGCCCCAAATAATTTTAAATTAGCCTAGACCAACCATAAATCAACCCAACATAACCTTCCCTAAATAAACCCTAAAGCAACACTAAACTAAATAACCCTAAACCAACCCTAAATAAACCGTAAACCAGCCCTAAATAAACCAGGTTTAAATAAACCCTAAACCAACCCTAAATAACCCTAAACCAACCTAAAAGAAACCCTAAACCAACCCCAAATAAACCCTAAACCAAACCTAAACAGACCTAAATGACCCTAAACCAACCATAAACCAGCCCCAAACCAACCCTAAACCAACCCTAAACAAACCCTAAACCAACCCTAAATAACCCTAAATAAACCCTAAACTAACCCCAAATGAACCCTAAACCAACCCTAAACCACCCCTAAATAACGTTAAATAAACCCTAAACAAATTTTAAATAAGCCGTAAACCAATCCTAAATGATTGTAAACCAACCCTAAACCAACCCTAAATTCGGCTTCGCCGGCTCTCCACGAGTGGCTTGCCCTACGAGCGTCCCAGAGCGACTAGAGCTCTATGGTGAGGCGCACCCCAAGCCGCCGACCCTCCGACCCCAGGCCCCGAAAAACACCAAAAATCCTTCACTCTGCGGGGGGGGAGCTTTTTGGAGCTAGAATCGGAAAAAAACCCGTTTTGACACATGTTTCGGACGGTGTTTAGCTTTTCGAAATTAAAAACATGTTTTGAATTACAGAATTTTGGCGTTTTAACGTGTTTTGCGGGAACAATGCAAAAACGCAGAAAATGCTGTAAATACCAATGCTTTTTAGACCGGAGAACTTTTACACACAGAAACTTTCACACACAGAAATTGTTACACAGAGAAGTCTTTCACAGAGAAACTTTTACACGCAGAAACTTTTTCACACAGAAATTTTTACACATCCATGAATATGTTCAAAAAAAATAAGGAATATGCTGAAGCAGCAGGTCCTCATTCAATAGCTGTCAAACCCACCCTGCGATGACATCGGGTCAAGTAATCCTGCGGAGCCGACGATGAGCGTCAGCTCTAAATAAACCCTAAACCAACCAACACTATGATAGCATCCAATGCCACTATTTAGACCCAACACGGTTGTGCTTTAACCTATATTTTACATGTTCACCAGGTGCATGTTATGCATGGAAAAATCGATCAAAACTATGGAAAAATCAATTGAAACCATGGAAAACTCAATGAACACTATGATAAAATCGATGAAAACTTTGGGTAAATCAGTGAACACCATTGGAAAACCGGCTGAAACCATGGAAAAATCGATGAACAGTGCAACTGGCACATTTTAGCTCCGAAATTCAGCAACGTACAGTTTTTGCTCCAAAATGTAGCAAATAGCAAGGAAAAGTGCCCCAGATTGGAAAACAAAAAAACACCCAAGAAAAATCTGCACCCTTTGCATAGACTGTTTTGCTGATGACCTAGTCAGCTAGTCAGCAGTTTAGCTGGTATAGTTGGAGCAAACAGGGCGAAATTCAATGAACCATTGGCAGACTGGGTGAACCGAGTGAATCCATGTTGTCCTGCAAGAGTCTGTGTCACGAATGCCTGCACTTCGCTACAAATTGGGTGCTGGTTGGCTGGAGCTCCTCTGTCGCTGATGACAACTGAATCACGGAGAGCCGTACTGGAAAAATAGCACGTCCAAGTGAAAACCGACGGGTACCCAGAAATTTATCTAGTCTATATAAATTACATCATATCTGTGTTTTTGTTTATTGATGTTTATTATTATTTATGTGTGTAGGCCAGTGTTTATATCGGTATCTCTGCAACAACAAAACGAGTAAAACGAACGTACTTTCAGAAGTGCTGGACTGTCTGGACTGTTGGGACAGCCATGTCCAAGGTTTGGCCACCTGGAGCTGTTGGTTCGTGACTGGGTGAACTACGAGGCAGGGATATGTGATCGGTACGACTGGCTGTACGACTGTCTCAAGGCAGTCGGCATAACGCCGTATGGGCCACAAGGTAATGCCAGACTCTAGGATCATTTAGGATCTTTAGGTATCTTTAGGTATCTTTAGGTTGATTGATTGTGTATGTGCTTCTGGAAAATGCGGAAAATGAGGAGCCCAAACTCCAGGTTTCCTCACCAAAATGAACCAATTGCACACAACTTGAAGATTCTGGGGTTCAGAATATTGCGAAATATTCAACTTCCAACCAACCAGCTTTTGCCTCCAAGGATGGTTACAGCCTGGCGCAGTGCAAGGCCTGGATCCCTGGACGCGCTTCCTGTGTGACCCCCCAACAGATGGTGGGTCCGTGCCCGCATTCCACTGGTTTCCGATGGGTCTCCGATGGGTCTCTGATTGTTTCTTACATGACTTACATGTTTTTTGTTTCTAATTTGAGCAAGTTTGGGATGCAAACAGCTGGGAAGTTCCGGCTGGGGTGATAAGAAGGCGATGAGACAGCCTGCGCTCACTCTCTCTCTCTCTCTCTTTCTCTTTCTCTTTCTCTCTCCCTCTCTGTTGCCAGGATGTTGATTTGGCGCTCATTCTTCCTCTGTGGATAGAGATTGAGTCGAAAAGGAACAACCAATCAAATTTGACAAAAAATGAGGTTCCAACACAACGTCAGCACACTGGCAGCACACCTTTTTGCATCCTTTTGATCACACATTCGAAAGGGGAGTTGAACTTATTGATTTCTCCATGCCAAGTGCATGATTTCCACTCTCTAGCGCAGGCTTATTAAGTCTGCCAGGATATTTTTACATTTGTGCAGTCTTGTACTTGACACTGGTATCCCCCCGAAGACCGGGAGCCCTGTTGCCAGAGAACCATTTCCATTTAGTTTCTGAGTCAGGCGGCTTCAATTCGATCAGGTGAAACCGATCTGTTTCAGGCACTTTTTTCTCAACATATGTTTGCTTTTTTAAAACTCTGCATATCCCTGTACATGTTGTAAAATGTTGCAAAAGGAAAAGACCTGGCGAGCCGTCACAGGAGCAGATGCACGAGCACTTAGACGATCACCTCAGCGAGACAAAGGTTCCTGAGGTGCAGCGGTCGATGCTCCACCTCAACAGCCTCAACAGCCTCAACAGCCTCAACAGTCTAGCTCCTATCGCTCTTATCGCTCCTATCCGTCCTATCGGTCCTTGGGTTCCTTGGGTTCCTTGGGTTCCTTGGATTCGTAGACTCAGTCCCCAGTGAACCATCTGTTTTGGACTTCACGATGGGCACTGCAACGGGAAGTGCATCTTTGGGAAGCGCAGCCACTATAAAAACCGATTGAAATGAAACAGGCCACAAAGCGAAACCTTGGGAACAACGGACAATGACCACTGTTTCATAGGATGATGTTAGGCATAGATCCATGGTCACTGTGTGAGATGGCTTTTCTTCGACTTCCTTCTTGTCAAATGCCTGCTAAGTCTTCAACAGGTACCTTTGCTAGTCGTCCTGTTCCGTTGAAATTTGAAACTATTTCAGCGCCTCCAGGACGCCAAACCTAGGGTCAGGGGAACTCAGATGGTTCGACCGTTGAGTGGAACGACTGTGGTGATTCCACCTCCAAGATCGGCAGGTTGGTTTGACAATTTGACAGCTTCGTGACTCAGACTGGCAGGCTCTAAATTCCCCAAATCGGTGAATCTATGCAACGAACCTGGTACTATCCTCGCCAAAAAGATATTTTTTGAGAAATCAACAGTAATAAACTACTTTCAACTTCTAAAATGAATCCCAGTGGTTGTACCAAGCAGACACTTTCACTGACATGATTGGAACCAAGGTCGCACGTTTGAAAAGCACCTTCAGAAGCGGGATGCCCGGAAATGCTGCGGATCGCATTACATTGCAGTACATTACAGTACATGAAATACATTACATCACACTACTGATTGCAGTACTATTGGTTCGCGGCTAGAAACCTCAATTCATGCTGGCCCTGGGAATTCCTGTCAAAGCTTTCGCAAAATCTATGGATCTGGATTTGCATATTTGTAGGACCCCCCAAATCGAGGAACAATAGAGATTTGCTGGCCGAACGTGTCAATATGTCCACCCGTCCACCCAAAGGCTGAGCATGCAACACCTCTGAGGCATTGATGCTTGGGGTCTACCTCACCCTGGCCTCAAAGTGACTAAGTGCAGCGGCCAAGTGGTATAAGGATGAGGCATGTTGCAAAGAGAATTCAGGCATTCTGTGTTCCTCCACGTCAGCCGAATTGTCATGTGGGTGAACATTATTTCTGCAAATTCTATGAGTAGATAACTGCTCTACAGCAATTCTATGGTTGGGACATCCGAGGCCGACATACACTGGTGAGATCAAAGATATCGACACTGACTTCTTGCATTTGCTGGACTGCAATGTCCAAGTGGCTGTAGTCTGTGGAGGCTACTCAGTTGTAGGCAGATAAGATGGCGGTTTTGTGAACTGGGCATGTCTTACTGTAACTGTAAGTCTGAAAATTTGTCGGCCAGGATTGAGAAAACATCCAAATGTAGAATGTTGGAAGGTGAAAGGCAAAATCAAGTGACAAGGGGGAATGCTCAAAATTTCTGACAGGAATCGGAATCGGAATCATTCGGAAATCCGTGGAGTGCTGAAGGGATGGCCAATCGGTGAATATGAATCCAGGTGGCTCTTTTTTTCTCGATACTAAAGGCCCAATCAGGTCTTAACATAAACACATAACTTAAGTCGAAGAACTTAGCAATCCCCGCAACTTCTTGCACTTTCCAACCTGCGGCGGATCATCTATGTGCTACGCAGGACAGATTCTGCGAAGACTTCTTCAGCAGTAGCAAATTTCCGGATCCGTCGGTGGGCGTGGGAACATGCTGGAAAACCATTCATCGGTGGTTGTTGGCCAAGTTTGAGTTGACTTGACCGTTCGTATTTTGGAATGTCGTGCCGATGCATGGGTAGCAGGAGCTTCTAAAGCAGTCGGGGCATGTCGGGACATGTCGGGACATGAGTTGCCTCTGTGGCATGGAGTACCAGCGAACTCTAGCGAGGTTCAGCGAGGTTCAGCGAGGGTTCAGTGAGAGATGCCACAGTGGTTGCAGGCTCCCTTGGGCATCGAAATTACCGCAAAAACTTTCCAGCAGACTGCCAGAGCCCCAAGTCGAAGGGTTTGAGGGGGGATGGGCCAAGGGCCGCTATTGGAGGCATTTTGTGACATCATGTGGCATCTATTCTCATTTTTTTTTGGAAGAAGGGTGGTCTTCGGCAGGGATTGCTTGCCACTCTTGTTTTCAGCTACAACCCCTCAACTTTGGCGGGTCTCGGGTTCGCCAACAAGTCTGTCCCCTTACATGTAGGTGTTTACCATGTGTTCATTAAGGCGATAGTCTCTCACCTGACCATTCCATATGTGTGGATTTCAAAGTTCCGGTTGTTGAGTTGTTGGTTTGGATAGCTGTAGCCTGTTGCAGGAGTCAACAAACCCGCTAACGGGTTTCACGGTTTCACTCGTTGCTTCTCGAGTGCCCTGGACTCCTAACATTTGCGGGCACACCATGGATGTCTGTTTGAGTGAGGACCAGCCTGATGCATAGGGCAGATCATGGCAGATCAATTTGTATTGCTGAGGTCATGAACTTCGCAAAGGCTTCCTGCAGTCGAGGGGCTATGGGAAGTTGGGGGGTTGAGCAGTTGGACAGCCAAAATAGACACCTGGCCAGATTAAACCAACAAAAATGCAGCATTACGCAGCCAACAAATATGACCGATGAGAATCAGTTAAATTGTTTTCTACCCAGCGCTGCGGTGTGTTGGATTTCTTGTGGTTTCATGGCGGTTATGTGATGTTAATAGTAATCTTCATTCCGAATGTCCATCTTCATAGAGAGAAATGTTTTTGTACCATGGCGCAGAGCGAGTCTTCTCTGACACTCTCTTGCACAGAATGGCTCCTGTGCAAGTGTTGATTTGTAGATTTTTGAATCTATTTGTGAAATCTTTGCACTAGACTGTGCAACCTCACCGTCAACCAGGGAATGACCAACCACTGGTTGACGGGAAAGGGTTCATCACCTTGGCTTTTGCTCTCCAGTCATTCAAAGACGAAGCCAACGACATGGCAATCGGCTTAAGGGAGGCCAACGGTCGAAGAGGGTTGTGGGCATTGGCGTACAAGCTCCCTCACATCGTCCACATTGCGTGGTTTATACTATAAATGCTTGAATGGTACAGATGAAATGTTTTTCCCCTTGCATATTGACTGCCACATGATAGTGATGTTTTACAATACCGACTCACAGAACTGGAGGCAACCGCAATCAAGATTATTTTGGCAAAGACATCAAGTTGAATTTGGTGACAATTAGCTGTTGGACAGACTTGTAGAGTGGCTTGGTATCATACAACTCAGCCATTTTGGCTTCACGCATTTCTTCCATTTGCAGCTTCCTCCTTGGTATCCTTCACATCCTTCGCAATGACTGCCCCATCCAAGCGTGGTCTCCTCGCTGCCGGCATCGCCACTGCTGTGGCTGCACCTCTCTTCGTGGCTCCCGGTCCCAGCGCCCCTGCGCCTCGCGCCCCAGCCGCACAGGGAGCGACGAGTGGACGCAACGGCCATGCCACCAGCAATGCTGCGCAGGTCTCAGCCGTCGCACTGACCATGCTGGGTGCATCCGCCGCCGGAGCACGACGTAAGGCAAAGAGCCCCGTGGTGTGCCAGGCATCTGAAACCTTTCAGCAACAGGCCATGGAGTATCCGGCCGCCTTTGAGGAAATTGCCGAGGTGAACAACAAGGAGAAGAAGGCAGAGACTTGGCAGTTGAAGTTGATCTTGATCTTTTTGGTCAGAAATAAGCTACAGCCTCAAGGCTGCCCCTAGGTTTTGATGCCGTACGCTCGAGGCAAGCACGCCAGCAAACCAACAGGCATCCCACATCGACAACATTCGACAACGTTCGACAACGAAAAGAGCATCCCGTCATCCCGTCTCCTGGTTCCCCAGGTTCCCCCCAGTGACTGAGGACATCATCTGCACCATTGGCCCCAAGTCTTGGGATCCAGAGGTCTTGGTGAAGTTGATGAAGGCCCTGCCAAAGATGTTATACAATACAACTTGGATCGGATGAATTTGACGAACCAAATTCAAAGACACAAAAGTGGCAGGTTTGAACCCTCAAAAGTGCGCGTTCATTTCCAATTTTTTGTGGATTTTGCCCC
>CAMXCT020001135.1:147500-176535 GCA_947184155.2 Cladocopium goreaui
TTTATTATTTATTATTATTACTATCATCATCATCATCATTATTATTATTATTATATATTATTATTATTATTATATATTATTATTATTATTATTAATATATATATAATATTATTCTGTAACATATATTTATCATTTTGTCAACTGCCTTCGAGGACCTCAAGCTCAATTTTTGGAGTTCCGCTGGTGAAAGAAGCTCTGGTTTCAGGGTAGAAGGCACTTGGGCGTAGAAACCTTAAGGCTCTTCGATTCCATGACAACCAGTGGGGATCGAAAGCTCATGCCATTGGAGGATAGAAATTAGTTGCTTCAAAAAGCCTCCTGTCGAGGTGATCTCCAAGATCGAAAACGTGGAGGGCTTGAAGAACTTCGAGGAGCATTGGGGGTCTTCCAAGCGATGTGCGCCTAGCTGAAGTCAGGATGGTTCTCCATGCTGGTTGAACTCGATAGCCCAAATTCTATGCCTGAAAAAGCAAAGTCTCTCACAAGTTTTGTTGGTCCGGCAGGAGATCTTGGCGGAGTCCGATGGCATCATGGTGGCGCGCGGAGATTTGGGCATGGAGATCCCTATGGACATCTTGGATTTGCTGCGACGAATGCTTTCTTCTTTTCTGAGAGAAAACCGATTTGTGGATCCTTCTGGTTTTGTGCAGATCTGAAGGCATGGGTTGCAGAACTTGTAGCGGACACAACCTCCACAACTCTAAGGAGAAAGTGTGGATGGCTCAGAAGATGATGCTGAAGAAGACCAAGGCGGCTGGTAAATATGCCGTTTGTGCCACGGAGATGTTGGCATCCATGGAGGACGGGGCAATGGTAATGCCTTGCAGTTGACAAGGGACCGAGTTCACAAAATCGGTACCCAGTACTCGACCGATTTATGAAGTAACACACTCGCTACGTCGTTACGTAGCTACGTCGTTGAATGGCACCAATTGTGAAACACACTCGCGTCTCGTCGAGTTCCCATTGCAATTTCATGTGAGTTCAGTCGTGTGTTGGAGCGTCTGCCGCCAGGACAAGCCCTTCCCTACCCGCGCAGAGGCATGCGACGTGGCAAACGCCATCCTGGACGGTGCTGAGGCTGTCATGCTGAGCAGTGAGAGTGCCATGGGCAAGTCACCTGGGCCAGAAAACAACAGGTTGGAGGATTTCCATGGATTTCCTTGGTCATCTGATGTTAGGCCTGTTAGGCCCTGTTAGGTTAGGCATTGTGATTGCTCCTTTTCTGAAAGGATGGACATTTATGGAGATTGACCCTATTTCCAATCGAACAAGTTCCCAAGGAATGAGGGTCCAATATGGGGTCTAGATGTGGCACGCGTCAAAATGGCCTTGGTAGGCTGGGTGCTGGATAGTTTGACAAGAGGGCACAAAAAGGCCATTAACTCGCCAATGGTATTCAGTGTGTCGCACTTCCAAACATTGCCTGTATCGACTGCTATCTCCTTCACAGAAAAATCTTGCAAACAAATGCTCACCAAGTGCTCACCAAGTGCTCACCTGGGGCCTATAGCAGATTTGAGGTTCCCGGTGGAGACAGTGAACACCATGAGGAGGATTGTGGAGGAGGCTGAGCACGCCTTGGTCTCTGAACTGGTGGCTGCATGAACTGTGTGGTGAGGCCGTGTGCCGTACTTTTCCCAGCATCGAGGCTCAAGTTTGAGACTGCAGCTTCGGTGAAAATTTTGAAATTCCAATGGAAACAACATCTTTTCGGCCACAAAATGGCATCCATTGCCAATTTTCGGCCCTAGTGCCGGACTTGAAATTTCAATGCCTCAAGTCGGACAAAAGCGGTAGTGGGCCTGCGGAAGCGCCGACTTGTGACTTGTAAACATCCCGATCGACATGTGCATTTCTGTATAACATCCGGATGTGACCCCATCTTTCGTTGCAAGATTTATGTACGAGTCGTGATAAACCTGCCAGAGATTTTGGGCAGTCTGACCAAGCCCGTCTGCAATCTGTGAGGCGTTTGTAAAGGTCGAGACCGTGTCTGTCAAAGAGGATTTACACAAACGCTTCAGGCTATTGGAAGATTTGGAAGCTGGCAAATTCAGAACAACTGCATGTCATGGGACCACCACAAGTTGCACCACTGCGTCATGCGCGTTTTTCGAACAATTTCTTGTATCTTCTGAACACTTCACCTCAATTGATGATTCATTGGGAGGCCAATGGGCTGCCACATACACTTGAGGCATTGGGAACGGTTTGGATCTTGCCAGGGAGAAACTGAAGCGCATGGCGCCGGACACCGCAGTGCTTGACCCGCACCTGTTGAAGAAGAGTTTGGTCGGGGACTCAGGGAGTTCATTGGTCCTGAGATGACATGCCGTGACATGCCTTTATTGTGCGTCAGATGGTACTTGAAGTCCACCAAAAAGGGTGCTTTGTTGGAGGCACACCATTTTTTTGCATCAATTCATACTTTTGCATGTCTTCATTGGTTTTTCGCAGCACCCAAACGCAAGAGTCAGCTTTCCAGAAAATGGTCGCTGAAATGAAAGCTCCTGAGCTTTGAGACATGTATATAGTATTATATAGTTATATAATGTTATATACACATATCTTTTTGAGGGCATTCCATTGGTAGATCTGAATTTGCATAAGCTGTTGGAAGCTATGAGCACATTTCAGACCACAAACCGTCACAAACCCCAGCCGGGAATGAGATTACCTGCAGTCCTGTCAGATCTTGCAGCGATACAGTTAGACAAACATGTAAGTAGTGTAATGATTCTCATGAAATGCAACTAATTCAATTGTACCCCCAAACGCTGTCCAAGACTATGGGGGTTCTCATTTTCATCCAAAAAGAAAGGCCCGGCCATTCAAAGCAATTCAACCATCCTCATGAGACGGCAGGAATGTTCCCATTTTGGACAGTAGGGAATGAGGGAGCCTTGAATGAAGATACATCCTACTGATTCCTCCTGAAGCTCTTAAAAGTCTCACAAGCACTCTGGGTGAGCAGCTGCATGCACCACACAGGATAGTCTTGTTAACGAGATCAAAAAGGACTTTGAGATGAAGTGTGGAACTCGGGATCTCCTGAACGATCTTGAAAGGGCACCGAATTTGAGAGTTTTGAGACGGTAGAGTTTATTCTCTCTGCCTGGGTCGGGTTTTGTCTTAGGCTCAAACCTTGGCGAATGCCTGAAGATGATGAGGCTCAGGCGCGCTTGTTTGTGCCCAGTGCGGGTCTGGGAAAATCCAGAGCTTCGACATTTGGATGGTCAGACCATCTCACTTGGAAAGCAGATGAAAGCAGGCCATGGTCATAGTCACGGACATATCTTCGGCCGGTGCGGTGCCAGGTGGTGGGAGACTTCCACCAGGCATTGATGCAGGCGGGTGGGTAAATGTCGAGTCGAAGGAACTCACCTTGTTGTTTAATTTGTCTACACTGTCTAGACTGAGTCTATACAAATTGTACAATGCCGAAGCTGCAAGGCTAACAGTTTGCCACACACCTTTTGGAGAGCTCGTCTCTGTCCCTATCATTTTCCAGCTTTAAATCAGCTTGATGCAGGCAGTGCAACATAGGACCATCGTCAACGATCAGCAGGCAGAGGGCATGTGGTACAGTTGTCTTATCAAGAGGATTCAGGTGCTTCTCAAAACCATCAGCTAGATTCGGCATAGGAACAAAATGAAAGAAGTGAGAAACTGAAGATCATAGCAGCATTAGGCACCTAAAATGAGCAAACGTATATCAGTTTGCTAGGTGCCATACTGTATATGTTGCATGGCAAACGCATAAATATATAGTTGTATGATGTTATATGTTAGATATTGTTGGATTGAGCTCGCACAGTCAACCATGGGATGGCACCTGCGACTTCAGGGTATGGGTACGGGCCTTTGTGGAAGGCAGTTGAGCAGATTTCATTTTGCTGTCTGCCGTTGCTTGCAGAGTCTGCTTGCTCAAGCAGACTCAGACCCAACGACCGGTCGGGCGACCAACGCGCCGGACTGGGCTTGGCAACCCCCGGGACCCTTGTCGCGCGGGAAGTTTTCTCAGCGCGACTGCGACGCTGCTCTGAGAGCAGTGGATAGTGACTTAGCAAAGCGGGAACAAGTAAATTTTGCTGAAACAGGGAGTGACCATCACTTTGTCGTTTTTTGAAACCTTCATGTCAATGCCCATGGTCAGGTTACCGGGCTGGGTCCTAGACACACTAGGCTGCAAAACCTTGTGATGTGTGGTTTCTCAAGGGCTCTGTTTGTTCCCGTGACTGGTAAGCTGATCGTCGTCGATTGTCGACTAGACTGTATACATCGATTAAGTTTTGGGCTTTTACAAAGGGGTGCCTTAGCCACCAAAAACCAGTAACAGAGATTTCACCCTGTTGATGGCGACCTGCTCTTTTTGCAGATGCAGAGAACCATCATGCAGCTGTCTCAATGCTACATGCTCTTGTTTTCACTTGACACAATTCTTCTTTCGCACTCGCTGGTCACTTTGAACACACCTCTTTTGGTTGGGGGTGTATCAAGAATCTGCTTGGCTCGAACGTTTGTCTCGCAGGAAGACTTGCGCAGATGCGCGCTGGTTGGTCGGACTTTGAAGAAAGGTTTGATCCATTTTTTGTTGGGGACTTCAACTCTTTTGGGGCCCTTCAGTATTTTCAATTGTTTGAAAGTTGGACCCTCGTGCATGCACTTGGGCCATTGGCACTTGGCCATTGGGTCCATGGCCACCTGAGGCCAAGATGGAGCTTGGGGCCGCCGGCGCCGCAGCGGCGGGCGGCGTCGGGGTGGGGCTCTTCGGATACAACCGCGGCAACTACATGATGGATCAGAAGCACCTTGGGCTTTCTTGGACTTAGTGGGTGAAAATCATTGAAAATCCAGTGGTCATTCTTGACGATTCGTAATAATTATATTAATTATACTGTTCCTTTTTTGGCACACAATCGGCAGGCTGCGATTTGGTTTAGGTATGTTTGGTTGTTGTTTGTTATAATTGTTGTGACTGTTGTGCTTTGTTTTTCTCTCTGTTGCGAGGCTTCACTGGGCTCGCTTTAATGCGGGCTTCAACATGGCTTGTGCGCAGACCGATCAGTACAAGGAGCCGCTAAACCCATGAGTAAGTCGCATCCAGAAAGATGTCAGTTTCATTCTGCGAGCTTTGTGCTAGCTTTGGGAAACAGGTCTTCCTCTCCCAATGAACTATATCAGCCCACGGAGATGAATACATCAATAGTCAATAGTTGTTCTATTGATTATTCTCTGTTTGTTTTCAAGTGTCCTTGTCAGGAAAATATCCCATTTGTTGCATTAGTTGAACTCTGGTCCTTCAATGCTTCACCCATCTCGAAACAGGAAGACTTGGTGGACTTGACGACCTTGACAACCAACCGCATGCACGTCTACGCGGATCCTTGGCTCTGGGGCCTAGGGTAGTTGGATGTAGTTGGTCCATGGATCCGTCTGCATACTCGCCGAAGTCTTAGCAGATGTGTCTTGCTTGTCCGTGTAAGGACATTGCTGGCATGACCGCCACCATTCTGACTGCGATTTTTTGCCCTGGGCGTGTTGGTTTGCATACACCACCTCCACCTTCTTGGCTCATGGGCTTGATGATGGTGAACGTGGGAGGCAGGGCGATAGCATTTTGTGCATGATCCCCTTTCATGATGTCCACGAGCTGGCCATGGCTGTTCTCTTTTAGCCCTTTAATGAACTTCAATGCTTCAATGCAATGTTGCAAGTACAACATGTTCCAATTTACTGGCCTGGCGCAAGGTGCTTACATTTGGCTGGGGCTCACCATGTGGCTGGCTATGCATGCTTGCCTGCGCGCCAACGCGGCAACAACTCACATGCTCACCCGCTTCGTCAGGCAAGATGCGGAGGGGTTTGGTTGCTGTTTGGTTGCTGGAATTACAATCGACTTGACAATGGACTTATATTTTGAGCAGTTGGAGTCACCAGCCATGGTTTAAACAGTTGCACGGCTTGGGCCAACTGTGAGCAAAGAACTCATGAAGAAGAACGAACGGATGGAACAAGGGCTACGGGAAAACCTCGGGGTCTAGCCGGCTAGCCAAACTTTGGTTCAACCAAACCTTTCGTGACTCTGACATGTGCTGAGAGACTCAAGAAGGCAATCAACAGCAGGCGGAATTAACATGTCCCCATGGGATACCAGTGCTGCCAGGCTTCCGATTCCTGCGAACTTTATGTGCCTCGGTTTTAAACCTGCGGCCGATCTTGTTTCACTGTTTCGTTGCTTGATGTGCAAATGCACGCCTGTACACATGTCCATCTCATACGCCACCTGTGTTGGCGGGGTTGGAGGTTGGATCGTGCTCGAAAGTTCTTGGGATCCTGGGAAGAGCAACCATTGCGAGAGGCGCGGATGACACCCGAGGGTCACTGGCATTCCCGAATCAAATTGTATACGGTATACGATATACGATACAGCAAATATACAGCCCCGCTTTACACAGCTCTTTGGATGGTGTTTTGAAGCTTTTTGCGAAACAACAAGGATTCCTTTCAACGCTTCCAATCAATTCCAACCATTGCGAGCCCAGAGTACAACAGTTTTTAAGTGGATCGAGGCGCACTTGTGTTTGGAGGAATGCCGTCGTTGGTGTTTTTTTTGCTTATGTAGCATTCCGGGTGAGTCCAAGCTTGCAGTGTGCCAAAACATGCCAAAATGCTTTGCTAAGTTGCGCCCTGTGCCGTTTTTGGCATTTCGACCATTCTGTGCAGTGGATTCTGCATGTGCAGGTCACCTGCATGAACATTCAAGTCTGATTTCTATAATGACTCTTTCAGGAAGCAACTTCAGGAACCAATCTGTGTAGGATTCGCGCTGAGGGTTCACAACAGGGGGAACGGAAATAACTATATAGTTACTTACCTATCCAGATTTCCCGCATGAAGCACAGCATTGCAAGCATCCAAAGGTTGCACTCAAAACTTCTCAGCCGGAAGCCTAACAGGAATTGACAGGGAAAGTAGTATAAAGTAATTACCGTTCCAGTTCCAGAACACGAGCCAACCTGTACGGCCAGACTCGACTGATGCCTGCAGGTCTTGCGCATTCCTTGGACGCGGCATCAGCAACTCGCCACAATGGTTTCATAGATTCAGCAAGCCTGTGGACATTTTCGATGAACATCTAAATACTGCATTGTATTCCCAATCATGATGTTCTCATGGGTTCAGTCCCATGATTGTTGGTTATACCGTCTCCCTACTGGTTGTTGGTCACATGTCCATTTGCATGCGTATGTCATGTAATACCCAGGGTCAATTGGAAAACCAAGAGCTGCCTAGGTACAACAGCACTGACGAGCAGAGCTACAACGAAGGGATGGAAATCGACACACAGCTGACCGGTAGGGGAAGCACTGGCCATTCTGGCAGAACAGACGGGCTCAGTTGGCTCAGGATTAGAATTATGATGAATTATGGTTGTTGTATGTTGTTGTGACATGTGATGTATACGAACACCCGTCAAATCTATTCAACCATATCAAGCCATGTTTCAAACATGTTGCCACACCATCCAATCCATTCGGTTCTTGTTTTTTTTTTGTTTGTGTTTTCTTATGCTGAGTGTTCGACGACCAACATCCCAGGATGAAGCAGCGCAGCGACGCACCAGACACGGCATTGACGTGCCCTCCTGGTACCGCAAGGAGCAAGCCATTGATACAGGCAGTGGGCATGGGGCAGCGTTGAATGCTTGCCCCTAAAGTCTCACAACATGGATATACAATGATTACACAAAACGGTATCTCAACATCTCTCATGACGGTCCAGGCGAGCCCTTCGAGAGCATGCTGCTTGGAGCAGATTTCGTCGATCTTCAGTGATATGCACGGTTTAGAATTCAAGAACGACAAGAAGGGAGGACCACGTCAAACCCTTACATGCATTTTTGCTAACCTTAACTGTTTTTTTTTCTAACGTCTATTTGGAAAATTTTACTCACCATAATATTTTACTAAACCTTAATTTTGAAGGTTTTCAATAACTTTTATATTTTGCATAAGGTTAGGCAGAAGCATAGCGGAATAATATAGATCTTACATAATATATATATATATATACACATACACATACACATACAACCACATACACATACACATACACATACACATACAAATATCTATCTATCTATCTATCTATCTATCTATCTCTCTTTTATCTATTTCTCTATCTTTCCGTCTATCTATCGATCAAACTGTCTCTCTATGTATCTGTCTATCTGTCTACCTATCTACCTATCTACCTATCTACCTATCTACCTATCTATCTATTCTATCTATCCTATCTATCCTATCTATCCTATCTATCCTATCTATCTATCTATCTACCTACCTATCTATCTATCTATCCATCTATCTATCTATCTATCTATCTAGCTATCATCTATCTAGCTATCAAGCTATCAAGCTATCAAGCTATCTAGCTATCTAGCAATCTATCTATCAATCTATCTATCTATCCATCCATCCATCCATCCATCTATCCGATCTATCCGATCTATCCGATCTATCCGATCTATCCGATCTATCCGATCTATCCGATCTATCCGATCTATCCGATCTATCCGATCTATCCGATCTATCCGATCTATCCGATCTATCCGATCTATCCGATCTATCCGATCTATCCGATCTATCGGATCTGTCTGATCTGTCTGATCTGTCTGATCTGTCTATCTGTCTATCTGTCTATCTGTCTATCTGTCTATCTGTCTATCTGTCTATCTGTCTATCTGTCTATCTGTCTATCTGTCTATCTGTCTATCTATCTATCTATCTATCCTATCTATCCTATCTATCCTATCTATCCTATCTATCCTATCTATCCTATCTATCCTATCTATCCTATCTATCCTATCTATTCTATCTATCCTATCTATCTATCTATCTAACTATCTATCTATCTATCTATCTATCTATCCTTCTATCCTATCTATCCTTCTATCCTATCTATCCTATCTATCCTATCTATCCTATCTATCCTATCTATCCTATCTATCCTATCTATCCTATCTATCCTATCTATCCTATCTATCCTATCTATCCTATCTATCCTATCTATCCTATCTATCCTATCTATCCTTTATCCTATCTATCCTATCTATCCTATCTATCCTATCTATCCTATCTATCCTATCTATCCTATCTATCCTATCTATCCTATCTATCCTATCTATCCTATCTATCCTATCATATCCTATCTATCCTATCTATCCTATCTATCCTATCATATCCTATCTATCCTATCTATCGTATCTATCCTATCTATCCTATCTATCGTATCTATCCTATCTATCCTATCTATCCTATCTATCCTATCTATCCTATCTATCCTATCTATCCTATCTGTCCTATCTGTCCTATCTGTCCTATCTGTCCTATCTGTCCTATCTGTCCTATCTGTCCTATCTGTCCTATCTGTCCTATCTGTCCTATCTGTCCTATCTGCCCTATCTGTCCTATCTGTCCTATCTGTCCTATCTGTCCTATCTGCCCTATCTGTCCTATCTGCCCTATCTGCCCTATCTGTCCTATCTGCCCTATCTGCCCTATCTGTCCTATCTGTCCTATCTGTCCTATCTGTCCTATCTGTCCTATCTGTCCTATCTGTCCTATCTGTCCCTATCTGTCCTATCTGTCCTATCTGTCCTATCTGTCCTATCTGTCCTATCTATCCTATCTATCCTATCTATCCTATCTATCCTATCTATCCTATCTATCCTATCTGTCCTATCTATCCTATCTATCCTATCTATCCTATCTATCCTATCTATCCTATCTATCCTATCTATCCTATCTATCCTATCTATCCTATCTATCCTATCCGATTCTAATCCCTCTCAGCCCATCTATCTTATGTAATCTATCTAGATCGAGCACCGCCGAATCCGAAATCTAGTCTAGCTAATCTAATCTATCTTCTATCTTTCTAATCTTTCTAATCTGTCCTATCTGTCCTATCTGTCCTATCTTCCTATCTGCCCTATCTGCCTACATTGTCCTATCACCTGTCCTTCCTATCTAAGCATAAGCTAGCCTATATATCCTATCCTACTATCCTATCTGATCTATCTAATCTATTTAAATCTAAATTTATCTTAATCTTATCTTAAGCTTATCGTATCTTATCTTATCTTTATCTTGCTTATCCTATCTATCTGTCTATCTATCTATCTAGCGACCACCGTCTACCTCTACCCTCTACCTTCTACCTATCTGTCCTATCTATCCTATCTATCCTATCTATCCTATCTATCCTATCTATCCTATCTATCCTATCTGTCCTATCTATCCTATCTATCCTATCTATCCTATCTATCCTATCTATCCTATCTATCCTATCTATCCTATCTATCCTATCTATCCTATCTATCCTATCTATCCTATCTATCCTATCTATCCTATCTATCCTATCTATCCTATCTATCCTATCTATCTATCTATCTATCTAGCTTATCTATCCTATCTATCTATCCTATCTAATCCCATCTAATCCCATCTAATCTTATGTAATCTTATCTAGTCTTATCGAACCTCATCTAATCTAATCTAGTCTAATCTAATCTAATCTAATCTTTCTAATCTTTCTAATCTGTCCTATCTGTCCTATCTGTCCTATCTGTCCTATCTGTCCTATCTGCCCTATCTGTCCTATCTGTCCTATCTGTCCTATCCTATCCTATCCTATCTATCCTATCCTATCCTATTCTAATCTAATCTAATCTAATTTAATCTAATTTAATCTAATTTATCTTATCTTATCTTATCGTATCGTATCTTATCTTATCTATCTATCTATCTATCTGTCTATCTGTCTATCTACCTATCTACCTATCTACCCATCTACCCATCTACCTATCTACCTATCTACCTATCTACCTATCTACCTATCTATCTATCTATCTATCTATCTTATCTATCTTATCTATCTATCTATCTATCTTATCTATCTTATCTATCTTATCTATCTTATCTATCTTATCTATCTTATCTATCTTATCTATCTTATCTATCTTATCTATCTTATCTATCTTATCTATCTTATCTTTCTTATCTATCTTATCTATCTTATCTATCTTATCTATCTTATCTATCTTATCTATCTTATCTATCTTATCTATCTTATCTATCCTATCTATCCTATCTATCCTATCTATCCTATCTATCCAAAAAATTTTTTCCCCTTACAAATCTATCTTATCTATCTTATCTATCTTATCTATCTTATCTATCTTATCCATCTTATCTATCTTATCCATCTTATCCATCTTATCTATCTTATCTATCTTATCTATCTTATCTATCTTATCTATCTTATCTATCTTATCTATCTTATCTATCTTATCTATCTTATCTATCTTATCTATCTTATCTATCTTATCTATCTATCTATCTATCTATCTATCTATCTCTATATCTCTATATCTCTATATCTATATATCTATATATCTATATCTATATCTGGACTCTGGACATACACCACGGCTTTCATACGCAAGTGGTTGTTCTGTAACCACTCTTCATTTGCTGTGGAGGGAAACTGGGGGAAGGAAAGGCGCGTAATTCTACGGCAAGTTCCGGGAAGTCTTAATGTAGCCAGCACGGGAGTTTCCGAGAGGTTTAACACTAAAACCTGCCATGGAGTCTGTGCAGGTTTTTGTTTTGTAACCATGCTTCCCTTGCAGTGGAGTGAACCTGCAGAAGGGAAGGTTACGGCGGTTACGGGATGGTGCAGTAGGTTGCGGCTGAGAGAAGATACGGGAGGCCACGGGAGTTACGTCACTTTGCGGGAGGTTACAGTAGATATCAGCAGATTATACGGAAGCTGCGTGAGGATACAGGACAAGGCAACAAGAACCGGGACAAAGTCTGATACATTATGCAACAAATATGGGGTGTCAGTGACATAGCTTATGAGAATGCTTATACTGGCGGCTAAGTGACACAGGCAATGAAACCCGAAATATTGACATATTGAAGAAACCTGGTGATTGGCGGCAACTGGGTGCCAACTGGGTGCCAACGGTCACAATTTGTACCACCTCTCAGGCCATGGGCCCTTTCCAGTCTCTGAAGGAATATGAAGCCAACGGTGACAAATGGTGACAAATGGTGATGGCCACTAAGGATGCCTTTGGCTGCACAGGGCACTGCCCCAGAGCACTTTGAGGTGAAGGGAGGGCTCCCACTGTCCACGTCATTGATGCCTTTAGTTACATCGACGAGTTCATTCTTTCATTGATGCCTGTTTCTTCACCAAGAGATCCACAAGACCAAATAATGCTGATTTTGACCATCTACTCCGAGTCTACTCCCGTGCTTGAGTTTTTTCCATAGCCATTGCAGGTGTACCGCGAGATTCAGAACGAATGGTGGCCATACGACGTATACGCCCGAATCAGCATCTTCTTGGCCTTCATGCAGCTCAGCAGATCATACGGAGGTTCCATGGAGGTTCTGCGGTGCCAGGAGTTGGTTTGACTGAGGGGTGTCACAGATTGAAACATTTTTGGGAATCAGGGGTTCAAATTAATCATGTGTTCTTGGGCTATCTACTTCAATCTATGCCTGGGTGTGATCCGTTTCGTTTGTGCTCCAAACTTTGATCCATACTTGGCATTACTTGGCCGCGCAACCGAACAGTGTGTGTGGGGTTGTCACATGGTCTTGACCAGTTTGCTGTAAATGGCTGTAGGGCTCACTCACAGTGATTCACAGTGCGTTCTGAGTTGCAGCACGTTCGAACAGTTTGGTGGTCAGACCTATGGGCCGCTGTCTAGTATCTACATTAATCTACATTCTTACTTTGTTGGAAAGACTCTGGAAAGACACAAGAGCTGTATACAGTAGTTCAACATGTGGTCAGTCTGCAAGGGCAAGGTGGAACCTGAATCTCAGGAGGGTCGCGCAATTCCTGTACCTTGCGGTCTTATCCACCTGAATTTGGTATGCCACAGCAGCACATGACCAATAACGAATATGAAGAGTGGCCCCATATATAAGTCCAGTTATGAAATGCTATGGCAAGGTAGGTGCAGCGATGACCCTAACCGCTAGTAAGTGGCATGGACGGTATGGATTTTGCAATATGCCAGCGGTCAGCCTACAGTGTCTCCAGTGTCGACAGTTTCTGCACATTGCTGAATGAATTCTTTGCAACCGGTCCTCTTACCGGTCCTCTTTGAAATTTCTTGTTCTCCAAGGCATTTGCTCCACTGCTGGACCTATCAGCACATGGGCCACCTCTTTTGTGAGAACCGGGCCGTCTTCGCGGCCGGCTTGGTGTGCATTCCAACCTGCGTGTTGCAGTACCTAGGGTGCAGCGCGAGGGAGAGGATTCAAAAGGGATTCAAAAGGATTCTAGAATATGTGTTCAGGAATTCAAAAAGCACCGGCGCAATGTAAAATAGTGATGTTTCATAGATAAAACGGCAAGAAATCCGATGTGTCAAAAGGAATCGTGAGACAGACATGGTCCTATAATCGGACTCGTTGATCAATTCTAGATGTTGGCCAATATTAATTAATCGCACACAGAAACGTCAACTGCCACGTGTGGGGATGCAAGGGGATGATGTAGGATGCGCCTCTACGGCGATCACGGATCCTTTTTGGGAACTGTGGCAATTGGCCGAGGCACATTCTGCTAACCTTGGACATCATGCCGGGTCAACTGAACTTTTCTTTGCAGCTGGGTGGTGGTTTTAGCATGTTTCAAGCGTTGTTGCAGCTTTTCCCCAAAAAAGGAACTACGGGAGAATACCTCCTAGAATCAATACTCTCAGACATGACAGGACAAAGAGCCAAAAAAGGGAACACAATTGGACACTTCAATTTAACTTTGAGGTGGGTTTTAATCCAGCAGGCAGCGTTTGGGCCCCTTCGCCCAAATTGTGGCATGGATCGCCTTGGCCATTGAATACCAGCCCTACTACGACCCTGGTACCGCGGCCATTGGCTATGTTCTTGTTTACGTGGCCTATGCCTTTCACATCGTCCAAACCTCAGCTTAAAAACATCAAAATTCTGAGCCGTACAGTTGCCCCTTCGTCACCTAATCTTGAAACAGAGAGTCTACCAGATGGCATGGAATCCAGCAGCTGGGTTTTAGCGGCTCGCTTCAAAAATGTGGCAAGATAATTCAAGATACTTCAAGGTACTGTGCGTTAAGACGCTTCGAGATACTTCAAGATACTTTAAGAGGCTTCAAGTGCATCTCACCACTGGAGGGCCTGGTGCCCCATTGAGCTGCCCAGATCTACACCATTCAGCTGCTGCGCATTTGTGCCCCGGACTTCTCTGCACCGGACCAGGCAGAGGTGCCACAAGGCCATGGGTGTTGAACTTATTGAAAACATTTGAAAATGAAGGTGCAGGACGTTTGGGACATTTCAGGCGATTAGATTCTGGAGGCTTCATACTTCTCGGCGTTGAACTAGTTCTTTGAATTAGTATAACCTTTCTATAGCAAATTCAAGGAAAAAGTGGGGAGGCCCAAAGCATAGGGGTGCCATGACTTCAGGCAATTATTCAGGCTTTCAGGCGATTATTCAAGAACCCAGGATTGCCTTGATTTTGGGGTTCACCTCCAAACAATTTACAAACGTTCAATGTTGTTTCCACATCTCATCCCAACCTCTCATTCTCTTATGCAGGCACCTGGTGGCCTGGACAATGGCGTTTGCCCAAAGCTTTCAAGTGACCTGGATGGAATGGATAATGGATGGAATTTCTTGGATTGGGGGCTCATGGGGGCTCGGATAGTTCGGGGCCTTCTCCTTTTTTTGAAAAAATATTTGGGACAATGGGATAGATTTTGAGGAGTATCAGTATCATTCGGCTGCCCTGATCATTTGTTGACAAATGGAAAATGTATCGCCATGGGGTAAGTGTCGAGAGACCTGTGCTGATGGTGTGTTGCTGTCACCTGGGAGAAGAGTTCAGCTATGTCAAAGAAATTGACTGGAAACCAACACTTGAAACTGGGGGCCTGCTGCCTAAAGATTTGACATGGAAGCTGGACCACAGTATGGTTTCCCATTTTCTTGTCCTTTCTTTTGATGTGGCCATTTCTCAGTTGCTTGCGAATTTGAAAACGAAATGCGTGGGTACTTCTCACCTCAAGGCGCTCACTTGGCCTCCCCTAGATGAATTCATGATGGAGTGTAGAAGCAACAAATGGACCACTGGACCACGGGAAAGGATCCAGATTCCACAAGAACACATTTTCATGCTGAGTTGACAAGTAGCGGTCCAACTTGGCGGGAGCTCATGTTCCTTTTTGACTTGATTTCATATGTAGGCAAGTCTTGACCAGGGCCGGCCACAACATCCATGAGGCACGCAGTTTGGCTGGTTGCACCGCCCAGACACCTCGAGCCAGGACAGAATGACTTGGACTCTTGGATTGTAGACTTTGTAGACCATGGACGGTGTTGGTCAAAGACGTTTGGCACCAGGCTTCAGCATTTGTACCGCATTTGTTTGGCTCTGGGAAACAGTCAGGTCATACAAATCCAGTCTTGATGCTCAGCACCCAAGCGTTGTCAGGGTGCCATTGATGTTTATGTTTGGTGCTTCTTCTTGTTGTTGTTGTTGTTGTTGTTGCTGTTGTTGTTGTTTTGCACACTTCGTTTTGCGCCTTGCTTAGGCTGCTGTCCAACCTTGCTGTTGTCCCTGTTTGAATTTCCTCTGAAATCCTGGTGTCAACAGGGATGGTGGTTGGATCACAGCTAGCGAGGTGGGTGAGATGCGCAAAACATCGGAGGGCGGAACTCAGACCGCTGGACAAGCTGGGCGGCTGACCTTTGATGCTGTGGAGGTGGGGCTCTGATGATATGGGTGGAGTGTTTATGCACTTTGTTGCGTGAAACGTTTTCAAATGAGATAGGGATACAGAAAATTGCTAAGTGTAAATCAAGTGCAGACACCAGATGGAGGATTGTCAGCTCGCTTATCGGAAAACTTCTTCGAAGTAATATGGAATTTCCATGAATTTCCTATCTCCGTTAAGGTCTAGTCCAGCAAGGAATTGGACCAGATTGGATTGCCTTTGTTTTCCCTCCCATGATGCAGACTTTTGGCCTGTTGCCAGGCGAAACGCCGAGATGTGCATCGAGCCCTTGGAAAGCAAGGAGAATCCCCAGCGTGGTTCAATGTGCGCACGGGCCTGCTGGGCTTGTTAGTCTCCGGATTGCAATGAGAACCTGCAGAGAACCTGCAAAGTCATGGCCGGTTGGCCATTACTGGCGCATGTGTGTGTGTGTGGGGTCGTGATAGTAGTATGTAGTGGTATGTAGTAGTGTGTAGCAGTATGTAGTAGTATGTAGTAGTATGTAGTAGTATATAGTATTATATAGTAGTGTGTAGTAGTATGTAGTATGTACTATGTAGTAGTATGTAGTAGTACTGTATGTAGTAGTCTGTAGTAGTCTGTAGTAGTCTGTAGTAGTATGTAGTAGTATGTAGTAGTATGTAGTAGTATGTAGTAGTATGTAGTAGTATGTAGTAGTATGTAGTAGCTTCGGTTTTGGTTGATTTTAATGTTTCATCTTCCTGTCGCTGCAGTTGTGTGATTGCTGTTGGTGTTGCTGTCGCTGGATCACAACAACAACAATGATGATGATGATGATGATGATGGTGGTGGTGGTGGTGGTGGTGGTGATCGGCTGTTGGGTCGGTCGAGTGCTGACCAGTTGCGTTCGTAGACCAATATGAAAGCAGTTCGGTTAAAAGGGCTGGTGACTGCCACACGGGGCTTGAGTCGGAATAAGCTACAGGCAAATGACAAAGTCGTCTCTTTTTTTCTAATTCCCAAAGCAGTGTGTCCGCACCGAGGGTTCTTACGGCAGGTGTTAAGGCCCGGTGTTGAATCGAGGTGGTAGTATCCGTGCCCGGCCAATTCCCTGTAAATTTCTCTTGTGACATGTCGATTGCGCAGGCTCGCACAAAACGGGTGTCGCGGCCGAAGCGTACGGCATTTTCTTTGTAAATTTCCGCGCAAAATGGCTCTTGTGCATTTCGACTGCGCAGGCTCGCGCAAAACGATGGCCTCGGGCGATGCATCCGGTTCATTAAAATTTCCGCACAAAATAGCTCTTCTGACATGTCCATGTGAATTTCGACTGCGCAGGCTAAAAAGCATCTCTGCATCTTTCAGAGGGCTCTGGCGATACAAAATCTCTATCACACGATCTCTGAGCAAGACCTCTGCTCTCTTCACCAAGTCTCTGTACAAAATCTCCACACGAGGTCCCGTAGCAAGATCTCTGTACAAGATCTCTATAGGAGCTCTGTTGGCAGGGGTCTCCAAAAGAGGTCTCTTGGCAAGATCTCTTTAGACTCTAGAATCAACAAGCACCCTGTAAAGGTCTCTTGGCGAGATTTCTGTAAAAGCAGTCGAAGGCACATGGACTTGTCGCAAGAGCAAGTGAGCCGTACGTTTAGTGCGACCCTGCGCACGCAAAAGACACCTGGACGTTTCACAAGAGCCATTTTGTATGGAAATTCACAGGAAGCACCCCAGACAACCCGGCCGCGGCCATCGTTTCGTGCGAACCTGCGCAGTCAAAATGCACATGGACATTTCACCAGAGCCATTTTGTGTGGATTTTTCTGGGAAAATGCCAAGCGCTAATCTAATACTGCGACACCCGTTTTGTGCGAGCCTGCGCAGTCGAAATGCAGACGGACATGTCAGAAGAGCCATTTTGTGCGGAAATTTACAGGGGAAATGCGGACGCGTCGCCAGCGGCCATCGTCTTGTGCGCACTTTCCATGATCTTGGAAAGGCATCCCCCTTACCATTTCCACTACTAAAAGGGTGAACACGTGCTTGATACCATCCCTTGTTTCGTGGAGAATTCAAGCAAAAAAAATGGACCCGTGCACCAGTTTTTGTAGTAAAAGGGCGTGCGCTGCATCTTGTAGCGGCGTTCCATTTGGCACTTGAAAATCGGAAATGCATTTTGTAGTGATTTATTTTGGGATGCGTTGTGTCGCACCGTAAACCCTATATAGCCCTCTTTTGCCAGTCATGCTCGGCGCGCGCGCATAGTCAAACGTCGAAATGTGGGAAAGAACCTCGCCCTAACAACAGGAAGCTTTATTTTCTAAGCCATCCAATGGCGCCATCAAACCCTCTCAAAACAACATCAGCAAGTGGCACCCCATAAAACACCATTGCACATCCTTCTTGCCATTCCATGTGTAAGTTAGTTATGATTAAATGGTGTTTTTGCCTATTATACCGCCAAGATATGCCAATATACAATATACCATTTTTTTCCCCAGATACTATGGAATATGGCCCTGAAATAATTTTACGCGACATCTTCCCATTATAACTATCCCACCTGTAAACCCCATATCTGGCTAAAATGTCCCTTGCTACAAAAAGGGGCAAACCATTTGTTACTACAAAAAGAGGTGTTCCCGTAAAAGTTGTTTGGCCCAATCCACATCCTTCTTACCATTCCTTGTGTGGGTTAGTTATGATTAAATGGTGTTTTTGCCTATTATACCGCCAAGATATGCCAATATACAATATACCATTTTTTCCCCAGATACTATGGAATATGGCCCTGAAATAATTCTATGCGAGGCCTTCCCATTATAACTATCCCACCTATAAACCCCATATCTAGATAAAATGTCCCTTGCTACAAAAAGGGGCAAACAATTTGTTACTACAAAAAGAGGTGTTCCCATAAAAGTTGTTTGGGTGTGAACAATTTTAAAGGGGACTATCTATACAATAATGGGAGTATAATACAGTATAATATGGTTAGTGTTGATTAATTGGGGATTACTTTCCATTAATACTTCGCTACGACCTGGGCCCCGGAAAGTAAGCCAAAGATTTAGAGTGAAATTTCCAGAAACCATTTAGTAGCGAATCATGATTTTTCACTGCAACCCGTTTGCGTAACCATTTTGTAGTGACCCACATTAGCTTTTGATCCACCATCAAAAAACCCCAATTACATTTTGTAGCAGGGGGGTTGGTTCAGATTCAAGCAGCATTTTGTAATTTTGTAGTATAAGGCTGTGTTTGTAGACGGATGAGTGGGCACAACTACCCTGCAGAATGCACACAGGGATCTAGTTTCTGGATGACTTTTGTCATGCGCTGCATTTTGTAGTGACACACGCGTGCACAACTTTTTGTAGAACCTACTGCGTCTCCCTCCAGATAAGCCCCAAAAAGTTCGAAAAACATGCTTTTTATGTAGAGACTTCAAGAAGGAAAAATGGGACAGATTTGGTTTAAAACCAATCAATTGAATTTGAAGTTGTGCGCTTAGATGGTTTTTGTTGCCCCATAGCTATGACGATTGCAGTTCAAAATCTCTGCGCCGTGCTTTTGTCACACCTATTTTGGCGATTACATGCGATTACCAATCATAATCTAAACGTATCCCATTCTACTAGATTCCTGCTCTTTTTGTCCAATAGCCAAGTTTCACCCAAGTTCAAAAGATCCATGCTCAGAGCTCCTTCACCCACAAAGCACAGATCCGATGCGTGATGTCCTAGTTTCTGGATGACTCTTGTCATGCACTGCATTTTGTAGTAAGACACGCGTGCGCAACTTTTTGTAGAACCCAGTGCGTCCCCCTCCAGATAAGCCCCAAAAAGATCAAAAAAGTTCGAAAAACATGCTTTTTATGCAGAGGCTTTAAGAAGGAAAAATGGGACAGATTTGGTTTAAAACCGATCAATTGAATTTGAAGTTGTGCGCTTAGATCGTTTTGTTGCCCCATAGCTCTGAGCATCGTTGTAGAAAACCTCTTGAAAGGTCAATTCTTGGAATCCGATGGAAATCCCAAGGTTGTATTTACTTGTGCTCGGCAAATGCTATGACCTGGGCCCGGAAAGTGAACCAAAGATTTAGAGTGAAATTTCCAGAAACCATTTAGTAGCGAATCATGATTTTTCATTGCAACCCGTTTTCACTACAAAATGGTTACGCAAGGGGGGTTGGTTCAGATTCAAACATCATTTTGTAGTATAAGGCTGTGTTTGTAAACGGTTTAGTGGGCACAACTTCTCTGCAGAATGCACAGGGATGGAAAGGCCATGATATATATCTTCTCCAAGAGACATTTACGTGTAACGATTCTTACGGGTAACGATTCTACCACAAAGGCCCGATGCTCCGCCACACCATTAACCCCCAATCACTGGATGTCTACCCGTCTGTTTCTAATCCGCCGAATTTGCCTTTGATTCCTGAAAGCACACTGTTTGGGGTCTCTTTCCGGGAGAATTAATTCCAAATTCAGGAAATTAGTTGGGGAAAAATAAATCTGGAAAGTCGGTTCTTTTCTTTTTTCCGCAAGCTGAACGCAGGATTTTTCAACATCCATTTTTTTTGTCCCAAAAAAAACGCTTGTGGAAAGGTCGTTTTTGACGCCCCAGGTGGCTTGGGTCTACCTTGTCTTCGGCTTCACCATCGAAGTGGCAAATGCTCACACCACCACCCCGTCCTTCCTGCAGCTCAGCTGGCAATTGGGTGCAGTGCTGCCAAAACATGCAGTACCATTAGTACCATTGGCCAGTAACGGGTGCCAAGAGGAAACTTATCCGAATCTTCTGACCCAATCTGCTTGCAGAGGGAATACCACAATGTGACAGCCCCAAGAAACCTCCGATCCATTGAAATACCTGGTTTGCTGTTTGTTTTTGCAGCACCAATAAGAGTTGTTATTTACATGAAACCTGTTGGCTAATTTTTGTTGTTTATAGTCTACAACTTTGATTGCCCACCAGACTACTACTTACAGACTCTTACAGTACACGGAAATACACGGAATGTCAGGAACCCTTTCCACCACTGGTGCCCCTAACCCATGGTGCCACACTGCAGCTGCGAACGCAGGAGCGCCGGTGGAGTGCCAAACAACCTCCGCGACCCACGGTATCGCCCCCCGAAAGTGGGCGCTCATGAACCTACAGAGGCAGCATCAGGGAGTCCAGGGAGGGATAGAATTCCTGCTGACCTCAGTTGGTAGTGGGGAAATTAAGGGAAACCACGCTGATTTGCCAAAATAAGAGAGAGATATATATATAAATAATATATATAATATATAATATATAATATATATAATATATATATAATATATAATATATATATATATATTATATATTATATATATTATATATATTATATATATATATATTATATTATATATAATATATATATATAATATATATATATAATATATAATATATATAATATATATTATATATATAATATATAATATATATAATATACATATATATATATAATATATATATTATATTTAATCATAATAATACATTGCCACGGCAAGAGAGCGCCCAGAAGGCCAGCTACCGGGCACCGGCTGTACACTTTCAATATGTAGAATATGATTCTCTTCCAACCGAAGAACATCTGGGAAAATCGGAGGTTTTGAGTGTGAAAGTGATATCTGAAATGAAGATCAGGCAAGGTTTTTTCCAAATGGTCTGGCAGCCTTGAGTGGTAAGCAGACTCCAAGTGAACAACTGAAGGAGTCCACATTGATCAGATGTGTAAGGGCGAATCCCGCAGCATCCGCAACTCTTGTGCTGAAGTCAAAGCAGATGTTCCCTTCCCATAATTGATCATCACAAGGCCATGGATAGGATTTCATATAGGATGAGCCCAAATTAAAGGCTCTGCGAACCATATAGGTTGGTCATTTTCAGTATCAAATCGTTACAACTTGACCGATGGCCATGTACCCCTTCAGGAATCCACCTTTTGGTGGAAGAGCGTGGAAAGACTATCCCCAACGCACAAAATATCAGGAGCTGAATGACCATGGCAGCCTGAGCCTTGCCCCAGGTGGGAACAGGCGGATCATCTCATGGCCCAGCGGTTGGTGTCAAGCATCATGCCCGACGTTTGCAAGCCCTAGAGGGAGTTTCAACAAGAGACTTGACAGGAAGGGCAAATGACAATGTGCTTTTGCTGCTGTAGTACGGAACCCATTCTTTTCCAGTATTTTCAGGTTGCTGAATGCTCATATGTCATAGCTGACATATCCTAATTAGGACAGGTGGGATCAGCAGCGCTCAGTGGCTGCTAAACTTGTCATGTTCTCAGAGGACTCTTGCTTGGCCATGCAAAAAGTGATTAAGTTGCCCCGGAATTAATTGTTTGCAATGAAGATATCGGCGGAGCCAATTACCTTTGTGGCAACCGGTGGTATCAGTCTTGAAGTAGGAGCACAATCGTTCCAAGGAAAGGCTTCTATGTCTAAAGATGGTCGACTTTCAGCTTTGTTCAGTGGAACCATTAGCAGCATCATTTTTTCAACAGATGTTTCTCGTATGTTTGACTTTTTTGGGTATCTTTCAACAAACCCTGGGCACATGTGGCTTTGGCCACCTAGGTGACATTATTTCTTCTTTGCCCCGCGAAGAGCTCCAGGGCAGCATGAGGTTTGACTTTCGTGATGTCTCAATGTGTTCTTTTATTTTTTACTTTTCTTGTGAAGCCTTCTAAGGTAAATTTAGACTCTTTGGTTGGGAAGTTTTCGGGAGAATCTCTTGCCTGGAAAGGGGAAGATTAACACCCTCGACTCGCTGTTGTGGCATTTCCCGTTGCGGGGGAAATGATCTTCACATTGTTTTTTTCAAGAGTCTTACAGAAAAAAACCTGCGTTTGACAGAGACAATCACGCGCATGTCGATCGTGTCATGTCGTGTGACACAACAGGTGGTGTATAGCATTTTTGATTCAAAGAGAGCCAGACACAGCTCGGCCTGGCCTCTGAATGGTTGCGTTGCACCAAGGCTGGTCGCGAAGATCCGCAGCGCTTTGCCATACCTTGCCCAACTGGCAAAGGGCGGCAGTCGCCCCACTGCAGCACTTGAGAAGTCTATGATTGACACGACCACAGCGATGCCACAGGTGGGGGATTCAGGACTCCAAGGAGATGTGTTTCACACATTTCACAAAAAAACAACCTGCATTTTGTGACATGACACGTGTGACACGTGGCAACATTGGCTGCTTAACAGCAGGAAAATTGCTTTACGACACAAAGTCGTGCTGAAATCAAGGTCGCTGGCACATGCAATTTTTTGATATGGGCAAGAAGTTTGCCGCAACACCTGGACAAGTTTCCCACAAGAGGTAGGGGGTCCTCAAACAGTACTTCTTCAAGATGCACATCAAAACATGATTTTGAACTATGGGATGTGCAGCACATAAGAGCAGCTGGAGCTAAAATGAATGACTGTATCTAACATGACCTTACATGAACATCACACAACATGACATGATGCGTTAGCATGCAACAGGACATGGCATGACATGATATTCAGCAACGTACGGTTCAACATAATCAACATACATTCTGTTCCGCATCCACAAAAGATCGGGGACGATGGCACTGCCCATGGCAGGCCAAAGCCACCGCTATCCGTTGGCCCGCGATGTTTGAACCGAGGTCATGAGGGCGTGGAAAGAACACCGTGATACACCATGTGTTTGAGAATTTCTTGATATTTCTTGCATGAATCGGGATACAAGCAACAAATATGGTGTATCCTTTGCACAATCTACTCTATTGTGGAAGGGCTGGAAGGCTGCTGGCGTCAGCAACTGTCTGGCAATTGTCAAATTTTGCAGCTGTGAAGATGATCAGATCGTAACCTATTAGATCGATTTAGATCTTAGATCGCATTAAAAAATGCTGGGGGGTTGTCCTTGGTGGAGGGATACCGGATCCTAAAGCAGCATCCTCACCATTGAAAAGAAGAGTTGTTGGATCTACAATTTGTCTATAATACAGTTAATAATACATGCTTGTTGGAGGTTGACCCATTGTGAGCTACCCCGCAAAGAGAAGCTGTGGGCATGGAGGATGTGGACGATTAGAATGATTAGAATACTCCCTCACTGCATGGGTTCAAAGATCTGGGAAGAGATTTGTGTGGCCTATTTGTATTTTGTGAGTTGAACGCAGGTTGATGTGCGGGCATGCTACAACTTCCAAGCTGCTTGCACTTTCGCACCATGGACGCGGTCCCTGGGCTGTGGCAGTTGGGGTGACGCATGGTGCTGGGTGATGGTGGTGTGCTTTGGAAAACAAAGATAAAGTTTGGTCTTGGCCCATCGGCAAACGGTGTGGTTGGCATATGTTGGCATGGTACAATCTAAATGGCAGACATATCAGAAGATTTAGGTGCAAATGAGGTACCAGTGGCAGCAGAGCTGAATGATGGTCGCAGGTCTCCATGGGGCCAACATGGCACTGACATGGCTCAAAACGATTCAAACGATTTAGGAGCATGCACATCCTATGGATGGAAAGTGTAAATCGAATTCGAGCCCGGAGCTATGCTGAAACCTGGCTGAGGTTTAATCATCACCCCAGAGACCCATGCAGAGCCGCAACAGATTGCCTTGCATGGTGACTTGCCAAGCATTACGCTTCACTGACCCCAGCATACGAAGCGCATGATCTCTAGAATGAGGAGAAGAGGTTTCTTGTCCTTTCAGTTCACTGACCGCGTGACTGGATGACCCTGACAAAGAAGCGGCTAGACCTTTGAGCCGCTGGCCGTTCCACTGGTAGTCGGTGGGCCTCTTCGGCATCCTGACTGGACAACTGAAGTAATCACACCAAAATGAATTCAACACTCTAAGGTTAGAGTACTTCCACTATGTTCCGCTAGCACCACGTGGCATTTCATCCCATCTTTCATTCGCGGCATCTCAGCAAAGGTAACATGGGTCCGTTGCTGGCAGCTCACTGGGACGAGCGCGGCTTGATGCTTTTGGCCTCCTCCGGGGCCACGTTCCACTGCCGCGAAGCCGTTGGGTGGTGGCCTTGCCAGGCACGGGGACCTGGATCAAGCTGGGGCATGTGCCCCCAACACCGCCGTCCAAGAACACGTCCTTCCACTCCCGCCACCCCCCCAAAATGTGACGCTCCATGAAAGTCCGTGTGGCCAAGTGATGCCAATTTGTGACTCGGGTGAGAAGGCAGAAGAGGTTGCAGCACGCACTTGTGTCCCATGGAAATGGCGCTAGATTGTAGGGTAGACCGGTAGACCATCCAAAGAGGGAGCGTTGTGGCACCCAATCTTGAGAAATCACTTTTAGATAGGACATGTAAGCATGTAGGTATGTTTATTTAACAAAGAGACAATCATTCCCTGAGTATAGGGAACCGATCCTGAAGCATCTTGGGATGACCAGAGGTGTGATTGTTTTGTCACAAACTGAAGAATCGGAAACTATACCCACGACGGTCTAATTGCTGGATATGTCAGGTTAACATGAATATTCCCCAAAACTAGGAGAGCACTCCGTCTTGCCGACCAAGTATGCTTTCCATCTCCTAGGCCAGATACAATTTATATAATACTGCACTAGATCAATACTGGAGGCATGATTCAAGTGCTTGGACTCTTGAGAAACTGCTCCAAAGAATGCTCGGCAAGTCTGAACCAAAGCCATATCCCTTGCACCATGAAGAGTCTGCTGCTACGCGCTATTGTGAGAAGTGGTACGTGGGTGCCTTACTGGGCAAGGATTTGGTCACTGAAGGGACAGTTGGTGCCCACAGAATCCTCTCCCTTAACCAGCATGGTTTATATTATATCACTGAAAAGTTTGGGGGGTGAGACCCAAATGGGGTGAGAAAATCCCCTTTAAAAATATGAGAAAACATGGGAAATGAGGGAAAATAATGGAAGATAATGAAAAAATATGACAACATGACAAGGGACATAAAAACATGACAATTTGAGAATTTGACAGTTTGCGAGAACTGTGGCTCAAACTTCTCAGTCAGTGCGCTTGGATGGTATCCAGCACGAGTTTGCAATGTCAAGGGCTCAGGTTCGTACAAAGCCTGTGGGCAGATCCATCACATGTGATTCTCAAAGGAGAATCAGGACAGCAGTGGTCTCCTGTTTCTTGTAGGTCAAAACATCTTCAAATGAACGAGCTTGAAATGGCATGGTCTCACAGAGGGCAAGGTAGGGCAGGGTCTCGCCCATCAAACATCTTCAAATATCTTCACATGAATTAGAACAGATGGCAGGGTCTCACACATCAAGGAAGGCAGGGTCTCACAGAAAGGCAGGACTTCACAGAAGACAGGGTCTCGCCCATTAAACAAAGGCAGGGTCTCACAGAAGGCAGCACAGAAGGAAGGCCCCTCGCAGAAGGCAAAGCGTCACAGAAGCCAGGATCTCACAGAAGGCAAGGTCTCACAGAGGGCAAGGTCTCACAGAAAGCAAGGCGTGTCACTCATAGCAGGGACTCACACAAGGCATGGTTTCACATCTGAAACAAAGGCCTGGTTTCACAGAACACAAGGTGTCACATGCTGAACTGAGGCCTAACTCTCACAGAAGGAAGGGCCTCGCAGAAGGCAGGGCCTCACAGAATGCAAGGTCTCACAGAAAGCAAAGTCTCACAGAGGGTCCAACATTATGAACAAAGGCAGGGTCTCAGAGAAGGAAGGGTCTCACAGAAGGCAAAGCCTTACAGAAGCCAGGGTCCCACAGAAGGCAAGACTTCACAGAGGGTCTCACAGAAAGGCAGGGCTTCACAGAAGACAGGGTCCCGCCCACTAAACAAAGGCAGGCTCACAGAAGGCAGGGGGGTGCCAAGCCTAGTTTGGCTACAGGCATGCGTATCACATATGACGCAATGCAGGGTCTCACACAATAGACAGGGAAACAAAGGATTCCGCACCTGAAGGTGTTTTCACCCGTGAAATCACACGCTCCCGAACTGTTGCTCTCCTCTCCTGCTCCCACACGCGAACTGCTCTTGCTCACTTTCTGGTTGGCGGCAGAATGACAGGACCGGCCCTGGACATTCTTCCATAACTGAAGTTTAGGATTATATACTTGGTCTATGATAGGAGCAAGATACAATCTATAGACATGTAGCACATTTTTCGATAAATTAAACAGACGGCAGGGTCTCACACATCAAGGAAGGCAGGGTCTCACAGAAAGGCAGGGCTTCACAGAAGACAGGGTCTCGCCCATTAAACAAAGGCAGGGTCTCACAAACGGCAGGGTATCATAAAATAAACCAAGTCAGGGTCCCTCAGAAGGAAGGGTCTCACGGAAGGCAAAGCCTCACAGAAGCCAGGGCCCCACAGAAAGCAAGGCCTCACAGAAGCCAGGGTCTCACAGAAGGCAAGATCTCACGGAGGGTCTCACACAAAGGCAGGGCTTCACAGAAGACAGGGTCTCACCCATTAAACAATGGCAGGGTCTCACAGAAGGCAGGGGGGTGCCAAGCCTAGATTGGCTGCAGACATGCGTATCACATATGACGCAATGCAGGGTCTCACACAATAGACAGGGAAACAAAGGATTCCGCACCTGAAGGTGTTTTCACCCGTGAAATCACACGCTCCCGAACTGTTGCTCTCCTCTACTGCTCCCACGCGCGAACTGTTCTTGCTCACTTTCTGGTTGGCGGCAGAATGACAGGACCGGCCCTGGACATTCTTCCAAAACTGACGTTTTAGGGTTTACATTTGGCTAATGATAGGAGCAAGATACAATCTATAGATATGTAGCACAGTTTTCGATATAAATTAGAACAGATGGCAGGCTCTCACACATCAAGGAAGGCAGGGTCTCACAGAAAGGCAGGGCTTCACAGAAGACAGGGTCTCGCCCATTAAACAAAGGCAGTGTCTCACGGACGGCAGGGTATCATAAAATCAACTAAGTCAGGGTCTCACAGAAGGAAGGGCCTCACAGAAGGCAAAGCCTCACAGAAGCCAGGGTCTCACAGAAGGCAAGGCCTCACAGAAGCCAGGGTCTCACGGAAGGCCAGGTTTAGCAGAGGGCAAAACTTTAGAGAAAACAAGGTGTGTCACTCATAGCAGGGACTCACGCAATAGACAGGGGGAAACAATGGATTCCGCACCTGAAGGTGTTTTCACCCGTGAAATCACACGCTCCCGAACTGTTGCTCTCCTCTACTGCTCCCACACGCGAACTCCTCTTGCTCACTTTCTGGTTGGCGGCAGAATGACAGGACCGGCCCTGGACATTCTTCCATAACTGAAGTTTAGGATTTTATATTTGGTCTATACTAGGAGCAAGGTACAATCTATAGACATGTAGCACATTTTTCGATATAAATTGAACAGACGGCAGGGTCTCACAGAAAGGCAGGGCTTCACAGAAGAAGGGGTCTCGCCCCTTAAACAAAGGCAGGGCCTCACAAACGGCAGGGTATCATAAAATAAACCAAGTCAGGGTCTCACAGAAGGCAAAGCCTCACAGAAGCCAGGGCCTCACAGAGGGCAAGGCCTCACAGAAGCCATGGTCTCACAGAAGGCAAAGTCTCACAGAGGGCAAAACTTCACAGAAAGCAAGGTGTGTCACTCACAGCAAGGACTCGCACAAGGCATGGTTTCACACCTGAAACAAAGGCATGGTTTTACAGAACACAAGGTGTCACATGTTGAACTGAGGTCTAACTCTCACAGAAGGCAGGGCCTCACAGAAGGCAGGGCCTCACAGAATGCAAGGTCTCACAGAAAGCAAGGTCTCACAGAGGGTCTAACATTATGAACAAAGGCAAGGTCTCAGAGAAGGCACAGGAGGGAAGGCCTCACAGAAACGCAGGCTCTCACAGACTGCAGGGCCTGACTGAAGGCAAGGCCCAACATGTGAAAGAAGGCTGGGTCTCATAGAAGGCAGGGTCGCACATAGGACAAAAGGCAAAACTTCACATGTGAGAGAAAGCAAGGTCTTACATGTGACAACAGGTAGGGTCTCACATATGGCAGAAGAGGGTCCCGCAAATGACAGAAGGCAAGGTCTCACACGCGAAAGAAGGAGGGTCTCGCACATGACACATTGCAAGGTCTCACAGATCTAACAGGGTCTCGCTTATGACAGAAGGCAGGGTCTCACACACGAAAGAAGGAAGGGTCTCACAGATGACAGATTGCAAGTCTCACAGATCTAACAGGATCTCGCAGGACAGAAGCCTAGTAGGTAGG
>CAMXCT020001136.1:0-5000 GCA_947184155.2 Cladocopium goreaui
CACTATTAACCACAATTGACCATTATTAGCCCCATCATCAACCCATTCACACCAGCTAGCCTTCGATGGGCTGGCTTCTGCGATGTAGAGTTGCTGCAAGGGCTTCTCCAGCAAGAACTCCTCCCACTTGCCAGTCTTTTTCCGACCAGAAAGTGCATCAAACCATGAGGGTAACATAGAAAAGCATCGGGAAAAAAACATGGAACAAACATCGGAAAGAAAAGACACATGGGAAAATCATGGTGCATCTAACCAATTACCATCTGGTTATTTAACATAGCCATGGGAAATCACCATGCTATTAATAGGTAAACCATCTATTTCTATGGGCCATCTATACCATGGCTATGTTAGTCATAACCAGAGGGATCTGGCAAGGCGCCCCTTGGCTCCTCGTCTCCCGGCTGCGGCACCACCACCAAGCCCAACATGTCCTAGCAACCACACAACGAGAGACCGCTCATGTTGGGTACATGTTATAACATGTTACCCTCTGGTAATTTAACATAGCTATTGAACATGGCCATTTATAGTGGATTTTCCCATTAAAAATGGTGTTTTTCCATAGTTATGTTAGTTTACCAGAGGGTATAACATACATTAAAACAACATGATGTTCACATGAGATGATGACATATTGTAGCAAACCACTTCTGGTTGACCAACTCTCATTTGTGCAATTAGCAAACCAACAATCTTGCTGGATTTGTGTTTAACGAGAGACTTGGGGCTGAAAAAAAAAAGAGTATCACCAATTTGGAGCCATACCCATACTATGGTTGTGTCTCAAATGTGGTGTCCCTAAATATGAAAGGATAGGGATATGTAATTGTGATACATAGGGAAACCATGGGAAACTCATTGTAAACCATAGAATGGAATGGGGCACCTAATTTTGAGACATACGCTTCGAGCATCCTACAATTCTACTGGGTTGATAAAATAGGGATTAGCCAGTAGAAGGGCATATATCAGTACCCTATAGCCTATAGGGGTATGTTGAAACTGCTCAAATGGGTCTTGAGAATCACTTGAGTCACTTGAAACTCTTGATGTGGCAGAATAAATGATGAATGTTTGTCCACAGCGAATGCCACAGCAAATGCTGGTTCATGGCAAGGCTGGCCGGTCAACTGCTCGTGGTGACTATGTTGCATGTCGACATATCCCACCGGATCCTGTTGAGCTTCGACAAAATCACACTCTCATACTGTCACAGTTAAATAGTGTTGAATAAACGGGACTGTCCCTCATATTTTGGTGTCTCATAACATTCCAATATCTTAATTTTCCCCACCAGATATTGAGATCTTATATTATCTGTCCCCACTGGTGATATATATATAATTACCCAATACATTATTGGTGTATATATATATATAATGTACAATACTATATATATATATATTATGTATATATATATATCAGATATATATCAGATATATAACTGGTTATCCCAGATATATTAAGTTCTCTTACGTCTTACCCAATTGGGTTCTTATTGGATCTTAGTTCCCATGGCCTGCGGCTTCAGACTGTTGTAGCGCTTCATCTCATCAGCTCCGCAGACGGCCACCACCTGCCAGCTCTTCTATCCATTGTTGATTTGTTTAATGAATACCAAATGGCAGTGTGTCAAAACCTTGTACCCCTGGTGAACATCAAAATAGCTGGTAAATGGATGTTCATCCCCGTAAAAAAGGTATTAATAGGTATTGATCCATACCCAAATCTTAAATTGTTAGCCATGTTTTTTTCATGAATACCACATCGAACATTGTTGAAGATTGAAGTTGTAAAAAAAAATGTTAATCTGATATCCAGGAAACCATCTGTTTAAACATCTGAGATGTCTGTTAAACATCTGCTGGCGGAGCCACCAATCCGTTGGTATGGATCGAAACCCTGGTGCCCTGCTGTTCATACCAATAGCCAACTGAGATTTATGGCTATTCATAGCCCCAAAATACTCCAAAAATATCCAAAATATATGGCTGGTTGGTGGTATACCTACCCCTCTGAAAAATATGAGTTCGTCAGTTGGGCTGATGATTCCCAATATATGGAAAAAATAACAAATGTTCCAAACCACCAACCAGATCTGGGACAATTGATAAAATTAGTAGGTTTTGACCCATGCCCAACTCAATCATCCAGTGATTTTGGAGTCTATCGCTGGCCCCAAGGGGCCACCAAAACCCCTTGCCCCTTGCCCCACTTGGTGCCCTTGGTGCCGGGCCCTCACTCGTGCAGAACCCTTGGAGCTTGAACCTGTCTCCTGTGCAATGCTTGTGCTACTGGGTCCATACCCAACATATCCCAGTACAGTTTGTATGTATATTACATTGTATATATATATGCCATACATGTAAGGAATTTAGCCAGTGACTTGTGGTTTGGGGAGTTTTCGAGAATTTTCCAAGGTTTGCTACCGTGAAGTGAATCTGACTTTCTATGACTTTCTGTAAAGTCACCGATGGGATCACTTTGGATGTGACATCTTCCGCATCCACAACACAACACATCTCACCCAAAGTTCCCAATGCATACTGCAAGGACCAAGGACATGCACGGCGTAAACATCCTCCAAGAGGGTTTCTTTGAGAGCGTGTACGACCTGCCAGAGTTCGCTTCCCATCCATATGGATCCCAACAAAGGTGAAATGAAGGCCTACGTGTCCTCTCAACGTGGAAAGCACCAAAATAAATAGCAAAAACATCTGGAAACATGGTTCAACTGGTTCAAACATATTCAAATAATTTGCGTTAATTTGCTGGTTTCGAATGCAACAGCGCTAAACCGTTCCATTCTAGCTCCGTGGCCACAACCTGGTGAACAACGACACTCAATCCCACTCAATCCCACATTTTCTGTTGCTTCCGCTGTTGCGCACCTCCATTTCTTTGGTCTTTTCATTTCGAACGGCCCACTCGGACACCTCTGGACTCCAAACGATGTCAAATAGTTTTGCTCATAGGATCCGATGGGTTTCACGGGAACTCATCGTAAAATCCTTGGGAAAATCCATGGGGATATATAATGTGTTCATGAAATACAATGGAACATATACCCTCTGGTTAGTTAACATAGCTATGGAAAATGGCCCATTTATAGATGATGTACCTATAGATGATGTACCTATTAAATAACCAGATGGTATATACAAATATTATGATTTACAATTGAACAACGTTACATCCAGGTATCTGGAAGACACTTTCACGAATTAATTCTCCCATACCGTTGGGGATAGTGAATGTACCTGGTTGTCGGGTCAATGAAACCCAGTGGGTATCAAATGTATCGAACATGTCTGGCATCAGATACGCAACTCTGTCCCCGGGACTGGCTTTCAAGAGATACATTAACGATGATGACTTACCAGTACATATATAAAACAAGTAGACTATATTTTATACTATAAATAAACATATATTGTAATATGTATACATATATATATATGTATACATAGATATCATCATATATCATATACTGTTCAACGTGCAATTTCTCGATCATACAAAGCTGTCATCTGTGTCATCAGTCAACCGCCAGGTCCTGGCGACTCAAAGTGCTGGGTCCCAAGCGAGTCCCAACCGACCGAGGGTCCCAACCATCAGAGACGATTTCAGCTCACTAAGGGCTTTCAGGCGAAAGGTGGCAGACCTTTCCCGATCAAATCGATGGAGAAGCCATGGAAACACTTTGCATTTTGGGGGAAAAGAACTTGAAGCAAATATACCAAGTATAATAAAATATGAATAGATTTAATTGTATTTTATTATCTCATATGAATCAAGTAGAATACTAGAATATAATATAATCAAATGATAACTTGTTGGGATGATTACAATCATTTACAGGATTCCCAAATCAGATAGCCACCCTGAGATGATGAACCATGATTCGCCTCATCTTGCTTAAAATCTTGGGTGAGGTCTCAGAGGGGTTGCTTTGATCATGCCGAACGCAAAAAAGGATCAATTTGGTGGGTACCACATTGGGATGGTACATTTGGGATGAATCAGTTATCCATTTGCTTTCATCATGCCCAATCATAATGGTACATACCCCCACATTCCATTTGCATCCATTTGCCCTATCCATTTGCCCCATTTCCATCCACCGTAGGTGACTGTGGGAGAACCCAGCTCGGAATCCCGGACAAATGTCCACTGCCAGCTAATGGCACCAACCAGCCTCGAAGAGGGATCCACTTGACGAATCACCAAATGGTCGATTTCACGTCTGAAAACAAACTGAAGCAAACTGCTCCAATCTAAACCTGGATTCAGTGTGGCTTCAGCACTTCCGTGGACTTATTTATCACACACTTCTATGTATATATATATATAGATATACATATAAATAATACATATATACACACATATACATACACATATACATACACATATACATACACATATACATACACATGCATATACATATATATATATATATGTATATGCATATGCATATGTATATACATACATACATACATGAGATACATTACATACATTAGATACATTAGATACATTACATACATTAGATACATTACATACATTACATACATTACATACATTACATACATTACATACATTACATACATTACATACATTACATGCATTACATACATTGCATACATTGCATACATTGCATACATTGCATACGTACATACATACATGCATACATGCATACATACATACATAACATAACATTACATTACATGACATGACATGACATGACATACATACATACATTACATACATTACATACATTACATACATTACATACATTACATACATACATACATACATACATACATACATACATACATACATACATACATACATACATACATACATACATACATACATACTGAAATTACATTACATTGCATTACATTACATTACATTACATACATACATACATACATACAAACATACATTACATTACATTACATTACATTACATTACATTACATTACATTACATTACATT
>CAMXCT020001136.1:10000-215000 GCA_947184155.2 Cladocopium goreaui
CTTGTTTACATTTGTTGCATTTGTCTTTTTGGCAGATTCCTGTCCTTTTGTCAACTTGCTTTGCCAATCGCAAGGGACTTGTTTGTTGTCAATCGCAGGAGAATGCTGCTCTGCCTGATACTAAAAAAAGCTTTGCAGGGCAATTTGTTTTGCAAATGGTGCTCTTTGAAGTGGCTGAGGTGGTTCAAGTTGGTTCTCTCAATTTTTTTCTCTTGACTCTTGACATGAAACTAGTCATTAACTTTCTAATCAACAGGTTGTAAGTACCATGTTCGTATGTTTTTGTAGTCACTAGGTGGTCAAGTCCAGTTTCTGCTTCGAAAAGTCCCTCAAGGTTTTGGCACATGTGCGACGGCAAGTCGATGATCTGTATGAATCAATGGAAACAAAAATCAGAGAATGACGAAGATGCCAGCAGGTTTTCTTCGGCACAGGGACAACTTTGGCAACCAAATAAAAATGCAGTTATATTCCATATTACTGAAACTACTAAATAGCAGGACAAATTAAGCACCTTCTCAGGAACATGCAACTCAAACATTGACTTCCATTTCAGTCCCAAACTCTGCACTGTGGCTCCCGACTGCAGGTCTCGCAGTTCGTTACTATAAGCTCTCAATTTGATTTCTTTGCCATTCAGACCTTCAGGGAATCTGGTCTCGCGTGGTTGGGGCCTTTATCTCAAAATGTGTGGTAGACCCAGTAACAAACCCATCAAACCCGAAGTGGGGACACGTTCTTTGAGATAGAAAAAACATGAGAAAATTGGACATGGTATGGCTGGTCTGGTTTATTCTACAGAAACCTATAGTATAATTTGGGTTCACTGGTGTATCGGGCACCACGTTGCAAGAAATCAGCAACCAGCTGAGCTGCTGCGCCAAGCCTGAAACTTGCCTGAGGGCAGCAGATGCTGCTTCTGAGAGCTTCCATTCATACATTGTACCTCGGTTGAAAATGCAACCCTCGCCCGCACCACCATCCATGATCTCAAAGCATGCAACAATCGTGCAACAACCCAGCACAGCGTGAGCTGTGCATGTGTCCTTTTCAATGGAGAATACGTCCCATTTGAGTTTTTTTGTCAGCATCTGATGATCCCTATGGGTATGTATACTCAAATTGCAGACACACCAAAACAAACCTAGTGTATAAATTGTAGGTTTCATATATACTGGGTTATTAACAATTTACAGTATATAGTCAGTATATAGTTATAATAATTTATAATTCCACGTATATGTACATATCTACATATACCAATGATTTCATGGAATTGTATCGTGCATTTATCAGCTGGGATAGCATCCATTATCTACATTTAATATATATATATATATTGATAATCCCATCATATCCCAGCAACATCCCATAGAACCAAACCCCACACCCTACATAATCCCATTGCATGCATTTTTTTGTTGGTCAAATCCCATTAAATCACCAATGAACCGTACAAGAACAATATAATATATTAGCAATATATTAGCTATATCAACCACAATAACATATTAACGATATTTAAAGATATACATGATATATAGTATATTATGTGTTATATATCATATATATATATCATATATATATCATATATATATATCATATATATATATATATCATATATATATCATATATATATATATATATCATATATATACCATATATATATCATATATATATATCATATATATATATATCATATATATCTCATATATATATATACGTATTATTATATTATATTATATATATATATCATATTATATTATATTATATTCATAGTAATTTTAACACAAAATCTTCTCTTATCTTCTCTATCTATTCTCTTATATTATATTATCTTCACATCTAATGTCTATCTATATATACATACCCCAAGATAATCCCCATGATATTCCCATGATGTGTCCATGATCTCGGTGACCGCGCCAGGACAGAACTGCACTGATTCCAATCCTGTGCCGTGAGAACTTGAGGCAATGGCCATGACGAACTCCTGTAGCTATGCTATAACCATGGTATACCCTCTGGTAATTTAACATAGCTATTGAAAATGGTCATTTATAGTGGATTTACCCACTGAAAACTGTGATTTTCCATAGTTATGTTACGTTAGTTTACCAGAGGGTAACTATGGCATAGCAATGGTATAATTAAGGTCTTGTCAAGGTCTCAACTATGGATGACTATGGTACAATTATGGTAACTGGAATTGTAGAGAATTATGCTATAGCTATGGCAATAAGTTGTAGTATAACTATATCATCATATCTATCTGGCCCATCTGCGGACCTATTTTTAATCAAGAAACCAGCCCCTGGAAGGGGGTTTACGATTGGCGTTACCACATCAAATCAAGACTTTAGAATACTTTAGTTGCAATTTCAGAAATACTTTTCCAGAATCACAGAACCAAAGCCTCTGAAAATGTTACCCTCTGGTAATTTAACATAGCTATTGAAAATGACCATTAATAGTGGATTTTCCCATTAAAAATGGTGATTTTCAATAGCTATGTTAAATTACCAAAAGTAAACCGCTGAACCCGACTGCCACCCTTTTTAAGGCCCACCCGTGGCCGTGTGCCTCCGCATTTTTGCGCTGGAGCTCGAGGGACCACTTCTCTACATCACGCATGAGATGTTCCACTCGTTCCAGCACTGGCCGAGGAAGGTGCCGTACCTGACTTTGGGCAAGAGAGTCATGGGGCTAACGGGTACGACGGGTACAACGGGTACAACCAAATCATCCTAAATTGAACCATTTTAGGAAACTGAAAGCCATATTTTTGGGATCCCCCATTTTACAAACACTGTATATACGAAAGCCATCCTGAAACATTCTTTCACGGGCAGATATTTTTCAGTTTTCACAAGAGGTCAAAGAATTAGTATCAGATGTTGCATACCGAAGAACATCATATCTCATGTGTCAAATGACACATGTTTTGACATCTACAATCTTCTGTTGATCTCCAATGGACACCTTCAGCATCTAGTGGTGGTTGTGGACAGGGGATGGGCACCACGAAGCACTTAGCCATTTCAATAGCTTTGGGATTAACATGACCATTGTTTGATGGATTTGTTCCTTTCAAACCTTCATTTATTGGGGATTTTCATGGGTTTTCCATTGCCACCCTTGATTACGAGGGTAAATCATTGGACAGGCCATCCCAGTGTTTCAGTCGTTCATTGATAGACTGCCCCAGTGCCTCGTCAGCTGTACCCGCAACTGCCTGTTTTTCTTTGATGCTGGCTGCATGTCAGGCTTCAAAGTCAAACAGGCCACACATATATACAACATAAATATATCAATACATATATATATATATAATACCAATACATACATATATCAATATATTTTAGCATGTATTCGTATGTGCATAAATAAGCAATTATATATATAACAATATATATATATATATGCAAATCACAATGTACACATACATATATATCAATAGATCAATATATATATATATATGTATAAATACCAAAAAACGACTCCATATCTAAATATACATCATATATATATATATATCAATCTTAAACTATCAATATATATATATATATGTCAATATATGTATATATGTCAATATATGTATATATGTCAATATATAATTATATATATACATATGTAATACTAATATGTACGTATATATATACATATCAATATATGTATATATATATATATAGATATTTATATATTCATGTATAGATGTAAATAAATATATATATAATAAATATTAATAAATGATAATTATACTAATAATAAAAATCATAATATTAATAATGAACATAATACAGTAATATTATATACATACAGCAAAATTCAGCGATCTATAGCTGGTTAGTAAGTACGTGTCCCCATTCACAGCAAATAAATAACGTACTGAAGTACCTATCTAAAGGATGACCCAGTCCAGCACTGTCTTTTTGCATGCTTGGCTTGGAGTCTGGAACAGTATAGATGAACGTCCCCAACAGAATCTGTAACCTTCAGTGCTGCAATGCTTACATATCATACCAGATTTTCAGAATTTTGATGATTTTTAAACATACCATATCCTATACTATACAATGATATACCTTGAGATATACCATACCCACAAAAATATGTGCAAAACTTGTCAAAACTTGGGGGTAAATTGCTTATATTTGGGAATGCATCACCCATATTTTTTTATATATCTCCAAACCACCAACATAGAGAGAGAGAGTCCCTGGATATATACATCTCTGGTCCTAAAGAATGGGTGATTGAATCTGGGGTCATGTTCAATCCGAAAGCTAAGGTTAAAACCCTTTAGTTTCTATATATATATATACGTGTCTATTCATTTTATATAAGTGCTCCCCAGAGCTACACCTTCTGGTAAACCAACATAACATATGGAAAATCACCACTTTTCATAGGTAGATCAACTATACATGATTATAATTACACTACAAATGGGCCATTTTCAATAGCTCTGCCAGTTTTCACAAGCCTTGATGCTCTGCTGGGACGACCAAGGACGACCCCACTGAGCACCCGACACGACGCACGAGCGTTGCATGGGGCGCAGAGTCACGGTCTTCGCTGACCAACAGCTGAATGACCTGCGAGGCGATCCAGCAGGAAAAACGGTCATTTACCCAGCAAGAAATGATGGTTTCACCAGCAAAAATTGCTTTACTTCGAGTGATCCCCACCGTGACATTATTTTGTCATAGTTTCTGACATCCCATCTGGAAGTATATATGGCATACTTGAGAGGGGGGGAAGCAAAGCCTCTCTGTGTAAAAGCTGGCTGTGTGTGAAAGCGTGCTGTGTGCACAAGCTTCTGTATGTAAAAGCTTTTCTGCGTAAAAGCATCTGTCTCAAAGCGTCTGTGTAAAAACTCCTGTGCACAAAGACTTCTGTGCGTAAAGGCTTCTGTGCGGAAAATTTTCGTGCGTAAAAAGTAAAAAGTCTCTGCGTGCAAAAGTTTCTGTGTGCAAAAGTGCAAAGTTACTGACTGGGTAAAGTTTCTGCGTGCAAAAGTTTCGGTGTGTAAAAATTGTTCTGTGCAAAGGCTTCTCTGCGTAAAACGTTATGTGTAAAAGCGCCTGTGTGCCTTTATTTATGCGTGCAAAAGCATCTTTGTGCAAAGCATTGGTGTGTAAAAACTTTTGGGTGTAAAAATGTCTTTGCGTAAAAGCCTCTGTGTGTAAAGGCGTCTGCGTGTAAAAGTTTCTCTGTGCACAAACCTCTCAGTATAAGAGTATCTGCGCATAAAGTGGTGGTGGTGGTGGTGGTGATGGTGGTGGTGATGGTGGTGGTGGTGGTGGTTGCTGTTGCTGTTGCTGTTGCTGTTGCTGCTGCTGCTGCTGCTGTTGCTGTTGCTGTTGCTGTTGCTGTTGCTGTTGCTGTTGCTGCTGGTGCTGGTGCTGGTGCTGTTGCTGTTGCTGTTGCTGTTGCTGTTGCTGGTGCTGGTGCTGTTGCTGTTGCTGTTGCTGTTGCTGTTGCTGCTGGTGCTGGTGCTGGTGCTGTTGCTGCTGCTGCTGCTGCTGCTGCTTGTGCTGTTGCTGTTGCTGTTGCTGTTGCTGTTGCTGTTGCTGTTGTTGTTGTTGTTGCTGTTGCTGTTGCTGTTGCTGTTGCTGTTGCTGTTGCTGTTGCTGTTGCTGCTGGTGCTGTTGCTGTTGCTGTTGCTGTTGCTGTTGTTGTTGTTGTTGTTACTCCTGCAGTTGTTTCTCAGTTTCGTAGTGGCCGAAAATCGTCAAATAGTTGGTGTTTTTGCGTTGTTTCGAGACTCTCGGAGCAAAAAACACTGTAAATACCGATGTTGTTTGCACCTCGGAAACCCAAAACCACGGTATGAAGTGATGTTTCCATGCAAAAGTCACAAAACCCATGTGAATTACAGTGTTTTAGGTCTGCTTTTAGGGTTTGTGACGGGATGGAGGGGAGGGGGGTTGGGGGGGTCCTACAATGAATAACAACCTCCTGAATAACGCTGAATAATCAGGTAACGGGGCTGGCCACCCTCCCTTTACTTCGCAAAGCAAAACTCAAGGTAGCACCACTGGAGCTACCTTTCGTATCCTTTCGTGATATCTTCTGACATTCTATTTTGGCATTCTTTCTGACATTCTGTTCTGACATTCATTTCTGGCATTCTATCTGGCATCTATTCTGACATTCTTTCCGGCATCTTTTCTGGCATTCTATCTGGATCTATCTGGTATATCTTCGGAGAATCTTTGTGGTAAAGTTCCGGCGCAAAACACTCTGATCGAGGCGGAGGCGGGCCGACAGGTGGGGAACTGCTGATTTACCCCCAGAAAAATTGAGAATTTCACCAGACTAGGGATTGACCGGAAAAAGCCAATGCAAACCTCATGATTTAAGCAGCAAAACATGCGATTTCAGCAGCAAGAAATGGTGATTCTATTGATTTACCATAAAAATCCTAAAAATTGGTTTTCTATCCGTCAAGAATTGTTGATTGCCAGCAATAGATGGGGATGTAACATGATGTAACCACGAACAACCTGGAAAACACAAGGGTAAGCCATGTCCCATCTACTGGTAGCCTCCATTCCCTCCATTTCAGGAGACATGTCGGATCTCCATCAAGGGTCTCCAAGCCCCAACATCAAAGATCCACTAATCTCATGTTTATCATGGAAGTTGGATATATACTTTATGTGTCTTTATATCATGCTAAATCTATGGAACTTCCATGGTTAGTTCCATGGTTTTACATATAGACCATATAGATTCTAATTGATCATAAGTTCCATATTGTTCCATGGTTTTACATATAGACCATATATGATATATAGATCATAAATAGTGTTACCATGTTTTACCATGATTCTGTAGCAAAGGCATCGCCACTTCCCGCCTGTTTGAATTGTGCGAGCAGAGCCGCCATCTCGGGGTCCTGTTCCAGGCCACTGTTGGCATTCTCTGGGAAGCGGTGTGGCCTCGGGGATGCCATGGAAATCCATGGAGTGCCCTATCACGAAGGCTGCTAACCTGGAATTCAATATTATATTTATGTGATCTTTTTTCAATTTGGGTGAGGAAACTTGGAGTTAACAAGCTGGTGAACTTGTGTTGACATGTGTTGACATGTGTTGACATGCCATCATTCATCGAAGTGTATTTAATATAGACTCAACCACTGAACCACTTACAAAGGGATTTAGAACATCGAAAACTTAGAACATCACTAGTCACAAGTCACTGAGGTCGCAGCAGCAGACTCCTCAAGAGTCCTGGCAAAAAATGGAGGTGTCAAGGTGCTGAACACCAGGATTTCAAGCGATACCCTCTGGTAAACTAACATAGCAATGGAAAATCACCATTTTCAATGGGAACATCCACTATAAATCACCATTTTCAATAGCTATGTTAGTTTACCAGAGGGTATCTCAGGTCACTACTGTAATATGTTGCGACCGCTCCTGCCCGTGGCTCCAGCGGCTTTTCCAAGCAACACAAAATCACCATCCTGCCGCTTTCGAAGCAGGTTGGAAACCGCGTGGTGGATGACAAGTTTGACAGCTGAAAATGCCAAGGTTATGATTCTGGAAAATGAAAATGATGGATGTTTCTGACGTTTATATATATATGTTCTCAACATGTTTATGTTTGTGTTTAAACATGTTTTCCCTACACATGCATTCGTAGGGATCAACTGTGTCAATGATCTACGACCTCGGAAGGACGAGGAAGAGCTCCACATCGCAATCAGTGCCTAAGCTGCCACCGATGCTGCGGAAGAGGATCCATTTTTTCTGTGGCTATTATCTGGATATATGATGATATATGTGGATAAGCAAAACAACTACCCTGAAATATCTGAAATCAGAAAAACTCCAGACATTACTCCTTGTTATAACATGTTACAACCATGATTCCAGTGACGTCGCTGTGATGTCATTGTTGTTTTTGTTATCAATCCATAATATACATATATAATATATACGTATATACCACCAGTCTCTTCAGAATCCAAGGCACGCATCAGTCAATATTGATTCCCTTCAAGCTGAATACCATTGTGCAACTCAACAACCAGCATCTGCAGATCTGTTTGTTTGGAGCTTCGTGGAAGAAGATCAACCGTGGGAATATGCAAATGGCTGCAAATGATCGCAAATGTATATCACATTGTACAATGTTATCTCTGTGCAATATCAATAGATAATAGCAACTTCCCGAAATAGGTAATCCTTCTATGTAAAGGAAAGTGCAGAGAATGCATGACAGCGGAAACATATTGAGACTTTTAGAGGTCCTGTGTTGTCTCCTCCCTTTTTCTGCTCTTTTTGCATGGGACGGTGTCTCTTCCCTTTCGCTGCTCTTTTTGCATGGGACATTGTCTCTTCCCTGTCGCTGCTCTTTCTGTGTGGGACGCGGCGTCATGAAATTTCCCCGCAGGACAACCAGAACAACATACGCATCCTAATTAAAGATGAAATCATCTTGCCCTACTGCTCCAAATTACACTCTATCAGGTGCCAGTTGGTTTTTTGGTCTTTGGAGCTTCAAAATAATCATCCAACCAGTCCCCAAAACGCCATCCCAGGCACACATGGTTGTGAACGCAGGCGCCAGGTTTTGAGCAATTCGGAACTCAGCAACCTCGCTCCAACGGTTCCAACGCCAGGGTGCACGGTGTCAAGATTGGGTAACACAAACATGACGTTTGCCGGCAAAAATCTACCCTCTGGTAAACTAACATAGCAATGGAAAAGCAACATTTTTAATGGGAAAATCCACTATAAATGGCCATGTTCAATAGCTATGTTAGTTTACCCGAGGGTAACTACAGGTTCTTTTTCTGCTACACTTTCAACTTCAGTGGCCCATTCTGAAGTGTCTTGTGGATCAATCAAGTCCTCTTGAGATAGATACAGGGTCGGTTTGGTATACCATCATTTCCGACCGGGAAAAGGACATGATCGACTCACAAATCTTCACGTCTCACTCAACTCGACCGAGATGCGATGTCGTTGTTGGCTTCAAAGAGAGATCTCTGCCGAACATAGCGAGCGCCAATTTCCCAGCTCTCCTGGAGCCACGGATTTATTTATGCCAAAGTCGAGCCATTCTTATGGCTACTTTGGTCAAAGTATGTGGATCGACATATATATATATATACACATAATGAACCATAATCATATATCTATATAAACACTCTACATATAATCATATCATGTCAAAATATGTTGGAAAGCACAAGCCTGAGCTGCTCAGGAAGCTGATTCCCCGCTTGGCCACATAACCCAGCTGCCCATTTTCCCCCAGGGTGTCTCCTCCCAGTCGACGAGCCTCCGCCGAAATGGATGTCACTTCGAGTGAAAGAATTGAATGACCACAATATTCCTTCCATATGATTATTCATAGCATATTTTAAAACATAGAAAAGTTATGACAAGTTCAAATCTTACTAAAAGAATGATGAATTACGGTTCTATTCTTTGGGGGGTTGCTAGACATGAAAATAATATGATGTTGTTTGCTAGTAAAAATCCAGAAAATTGATGACTGAATATCCAGTAAAGGTTTCAACCAATATATGAGTGTATATAATTTGTATGCTTGCATTTTCACGGATTTGGTGGTTCTCTTGAAATAGTCAAAATCTCATTAGTCTCGAATCACCATCCCCAAAATCTTCCAAGATACAGGAACGGGTTTGTGGCCAAGCAAACAAGGCCTTGCCTGGCAACAAGGCCAACGTTGTTACACAGGTGCCTTGGATGGCAGGAGCTGATTGCAACATCAGCAACGTCATGTATGTTTTCTTAAACCAACTGAAATAGTGGAGATGGAAAGGTCAATTTGATAGTTTATCATCATTTCTCCCAGTAAAATTGCGGAAGGGTCATGTCCCAATTTCTTGAGAAAATCAGCCGGGGCACGGATCAACGCGCTCCAAACACTTCTTGACTTCACGCAAGTACCGGCGCATCGCTTCAAAAGAGCCAACCACATCCTGGCACGGGCGCTCTCTGGCGCTCACACTTGGGATTACTTGGGTACCTTGTGTACCTTCCAAAGTTGGAGTGTTCAAAATCCATCTGTTGATGGGCTACATAAACCTAACATCTGTGGGTTGAGGGGTTCCCGATTTTGAAGCCCACTTTTTAGATCTTTCTTAGGACTTCTCCACAGTGGGAGCAACAGGTGCACTGCTAAGGTCCACACAACTGCCATGGACACTCCGGCACTTCTGGACACAGCATCTTGGATAGCTGCCGCTGCGAAGCCCTGTCGACAGTCAGATCTGGGGTACATGGGGCCATCGGTCTACCCACGTATCAAAAGCCAGTTTTGGACAAAGCCTCAAATGTCTGCACTGATTTTTTGGGGTCTCATGGCCTATGAGGAAACATATGGAAACATCAACATCACCCTACATTGCCCCAGCATGATGGCTGCCTTGCCCTCACCGGCAGCTACGATGTCTTTACCTCCAGACATCATACATCTACGAGAGGAGTCATGACAGCAACGGCAAAGTGAGGTAAAAAAACGTCCAGATGATTTGCTGTCATGAGTTTCAATGGAAATTTGAGGCTGTTGCATGCTGGCATCAATAGATTGGTTTAAGGTGACAGTCTACAGGAAAACACATTGTTTATCGTTTTTTCATAGCTAAAACCGGAGGAATACACATAAAAAATCATGAACAGATGGGGGTTATGGGGGTTCCATGGGTTTTCAATTTTCTCATCAATTCTCGAAACTCAACTTCCTATCCTGAGGACATGGCTGCTCAAGCCAAACTTGCTCAGCACCTCCGACGCCTCAAGTTCCATATCAAAGAATAGCAGATATATCAGGAGATATCAGTGTTTCTTCTTTCACCCTCAAATTTCTGGAGTTGCTGCTGACTCAGGTGTTTTTTTTTTCCGAAGTTTATGATCTTCACAAGCTTTTGACCCACTTGCTGGTCAGTGAAGGTCTCAATCCTGTGGTAGCCCATCCCCAAATCCGATCCAGTGGAGTTCCCAATGACATGCCATGAGGATCGATTGAGCTGGCGACACTCTCCAATATGTCAAAGCCTTGGCAGAGGGATCAACATGACATATCTACATTACCTGTAAAAAAACTAGGCCTCCAAAAAAGATTAAAAAACAAATGGGTCTACCCCAATTTCCCTCCAAGCTCCGAAAATGATGATGATACCCGGATTTTGGGCTATGGTATAGACAAACCCGCATATACATTTATCAAAAAACAAATAGTCCCTTCCCATATGTAAACATATCTATACACATATATCTTAAACTCTTAAACACATACATGTATATATATATATATGATTAGATGCATATGTATATGTATATATATATATATATACATGGACATATATAATATGATGTAAATATAGTATGCATATTATGTATATTGTTATGTATATCATGTAAATTCTTAAATATTTTTTTCATCTCCAAATTGATGGGTGCCCCGGCCCAGGTCGTCACGTCCCTTACGACGGAAGTTGGCCACAGAGTTGAGATGGGCAATGCCCTGCCTAAGGCGATCTCAAGGGGATTTCATGTGGTACTTTTTTCATGGGGAAACCACAGGAAAACCATAGGAAAATGCTGATTTCACCTAGAAAAACAAGGGATTTTCATGGGGATTGTAGCTGATTTTAGGCATGTCCCCCTTTCAGAAGTCATGATGGATTTTTCGCCCTAGTTTTTTTTCCTGTACCTCCCTCAAACACCCTGGTTTAGTACTGGAATCATTTATTTGTGGGTCCCTTATTCGGGGTATAATAAGGGATGGGATTCGTGGGGGATTAACCCAGAAAATACCACTGACAGCAATTCTACCCCTGTATTAAAAAAAAGTTATAATTGTGGATTATGTTAGACATTATTGTATTGTATTATGGTGTTAATTGTCATTTGATTTTCAGGGTAAACCAAGAAGATTGGGTATTTCACCGCCAATAAGCAAACAACATATGGCTTGGATGTGCATCCCAGCTACTAAGTGGGCGATGACCCAGCTGCATGTGGGCTTCAAATCCCTTCTCAGAAGGTATTTGAAAGTCTAGGGAGTGGATGCTGATGGGTCAGAAGTTGGTTCTTACTGCTGAGTTGATTTTGTCTACAGCAACTTGGCAGGAATGGTCGTCTATGTTAGAGAATAACAACTCCTCATCCCCCTTTGATAGTGAATTGCCACTAATTGCAATTTGATTGTCTAGTATGTGGTTGGGAAACTCTTGGTAGCTCCTTAGCTCCCCATTTAATAGGGAATATGAATAGCCATAGCTCCTTAGCTCCCTCCTAACCACTGGATTTTCGGCTCAAGTTAGAAACAGTTCATGCTTGACGATCATGGGGAACCCAACAAAAAACATCCTCCAAATGGAATTTCCAGCAGTGCGGGCAAGCGACACTAGCGCTCTCTGCAGTTCGACAGTTTCTTTTCCCTTTTGAGGGGCATCCTGTTGGGTGGAAAGAGCAGGGATGAACATGGAATTTCCACCCAAAAAAAAACATGAAAAGGGTATCTCTACAGTCTCTAAAAAATATTCAGTCATCCCCGAAGAAGATAGAAAGGCAATTCATCACTATTCTACAGTAGGAGGATTATACTGTTCTCTCTTTTGCGGGCTTGCTTTTTGCCAAAAGAAACACGAAAAGGAGTACCATGATCCAAGCACTAGTGAACAACAATGACAACAATGGTTCCTCCCAAACCATCTGGTTTTTGGTCAAAGTTATCAGCCCTCAAAATGGATGGTTTGATACTAAAAGGATGGTATTGATTTCTGGTAGTTTGCAAACCATCTTTTCAGCAGCAATTTTGTGGGTCCGTTGATACCCCAATAAAGTGACCCAGTTTGGATTTCCCATGATTTCCCAGCACTTTCTGGTCACAACCGTCCTCCACTGTTGCGAGCTTCGCCTCAAGTTCTACTGCCTGCCAAATGGCCACAGATGTCAAAAAGCACATACATACACAGCCTATACATTGTCTGCAATAGATCTTTCAACTTGCCAACCTGGCTTCCTAGAATTCACTATCCCACCATCGCCTGAACCAGAACCATAACCTTTTAGAGGAAAAAATTGTCTTCCGAACCCCCAGTCAATAACAAATCAACCAATCATATTTCCTTTGAAAAATCATCCGATTAATCCCCATTGAATCCCATTATGCTATCACGGAGCAGGCCAGAAGCCATGACAGGTGCTCAAGTTCCGACCCTGCCCGTGAAGGCCGTCTATATAAGTATGTATATGTATACATATACACATACATATATACATAGTATATATATATACTAATATATACACATAGTAAACCCCAAAAAGATAGAGCAATGTGATGATTCAATTTGTTTTTGTTTTGGGTTGCTATGTATATATATATATATGAATGATTATACATATGTATATATATATATGTATATATATATATGTATATATATATAGACAAAGTATATACACAACAATAATCGATAGAAATCCGTAGCATGGTACATTAAGCCCTATCAATGGTGAATGACCATCCCTTGTTTTTAGGACAATTAAACATGTTTTGGGATAAAAAACAACAGATTCTCAAAACAGCCTCAGTTCCATGTTTCTGCTAGTGGCAGCATTTACCAGCCATATACCTCCCATTCGGATACCTTGATGATCAACCGTCTTGCTTGTTCCTCAATCTCGATCAGCTCGGCAATGTACCTGTGACCATGATGTGGCACTTGGTGGCTCTCAGGGCCTTCATATGTGTATATAAATTGTATAAATGTATATATTCAACATATACACATTTTGTGGAGATATTTACCCTGTGGGAGACATTGAATCTGCTAATGCATAGTACATACTATAATACACTATAACAACACATATACATATGCTATCAAGATATAATATACATAGGAATACGTAATTATGATACACTAATTAGACTTCTAGCATCTTCTAGCTATACTTTGGTGGATTGTTATTAAATTTTATTAATGTACCTCTTCAGAGCGCATCAACCCCAATTGGCTTTAATCTGCGGCTGAGGTGCTTATGCTCGAAGCCGGCCCAGGCTACATCCAGCGAATCCAGCACTGCACAGAGTTCCGATCGGCCCTGGCGCATGGAGCTTCATGGAGCCGGGAGATCGGAAAATGGATAACCAGCTGGTAATTTAACAAATAGCTATTGAAAATGGCCATTTATAGTGGATTTTCCCATTAAAAATGGTGATTTTCCATAGTTATGTTAGTTTACCAGAGGGTAACATTGGGATTTTGATGGATTTGGGGATCAATTCAATAGTCAGACTATGGAACAAAAAACCACTCAGTTGGTTTTTAGAACATGGATTTTCTCCATGAACCAATGGCAACAAAACGGGGTATCCCTCGAGGCAATCGTGGCTTCAGTCCGAAACACAGCGAAACAAAGGTGTGTCCGAACATGTGCAAAAATCATACCGATCAGGTTTGTCATTCCTGTCAATTTTGCTTGATTCCAATCCCATTATATATATATATATATATGTTCCAAATCCCATTATATCCCCATTGAATATCACCTTTGGTGATTACAATCTGGTTACCTAACATAGCCATGGGAAAATCACCATTTTTAGGTTCGGTAAACCATCTATTATCATCATTTATCATCTATTTCGATTAGGGCCATCTATACCATGGCAACCTGTTAGTATATGACCCTGCAACATATTGCTGGTTGTTCCTGGATATCTGAGCCAGACCTGGGTACCCCGAAATTGGGCTTGCTGTCTGGGTCCGAAGTTTCGACCCTTTTTTTTACGTATCCCCATGAAACACGGTTTAAAGTTCAGTTGGTGAGAAAAAATACACAGATTTTTTGAAATAGATTGAAATATCATCCAAAAAAACTCCATTCTATTTAGCTATTGCTGGCTATTGCTGGATATATTATGATATATTAGCCGTAAATTTCAAATATCATACGCTGCATAATATCATAGTATTACCTGTTGGATTGATCAGAACCACACTGTTCATCTATATCATCTATCAACATCTATATTATTAGATTCATGGTTGATATTCATGAATGATTGATGGATCTAATCATAAGTTGCTTAGTATCATCTATCAACTATCAATTGATGAATCAACTAATGAATCATACTTCTGGGCAATTCATGTTAATTCACTGACCTGTAATCAAGCCATTTGGAGATAATACTTATGAACCGTCATTTCAGTGACATCGCAGTCAGGTCTCTCCAAACATTTGGGTATGGGTCAAAATTGGGTTCCCCAATAATTATAGATTATATAGATTGTTAATACTAAACATATCTAAACATATATAAACATATATCATGTACAAATACATTTCAAACTGTATTCCCTTCTGGGGCTTATTTTTTGACCCATACCCATGGTCGTTGTAATTCATCCAAACATTATTATATCCACACTTAAAGTCTTTTTTAATTACCAATCATATCCCACAGGTATATCCCATAGGTCATATCCCATACCCTTTGGTAAACTAACAGTTTGCTATTGAAAATGGCCCAATCGAAATAGTTGATTTACCTATTACCCTCTGGTAAACTAACATAACCATGGAAAATCACCTTTTTTCATGGGAAAACTCACTATAAATGACCATTTTCAATAGCTATGTTAGTTTACCAGAGGGTAAACATGGTCATTTTCCATATGTTCCCAGAGGGTAGCCATTGGATCCTCCAAGAACCGCCGCTCCCCCTGGGTTCAGCCGGCTGGATGTCGACATCCATCAGGAGCTGCGGCCGACGCATCCAGAAGCTGAGTGAGATCGCTCCAAGCCTGGCTCCGAATCCCATGGGATTTTCACCAAGGGCAAAACCGCCCTAAGGGCCTTAAAAATAAGGTTTGAAGCAAGGCTTTTTGATTGGAGTCCCATACTAACCATATAGTTTTCTGGACACCATGGCATTTTGTAGAAGTTTATTCGATTTGGTCAACCAAAATTGAGTTCACGGGATTTGTTGCTAACAACAGTTAGGGATTCAGGCTCACTCACAAGCCGGAAACTTACAAACAAACCGGTCAACAAAACGGGTCGTTCCCAGTTTCCCAATTGCCAAGATTTCAGAATGTCCAAAGGAGTACTGGCCAAAATCCAGCCAAATATGACCGTCTCTTTTCCGACAGGTCCAAATGAGCATAGAATGAGTTTCGCTCTCAAAAACCTCTCCAAGGAAGATATACAATAGTAATACAAAGAAGTTTGATTTGCCATGAGTTCCACCTTGGTTCCAGCACAAACGTTGGTCAACTTAGTCAACTTCGAGCAATTTCAGCGTGCTCTCGGGCTCTGGCCTTTTGCAAAGCTTCAGCATGGCAAATGGCCTGCCAGTCACTGAACCATCTCGCACGATGGAAAACACAAAACATGCGGCCAAGGATTTAGGATCTTGGTCCGTCTTCAGTATCAACATCTATCAACCATCCCAATTGAAGATCATTTAGGGATACAGTAGGAGTACTGTGGATAGCCAATGACTTGACCCATCCTAACCCCCTTTTCCGCCAGCGAGAAGTGCCACCGGCCTCTGGGCTGAGCTCAAACTTGTCACCGTTCACCCAGATTGCAGAGTGCTGATCGGCGCTTGCCTTTGTCAGCACCCGACGACGCCCATCATCATCCCAAGATAATCAGTTTCATGGTTGGGGAGGGAACTTGGCTATGCCAAAAGGCAAGGCCTATCAAACTTGGAACTAGTATGAACTAGTTATATACTCTTTCTTGTCAGATGCTTTCAGGGTCATTCGGGTGACTTTGCCTTTGCATTGCTGAAAGATTTTTTGTCATTCTCACCACCTTGAGGTCATTCTGAGAACACGACTTCAAGCACATCGACCCGATAGTGCCGCGCATCGTCTGGGAAAAGTGCACCTTTGAAACAGGGAAACTTGTTCTGTACTAGTCATTTGTTGCCGCAAGTTCCATCAGAACATCATATCACGTAAAACAATCTAGAGACATAGCATCCAATTCGAGTGACCCGGAAAAATCCTTGGATCCATACATTTAGATACATTTAGCATCTTGCGGTGAGGAAGCCAAATGGGCAAGCCAAATTCATATTTAAACTTCAAAACTCCACAGTTTTCTAGTTGAAATCTGAAGATCTGATGAATTCACATAGTTTGCAACATCATTTCGGATAAAATCCATCCGTGTCAGCTTCCACTCTGCAATGGCCAACCCTGAGATTCCTGATCAGCCGTTGATCTCCTCCAATGATTCAAGAAACACAAGATGTAGCTGTGTCCAAAAATGGGAGCTACCTCCAAAATGGATCAAAATGGCTATCTTTCTGGGAAAATGGGGATCAATCAACCATGATCAACCATAAACCCATTTTGGAGGTACCAGCTGGGCTCCCTGGAAAATGAGGATCAATCAACCCAATTGGGAAAGCATGTTCTTGTGGTACCCTCTGGTAAACTAACATAGCTATGGAAAATCACCATTGTTAATGGGAAAATCCACTATAAATGGTCATTTTCAATAGCTATTTTGACATAACCAGAGGGTACCCATCTTTCGAAAATGAGGATCCATCAACCAGCCGGGCTCCCTGCGGTAATTTGCTGAGAATTTCTTTCGATATCCACGGGGTGCCGCCTGCCACCGTGGACGACTTGGGACTTGGGACTTGGGAAAGTTTTGTAAAGCATAAATCAACATGGCAGTTTGTCAAAACCTTGTACCCCTGTAGTTCACATCAAAATAGCTGGGATTTATGGATGTGAATAACCCCCTAAAAATGGTATTAATAGGTATTGATCCATACCCACATTTCCTTTAACGAATTCTGGGATGCTTGAGATGAACATTTCAGGATGTTGTTGTTTGTTATTTTTGTTCTTCTTACACTTACATCAGCATTGGACCACAATAAAAAAAACTCTGCGTGTGATTCCTATGATTCCTTTCACCCAGTTTCTTGTCTTTCTTGTCATGTACGATTCAGATATTTGAATCTCTAATGGTAGTAGTGGCATCCATGTCTTTTTTCGGCGCACGAACCTCCGAAATCCAGTGGTACTTGGAAGTGTCCGCCCATTCAGGTAAATGTAAATGACTTGGCTTAGTTTCCCCAAATGTATATACTGTGTATATATATATATATTGATATATATAATATATATATATAATATATATATATATATGATATATATATATTATATATATATATGTATCATGTCATGTGGGACAGGACGTATATCTTTCAACCCACCAAGCATCAAGCACTTTTGGGTTTCGCTACCCACCTCCTTGGCTCGTTTTCTCGGTGAGTCTCCATCATCCGTGCCCCAAGCTTTCGTTGTGACATGAGTTCAATTATATCCCCTCTGTCCCCATGGTTGATACTCTTAAGTCCCATGGAAGATCCGATTGAATCACATCAAATCTGGAAAAAAAACCATGGAAAATCCCATTCTGTCTATTAGATCATATTAGATCCCATAGAAAACCCCATGGGAAAATACCACCGGAGTGAATTCCAACCCAACCGGCGTTCCGACGGACCTCAAGACCAAAGGTCTTCGCAGCGGTCTCTACGGAGCTCAGGAAGATGGCGCAAGCACCTTGGCAGATGAGCAGCTGAGGTGTGTTTGTCGTGTTGCGAGGCAGGCAATGGATATATATATATATTATTTGTATGTAATAATGCAAACATTCTATACCATATGTAATGTGATATTGTATACAATATGTATACATATAATATTCTATATCTACAATATATATATATATAATTAATTCTATATATGTGAACAACACATGGGGCATTTCTTTAGACCAGCGAAGTCTATGATTCAAATATGATCTGATCACCAAAAAGTTTGATCCTACCCAAACTCCGGAGCTATCCATCCAACATTATCCAACTAGGTACAGCGACCAGTGAAATCAAAGATACTTGACAAAATAAAGGAGGCAAAATAAAAGAGACTCCAAAAAGCGAAGCATTTTGGGGGACATAACCAGTGAACATGTGGATGTAATATGATGTAATCAAAGGAACCAAAATTGAGGGGTCCTGATCCATTTCCCAACCTGGGCCCCAAAAAACCCACTGGGGGCAATCTCAGATCGAAATGCACAGAAATGCGGGATATAAATTCATAAGACAACCAATCACCCTCTATTCAGGTGATGACAATTGCGACAAAATTAACCAACAAATAGACCAAATTAGAAACCTCTTCACAAACTCTGACCAAGGTCTTAAGTATGCATCCGCAAACTGCTGCTGTTACTCCTGATAACAATGATTACAATCATCGCACGGTGTTTGGAAACAAAAGCGAAAACAATCGAAAACATGTAGTATTTGATGGCATTTGAAAAAAGGGGGTTATGGTCAATATTTCATGAATACTCCATGAATCATCCTGTCCCCCTAATATTAAACACCATCATTGTATGGTCCCAAATATGTGGTTTCATCCCCTACATCCACTATGGTTTCTGGGGTGTGCTTAATGTTAGGGGCATGGGATTATTATACTTGGTGAGATCTAAACCGTTATATCCCCATGAAAATCTACCATTCACTCACCATGTTTGGACGGTGAAACAGTTAAACTATTGTTCAAAATGAAACCAGCTTCAACCTCATTAAACCATTAAATCAAATCCTCACTAAATCAAAAAAAAACATTCATATCCCATTCATATCACCAAAAATATCACCCTTCCAACTCTGAGCTCCAGAACTGTAGCCAGCTTCACTACCCACCTCGGCACGTCCTGGTTGAAAGATGGAGGAAACGTCCGACTACCCTGATCTACAAATCGATTTGTTAGTTTACAGGGGACACTCCCCCAAGCAAAACATCAACCCTGGTTGAGTATTGGATGAAGTAGAAAATATTGGGCTCGACGACTAGGGGGGTATTGAATATTAGTGGGATGGGTCTGGATTGTGGATGTATTGTCCAACGAAGAAACCATGGCACAAGGTTTCAGCCATCAAAATTGGACTCTCTTATATGAAAATATATGAACACATATTGGCAACGAGTCAAAGTCCTGGTATCCTGGTAGAGAGTACATACCAGGTGAACGTCAATAGCTGATAAATGCATGTTCATCCCTCTAAAACGAAGTTTTTTTTATCGTTAAAACAGCCGTCCCCGAATGGGTTGACTGAAAATAGAGTACCAAGTCCAGTGGTCAATACCCTCTGGTAAACTGACATAGCTATGGAAAATCACCATTTTTAATGGGAAAACTCACTATAAATGGCCATTTTCAATAGCTATGTTAAATTACCAGAGGGTATTCCATGCATTTTTAAAAAAGCTATCCCACCATTTTCATCCATTGGCAGCAACGGAAATCTCCTCCATCTAGGAGCAGCGCCCGGTGCGTATTCAACAGCTGGTCAATTGCTGCGCTCTCCTCAGTGATGATTAGGGCTTTGCGTGTGGTTCACTGTCTTTAAAAATTCAGCTATAGTCCAACTGGGGGTACAAGCATGTAAACAACCCAGCGATTGGTGGGATACCATACCACCAGTTTCTTTGGGACTTCTGATCGCCAGGCCTTGTTTTTTTTACCGCGTCAATGATCATCCAATCAATCGAATATTCTAAATTCTAAATAATGAGCTTGTAATCTAACATAGAAGATGGCCCATTGATGAAATGATTTACATATATTTACATTCAATTTGGTGATTGTCCATAACTATGTGAAATTACCCAAGAGATCCCAAAGAGTATCTTCTATTCATCCCATGTAGTTTTTTTCGCCATGGGATGGTGTTTCTTTATGGTGAGTAAATCCTCATCATCCCCTTCCCATATTTCGGCCACACGGCGACACGGCTACCGAGGAACTGCCGAGGTAGTGGTGCCCCATCCGGTTGTAAGCCGCGACCACCCCGTTCGAATCATCGCTGGATCACGATGTCGTGAACTTCACCCGCCTCGATGTCCTGGAGATGGTAACTTTACCCGTCCGTTAAAAAAGGTTGGTTGGTGAACTATGGACTAACTATGGCTGGTTGAATATGTGGTTAACTATGGACTAACTATGGACTAACTATTAGGTTGGTTAACTATGGTTGGTTGGCTAACTATGGTTGGCTAACTATGTTCGAAACGGATGGTATGTGAACTGTTGGATGTTTCTCAAAGTCGGACCACGCATCGCTTGACCGGAAAATGGACCAGACATCTCCGATCATCCAATTAGGATCTAATTATGTGGGACATACTTGGGATACAGATTTTCCTTGAGATGTTCCAAACCCCTAAACCCGTCCTTTATGATTGATTGCGATTGGTTGGTTAACTATGTAGAAACCATGGGTGGTTAACTATATTATGTTCCCTATGGTTAGTTAACTACGTATGTTAGAAACAGATGGTTGGTATGTGAACTATCCCATACGTTCCATGTATGGTATATTTACCTACATTTGGGTGATTTTTAGGGCAAATGTTGGTAAATATTCCAGCACCATGGAGCATATGGGTATGCTTTTTTTTTGAAAGTGATGTTAAAAATCCCAAAAACCAGGACATTCACAACCCCTGAACTACCCTCTGGTAAACGTTTACATGACTATGGAAAATCACTATTTTTACTAGGTAAATCAACCATAAATGACAATTTTCCATAGTTTTTTGTATGTTTACCAGAGGGTATGGTTCATTAAAATCTGAAACCGATGGGGCTGACAGCTCCACTCCTGTGCACCAAAGGCGAGCAGCGCGGCCTTTTTTGGGATTCTTCCGCAAGGCCTGACACCTGGAGCTGACGACGGAAAGAAGGGATGCTGGGAGATCTGGGTGACCGGAAACAAGATATGTGTATACATGAGAAAACTATATATATATAATACATTATACATGTATTGTAAGCACTTTCATTATCAATGTTTTGTGTAATATTATATATATAGTGTGTATATATATATTATATATAGAATTGATCATTCGCTATGGTTTATAACTGGAAAGTATACCCTCCGGCAATCTACCATAGCTATGGAAAGTGGCAAAAATGATTGCATGATCTATCTGTCAACAATCTTGATTTTCCATAGCTATCTTAAATTACCAGAGGGTTGTATTATATGCATTCCAAACTATAGCATGTTATGCATGTTTATTGCAAAAAAAACTATGATGAACTATCAAATTCTGGGCGACGGGAATTACATCATTATTTCAAAAGGATGTCAATCGATTTCAGATGATTTCAGGCAGAAAATGGCGGATTCGGACGGGAAATTTGGGGATTGCTAAGAGTAATAAACAATGCAATGTGATGTTCCGTGCAAAAATAGAGATTTACTGTAAACTATAATATGATTCAAGATTATGGTCCTCTAAAAATGGGATAGTTGAACTTCGGATAATGATTCAACTGAGGATGTAACATACCAACGTTAAATGCGAATCGATGGTGAAATGGTACCAAGTCCGTGGCACTTTGACCTGTGGAAGATGAAAATTGCAGCCTGGTGACAGCGTTCACTGCCAAAACCGCAGATTGTCCTTTGAGCCCAAAGAGTTGCGAGATGTTGCGAGGCCGCGAATGGCAGGCTTTCAGAAAATATCTGCTAGAAGCTACGAGCAGCACCTTGCCACAGATTGCTATCACCCAAGAATCGCTGGCTCTGTTCTGGGCTGCGAGGAAAGTTGGAACTGAATATACGTGGGCGTTTAGTGCCCTGCAGTCAAACAACCAAACTTGTGAAAGGCGAATGATTGACCGACGAAAAAGCACAACATGATAGCTTGGTGGAAGCCAAAGAAGGCAGGGCCTCACAAACACAGCTGCATACAGCTGTGATGAGGAGGTTCTTACGCCAGTGGAATCTCAAAACATAACATGGTCGTCCCAAATGCAAACATGACAGCAACGCAATGTCTCAAAAACAACACACATCTTTGCAAGCCAACTGTTTGCCAGTCTTGCTTCATCAAACTCTTAGATCATCCAAGAATTGGGTACCGATGATTCCAATGGGGGTCCCACTGGGCAATCATCGTGTTTCCCATTTAAACATGCCAAACATTTGGAGTATCGCCTCATTTCCCGACAGATCTTGGGCATTTTTATCCATGTCTCCCCCATTCTTCCAGCATTACAGTACCTGGCCACTATATCCATGATATCCCATGATATTCCCGTAAATTGTGCCCATGATTTCCATGATAATCATGATATCTTATGAAACATCTTCACCTGCACAGCGCGCGCGCGCGCCTGATCCATCATGACCAGGTGGCCCATGTGGACTGGGCTAAAAGCGCCCGGGAAGACGAGCTGGCGCGAGCTAACGCGTTTTTTACGCCCGCGGATCTGTGAAAGATGGTCAAAAACTTCATGGTGTTTACCCTCTGGTAAACGTTTACATAGCTATGGAAAATCACCATTTTTAATGGGAAAATCAACTATAAATGGCCATTTTCAATAGCTATTTTGACATAACCAGAGGGTAACTGGTTGGTGGTATACCTACCCCTCTGAAAAATATGAGTTCGTCAGTTGGGATTATGAAATTCCCAATATATGGAAAAATAAATGTTCCAAAGCACCAACCAGTTAAGTATAGTTGGGAGATTGATAATCTGGTTGGTGGTTTCAAGCATTTTGAAAAATATGAAAGTCAATGGGAAGGACTATCCCATATATGACATGGAAAATGAAAAATGTTTGAAACCACCAACCAGTAATGTTGTTTTATGATTTTTGGTGAATTATCTGGTGTATAGCTGGAAGTTTGAGAATTGCGTTTTACATCAGTTTTCACATCTTCACGTTTCCCCGTGAATACATACAAAACAAAATAACACTAGACATGAATAGACATGATGTTTCGTGATCATAGTAACTAACCGTTAACCATGATAATGAGAACAACAACCATCATACCCATCATCAGTCATCGTGATAGACCATCACATCTTCCCAAGTAATCAAAGATGATCAAATACCATCCAGCATCAGCAATCAACAATAATATCAAAATATCAGCAAGGATCGTCAAATATTGAATATGATCAAACATCATGAAATCATATGAAATCATCAAAGACTCCGTAGACCCTAAACGGCGCCCCTTTTTCATCACTTGGATTTGCTTCAGGAACCATCCCCAAAATCATAGATATTCATCATATTCACTTGATATCAACTGCCCAAGTAGTGGATGTTCCATTTTTCTCACTATCAGCAGATCATTCAGATCACAAAATGATGTTCCCAGCTAGGTTTCCTGGTTTCCTCCACTAAATCGATGGATTTTGCCCTGGTTTTTTTCATCGTTAAACAGGTCAGCAGTTCCACGGCCAGGTTTCGGCCACTCCTCTTCGTCAGCGCTTCGCTGAAGGCCTGGCTCAGATTTTTCACGGCACTTTTTCAATGGGATTTTGAGGGGTTTTGGATGAGTTTATATTGTATATATATATATATACAGTAGATGGTTTTAGATTATTTTAGATGATGTCAGATATTTTTGGAGTGTTTCATAGATGGTGTTGGATTTCAGATGATTTTTCGACCACTTTTGAACCAACAATTCGACTTGACAAATACAGAACTTGGTTTTACTACGGAAAAAAATAAACTCACCCACCAAAAAGTCTTAAATCTGATCCAGTTTGGGGGTGCAATCATTTTTAATCATACCAACATAGCGATGGATCAATGGTGATCTTACCAACCAAAACTTGGACGTGGCCAAGAAAAAATGTTAGGTTTGTCTCCACATGGGGGATGAACATCAGGCCACCAGGGTGATTAACCATTTTTCTGTATAATGTGTATATATATATAATATGTACATATTATACATTATACATATATATATATATATATACAAATGTACATATGGTGTGTATATATATATACATATACATACATACATATACATATATATATATACATTGTAATTATCCAATGTGAGCCTAATCCATCCATAAAGGGGTCACTGCAGTCTCTCACCATAGGTCATGCACAGACCATCGACATGCCCTTGGTTCAAGGCACCAGCTTCAGGGAAGCTAGGTTTGAGGGCGGGAGGGATCACTGCCTTGGAGCCATAACCTTTCGTAGGTGACGGGGTTCACCCAATAGCTGCATTGAGCGTGGCCGCTCATACCCAGTTTTCTACATAAGACGGCAGTGGACCATCCCTTTTGCCCAACCTTGTGCGGTGATCGCTACCGGGATCCAACTTGTGGTGGTCGTGACAAAAGGCGCGGAGGCGCTGCTGCTTGGAGGTTGCTTGGATCAGCTGGAGCACTACCAATTACATTGGTAGCGGAGCTGCCACAGTGCAGCATCCGGGGCCATGTCTGAAGCATCGTCAGGAGATGCCTCAACAACTGGAGGTGGCGTGAGCAACCAATTAGCCAGTTTGGTGCCGACGTTTGATCCATCAAAGGACGACGTGACCATGTATCAACAACGAGTTGAACTAGTGCTAGCTGCCTGGCCGAAAAATCGCATCCAGGAGCTCATTACGAGATTGATTCTCAACTGTCAAGGAAGTGCTTTTCAAAAGTTACAGCTTAACCACCATGAGCTGTCCTCAGGCGATGAGAAGGCCGTGAAGAAGTTGATTGAGCTTCTTGGAGGCTCATGGGGACGAATCGCATTGCAGAAGCAGTACGAAGAAGCGGAACAAGCCTTGTTCCACTGCAGTCAGAGGTCTGACGAAACCAATGACAGTTTTTTGGCACGTGCTGACATTTTGTGGAGCCGTTTGATGTCAAGAAAGCTGAGTTGGGAAGATCTGCAAGCGTTTGTGCTGTTGCGTGGCAGTACATTGTCCCCAGAGGAGAAGAAAAAGGTCATTCTCGATGCTGATAGTTCATCTACTGGGAAGCTGACGGTGTCTCGAGTTTCAGACGCCATTACTGTTAGGTGCTTCGTTCTTCGGTGACATGACGGGTCAAAAACGATCTGCAAAACTGAAGGTCTATGACAACAACACAGTACTGGTAGCTGAAGATGATGAGTCAACAGAAAACCCAGTCCTTGCAACGGATGAGATCGGCGAAGACGAGCTGATTGAGCAGCTCTTACAAGAAGGAGATCCAGATGCAGCCCTTGTCATAGACTATGAGGCCACAGCCCAAGAGGTTCTGCAAGAGGACAATGATCTTGCAAGTGCCTTTTCAGCCTACCAAGAAGCCCGACAGCGCTTGGCAGAGAAACAGCGTCACCGTGGTTTCTGGCCTCCCAGCAGGCCGATGGGGTCATTTCCTTCTCAACATGGTCGAAAGGCAAAGGTCGTTCGTCTCAGCAGTCTTTTGGAAAAGGGAAAGGCAGTTTTGTGAGACCAAAACGGTCACTCCAAGATCGTATCATGTCGTCAACGTGCAGAAATTGTGGCCGCAAAGGCCATTGGAAAGCCGAATGTCCGCACCGGTCTGAGAATCAGACGAGTAGTGCCGCATCCATGACAACAACCGCAGCCGCCACCACAAGTGTCACGATGCAATCCGATGAGGGTCTGGCCTTAGAGTTCCTGCAATTGCCTGAGTGTAGCCAGACCGCTCTTGACCAGGAGACCGGGCTAACCCGGGAAGCAGCCGTTTTTGTTGGTGCAGGGGTAATCCACCAAGGGGATGATAAGGCTAGGGGGATTTTGAGTAAATCTAGGGCCTTAGGAATCTCATGCATGTGGAACAGACTGCTCGCCAACGCCTCCAGAAGTGGGGTTTCAGGAGTGAAAACATCACACCCGTCGCTGAGATCCGGGATCACCTGAAGCGTCGCCGTGAGAGAAGTCAACACTCCGTTGTCCAGCCGTCCAAGAATTTAGGAAAAGACCAACCTGCCAAAAGTGAAAGTCTCCATGGTAAGAGAAGTCATGATTCCACTGCAGTGTCTTACTTTGCAACGCACAGCTCATATGGCATCCTGGACTTAGGAGCTTCCAAGACCGTAATTGGCACAGCCCAGCTTGCAAGTTTGATCAATGACCTTGAGCCCCAAGTGCGGGCCAAGCTGCAGAGGTGTCCCTGCAACATCACGTTCAGGTTTGGAAATGAAGGTACCTTGACGTCTAAGCAGGCACTGGTAGTTCCCATTGGCAACAGACTTCTGAAAATTGCCGTTGTCGAAGGAGGCACACCTTTTCTTTTGTCCAATGCACTCATGCGAGCGCTTGAAGCAAAGATTGACTGCCAGGCACGAAAGCTGATTAGCCCTATGCTAACAGAACCAGTTGACCTTCAACTTACGTCCAAGGGTTTGTTTCTGCTTGATTTAAATGATTTAGTCCGGCAGTCATGCAAGACCAGCGCACAGAAGCCAGTGACCGAGACCTTCGTTTCCGAAGAAGTGAAATCACATGCTTTGCAGGGGACCATGGAACATGTCAGAAATGTGAAGGAATTTCAAAACCCCGATGAAGAAGTTGTCAAGACACCTGCACACATCACACCATCACATACATGCCCAAGTAACAGCCAACATAACATGACCATGACTCAGGACTCCATGAACATGCCATGCACGAAGCTGACCATGCCTCACCATCATCAGAAATCAAATCCAAAACAGGTGCAGTTTCAGAGTGATCAGAGCCATCCACCCAGATCTCAAGATACGAGTGAGCCCACGACTTCGTGCAGTCAAATCCTGAGCGCCGAGCCTCATGTCCGACCTGACCGCCCGTCTGAAGGCAGTGCAAGCAGTGCAGGAGCAAGAGGTGAAGAACGACCTCGAGTACCTGACCTTGGCGGATCTGGAGAACGAAGTGGTTTCTTTCGGAGAAGCTCACCTGGGTCAAACCTACACCCAGGCATGGAGCGACCAAGAGTGGGTGAAGTTTATGACCGCTCGCTACCAAAAGAGCACGAAGGAATCCCACATGAAGTTCCTCCGATTCGTGGAGTTGAAGATCGAGATGATGGAGGCCGAGATGAACCAACGCCCAATGAAGCCAAAGACTCAAGGCCATGTGGTCTCAAAGGCCAAATGCCGCCCAGCCGCCAAAGCAGCCACAACATACACGGTGGTATCACATGGAGAGCCCATCGACATCTCTTCGCAGGCTGGGGAGGACGATGGGGTCTACGAGACCGAGATGTCCGAGACATGGACTATGAATGCCCCGACGGAGCAGCAGGAGACCATTCATGCTCTCCAAGCCAGGATGCTCAACATGGAGGATGCACTGCAACGAGTGATTCACCACCTCGAGAATGTCCAGCCCAAGAACAACTGAGTGATGAAGAAGGGATAGCTGATTTAATTGCCACAAGTGTCCATGAAGAAACTCAGTTCCTTCACAAGTTAATAGAACAGTTCACTTTAGAAATGAATGATGCCAACAGAGACACTCGTTCCATTGGCCCAAGATGGACACTTGGCGAGATTTTCAGCAGTGAACACTCTCCACTGACGCATCAGGTCAATCAGATGAATGCACGTGCGTTCCGATTTGGATATCAGCAAGGTGACTTGGAAACAGCACAAGGCAGGAGAAGTTTGTTTCAGATGGTGTTTAGACACCGACCCAAGCATCTCTGGTATTCTCCCACGTGCGGGCCCTGGTCGTCATGGACACACTTGAATGCATCCAGGTCTCTGTTCCATGAAGATTTGTATCATCAGAAACGACACGATCTCATGTATCAAGTTGCTCTTGGCATAGTGTTGTTTAGACACCAGATGTCGAATGGTGATCATTTTCATTGGGAACAACCTGGTCGCAGTCTCATGTTCCAGCTGTCGCAGATGTCAGAGGTCCACCGATACACCCAAGCATGCGAGCTAGACCTATGCCAAGCTGGCAACATGAGGGATCCCCAAAATGATAAACACATCAAGAAGAGCTTGGTAATCCTTACCACCAGTCGCGCTATGTATCAAAGATTTCATGGCCTGAAATGTCAGCATGATCATGAGCACCAAGTCCTGGAAGGGTCCACATGTGTCACCGGAAAAAAGGTCTTGCGCACCCAATACTCTGAGATATACCCAAGAAAATTTGCCCGTGCTGTAGCCCATGTCATGGTAAAGCATCCCAAAGAATGGCCAGTGAAATGGCAGCCTGGTATGTTAGCCTTGCATGATGCTGAGCCAAGTTTTGTTCTGGGTGCGGCTCGAAGGATTACCAAATCCAAATTCGAAACGTCAGAAGTGATCTACCCTGAGTCTCGAGCGTCCCCCGATGCCAAGCGACGCAAACTGACAGGTAAGCAGAGTGAGCTTCCCAGTTTAGAGATGTTCCAACAGGTAATCCAGACAATCACCCAAAGAGTTCCGAGAGTCGGAAAAATCGAAATCACCGATCATGAACTTTTGACCGAGTTGCAGAACCTTGTGCCACAAAAGCTCATTCAGCGAGTCCTTGCATGCCGTGGAACCGATCGAACATTGGGCCCTCCTCAAGGCATGATGTCCCAAGAGGCCCCATTCCGCCGATCCATAATGGTCATTCGAAGCACTGGCCGAGTTGCCATTGAAAAGAACTGGGAACGATGGGATCAACTTTCAAAACGACAACTAATTCGACCAGCTCATGCCTGTCGTTTGAACATAACAGTGTTTGCAACGGAACACCCATCGAGACCAGGAGATGGCACAGGTTCCACTAATGTTCCCGGACAGCCGTCCGACAGCCAGGGTTCAGATATTGCCATGCAACCTGACACGACCGTGTCGCCGTTCCCGCCGGAAGCAGCTGACCAATCGATTGAGCACCAAGACCATGCAGAACCTTCAAAGAATCCCATGACTGAAATCAAACATGGTCAACAAGGTATTCGATTCAAGATGTTGCCACAGTGGGAACAGAAATGGTTGATCCGTCCATAAGAACTTAGGCCATCCTTCAAATGATCGCCTAGTGAAGGCGCTGCAGATGCAGGGTGCACATCCTGGCTTGATCCAAGCCGCTCAGGAACTGGCATGCCCGATTTGCAAGTCACAGGAACCACCCAAGACTGCCCGACCAGCCAGGTTGAAACAAACCCTTGATTTCAATCATAGGATCTTCTTGGATGGTATTGACTGGACCAATAGCCAGGGAAAAACATATCACATGTATCATATCCTTGATGCCGGATCCAACTATCATGTAGCTGTGGTGTCCCCTTCCAAGTCAACTGAAAATCTCATTGACCTAATCAATAAACATTGGATATGTTGGGCAGGTCCTCCAAGTGCATTGTTTGTTGATGCAGGAACCGAAATGAATAGTAGTACATTTGAGCAGTTCACCAATCGTTTTGGAATCAAATGCAGTACTTCCGAACCTGACAGCCATTGGAAGAACGGACGAATCGAACGACATGGCCGTTTTCTGCAAGAAATGCTCACAAAGGTTGACCTTGAGTTTCCCATTAGGTCCTATAGTGATTTGCAGACCAGCCTTAACCAGTGTACCCATGCCAAGAACTCCCTGTCAATTCGCAAAGGGTATGCACCCGAGCTTATCGTGTTTGGTAAGCACTCCGGGCTCCCAGGGTCAGTTTTGAGTGATGAATCCGTTCCGTCTCATTTAAATGCTCTTTCTGAAGAGACGGAAATTCAGCCAAATGAATTTCGGAATATGCTCATGCTCAGAGAGGCAGCCAGAAGGGCCTACCACTCAGCTGACAACAATGATGTTCTCAGAAGAGCCGGTTTGCATCGATCATGCCCAGACCGTGGGGCATTCTGCCGTGGAGATTGGGTAATGCTGTGGAAACTTGATCAAAACGTCGATCCCCCAAGACACAAATGGTTTGGTCCCCTAAGAGTTTTCATTCAAGATGGGAATCAGACAGTATGGTGTACCAATGCTGGTAAGTTGTATCGGGGAGCCATTGAGCACATCCGAAGAGCTGTTCCAGAGGAAGGCAGTCCTGAAGGCTCTGAACTTCCAGAGGATATGACTCAAATTCATCAACAAATTCAAAACATGTCACGTGAAAACACAGCCGAACAACCAATACAACCTACTACCATACATGAGAACCTTGAGAGTCAACAAGAACCATCAACAGATGTTGCCACTCAACCCACCGAAGTCAATCAAGTACCCGACAATCCAACAGAAGGATCTCTTCAACAACCTGAACCTGAAAGTGAAGGCCACGGAATTGGATCACAGGAGTCCCATTCCAGTGACCCTGGAGCAATAGATGAGGATGATCCCGATCTCACAGCAGTGAACCTGATTTGCACAGACGCTCCGGGGGCCTTGCAAGAGCCTGAAGCAAGTGGTCATGCATGGCGCTGTGAGTTTGACATTCATGTACCATGTCCCATACAGGATCATGTACCCAATGAAGTAGAATCATGGACACTGCTAGCTACCTCCGTCAAGAAACAACGCACAGAGGTGCGATTGTCAGATCTCACACCTGCAGAGAGAGCTCAATTCGAAGTCGCCAAGGAGACCGAAGTGCAGAATTGGATAAAGACTGGAACAATTTCAAAAGTACTCCGTGATCAAATCCCCGATTCTCAAATCATGAAATGCCGATGGATCCTAACATGGAAAGAAACTGATCCTGCACCCGATACTCCATCGCAAGCAAAGGGTCGAAAAGCCAAGGCCCGGGTGGTGATCCTAGGATTCATGGACCCATCGTTGGATAGCATTCCTAGGGATAGCCCCACACTGGGACGAACCTCAAAAATGGTTGCACTCCAATTGGTTTCTTCCCATAAATGGTTGCTCCAATCCTTTGATGTAAAAGCTGCATTCCTCCAGGGAAAACCCAAGACAATCGGTTGATAATTGTTGATCCTGTCCCCGAACTCCGAAAAGCCATGAACATGTCTCATCAAGAACTTGCCAGGTTGAACAAAGGAGCATATGGCTTGGTAGATGCACCTTTCCTCTGGTATTGCACTCTGGTCGAAGAATTGACAAAGCTGAACTTCGAACCAAGTCCCATGGACCCATGCCTATTTGTGCTGAGACATCCGTCCACAAACGATCAGCCTGGTCACCTTGCTGGAGTGGTTGGCATTCACGTAGATGATGGCATAGGCGGTGGGGATTCCTATTTCAATGAACAGGTTCAGAAACTAGAAAAGAAGTTTCCATTTGGCAGTCACAAGACCAGCAGTTTTACGTTTACGGGAATTGATGTACATCAACATGGGGACTACAGTATCACACTTAGCCAATCAAAATATGTGTGCAAAATTCCACCAATCAAAATTGAGACCAATCGAAAAACCCAACCAACGCTCCCTGTCAATGAAGAAGAGAAGCTAGCTTTGCGGGGATTAATTGGAAGTTTACAGTATGCTGCGACCCACACTCGACCTGATTTATCCAGCAGATTATCACTTCTCCAATCATCCATCAACAAAGCGACAGTAGAGACCTTGAGTGAGGGAAACAAACTTCTTCATGAAGCAAAACATCATCATGATGTGACCATCACGATCAAATCAATCAGCCCAGATGACTTGAGATTTATGGCATTCAGTGACGCATCCTTCTCATCTCACAATAAACCTGATTCCCATGCCGGTCATATCATTGTAGCTACTCACAAAGCAATTGACTCCAATGTACCGTGTCCCATAAGTCCAATCACGTGGGGTTCCAAAAAGATTCAACGGGTTGTGACAAGTACACTTGCAGCCGAAACCATGGCATTAGCTTCTACAGTAGATCAACTATCATGGTTACGCATCTTTTGGAGCTGGCTACATGATCCACGAACCCAATGGAGGAAACCCGATGAGGCATTGACAAAAATTCCATCAGCCATTTCGGTAGCATCCCCAACTGAGCACCCTGATTTAACAGTAACGGATTGCAAATCATTGTATGATTTAATATCACGTACAGCTCCACCTTCTTGTTCAGAATATCGTATTCAACTGGTGGCACGAGCCATTAAAGAATCACTTGAAGAGGGCACAAAACTCCGATGGGTGCACACCGGTGCACAACTGGCCGATTCTCTTACCAAAGCAATGGAGGCACATTTCCTCCGAGCCACTCTGAAGCATGGTTTTTACCGGCTGACTGATGAGACCGCTCTTTTGAAAGCCCGAGCGAACACCAAGGATCGAATCCGATGGTTGAAGCAAACCAATACTGAGAGCGATACCATCAACTTGCCTCTTGACACTTCCGATCCTCAAAAGAAAAGTCAATAAAGAATAATTTTTGGGAGTGTAATTATCCAATGTGAACCTAATCCATCCATAAAGGGGTCACTGCAGTCTCTCACCATAGGTCATGCACAGACCATCGACATGCCCTTGGTTCAAGGCACCAGCTTCAGGGAAGCTAGGTTTGAGGGCGGGAGGGATCACTGCCTTGGAGCCATAACCTTTCGTAGGTGACGGGGTTCACCCAATAGCTGCATTGAGCGTGGCCGCTCATACCCAGTTTTCTACATAAGACGGCAGTGGACCATCCCTTTTGCCCAACCTTGTGCGGTGATCGTTACCGGGATCCAACTTGTGGTGGTCGTGACAAAAGGCGCGGAGGCGCTGCTGCTTGGAGGTTGCTTGGATCAGCTGGAGCACTACCAATTACAATACATACATATATATATATATGGGGAAATTATATATATGTATATATTAATCCACTAACCTGAAATAAGGCCTTTGACCAAAGAGGATCCCCCCAGCATGGTGCACAAAGGGGAGCCCGGGCAAGCGTTCGAATCCTGACTAAACAGCATGGCAAGATCTGATTGATCTGCCAAAATCTTTGTGATATTTCACAAAATGATTGAACCTGAAATAAGGCCATTTTGGGATGATTCCCCTTATTAACCATGTTTCCAGTGAGGTCGCAGTGAGGTCGTTATAATTTGCCCAGACATGTATACATATATATATATATATATATTATTTATTGATGTGTTCAAGTCGATGTCATTCCATTGATGTGATTTTCCCATGGGATTTTCCAGTAGTTCTTCCCACTTCAGAGTTGGCCAACCTGTCGGAACTGCTCCATGGGCCATTCCTCAGATTTTGCTGTTGCTGAACCATCCGGCACCATCTGGAGCTTCCCAGCCCTGGTCTTGGCAACTGGGTAGACACTGAAGTTTCAGCTAAGCAGCTGCTGGCTTTCCTGCCGAATCAACAGTGAGCAACAACAATAGGCGCAGGCTGGAAACACGTCCCTCAGCAAAATCTCATACATACATATATATATATATACATACATATGTTTGTATATTGTGTTAATATTGTGTATACCCTCTGGTAATTTAACATAGCTATGGAAAATCACAATTTTTAATGGGAAAATCCGCTATAAATGGCCATTTTCAATAGCTATGTTAGTTTACCAGAGGGTAAATATGATTAAATATTGACTGGCATATCATATGTGCAACGCATCTGCCTCCAGTCGCCATGCTGGGAATCCCAGTGCCAACCCGGACAGGTCTCTGAGCCGACACTGCAGAGATGGACTGGGGGAGTCTCAAGCAAAATGTCATGATTATAATGGATTATAATTAATGGGAAATGGGACATATAATTGATATCTGTATATACAATTGATATCACTGATATGTGATAAGATATAACTTATATAACTGATACAACTGATATAATTGATATAATTAATGATATGATATATAACAATACACCTAAAATATCCTAATATATCCTAATATGGTATGTGTGATATAGTCATATACCGTATTGTTCTTATCAAATTCATACTATTAATACTATCCCACTACTCTTGGTTAAATCACCACACATCGTTTCAATTTCGATGTTAAAATATACTCTGCAACTAGTCCTGGTAGGTCAAAAGATCAAGTGGATTGCATCGATGCCAGGGGCTTTCTCAGGAGAGTTTTCCAAATATAAATGTTGCAAGTAATACACTTGGATATCAGGCATCATATGGCATCATTGGATGATTGGATACAGTACCATAGTTGGGCATCATGACATCCAACTAAGGAAATATTCTGATTTATGATTATGATTCTGATAGTATATGGAGGTTTCCTAAAATATCAAGGTACCCCCAACTCATCCAACATTAGAGCATTTTCTGGAGCATTTTGGTATTGAAACTCATGGTGAATTGGGGGATCCCACCATTTCAGGAAACCACCTGCAATGATACCTGATATCATTCATTTGGATACAAATAGACGGCCACTGACTGCAGACTGGGGACAAAGCATGAGGCGCATGAGGCTGCAAAGAGCTGCTCATATTGAAGTTGGATCTGTTACAGTACTATTTTTTGTGTTTCCAGGCTATCCATTCAATGTGGGTTAACAGATTTCTCCTCATCTGCATTCATTTGCTGTTTCCACACTGTTCAATGCAAGTCAAGGCAATTCTGTGATCAAAGCAACCAAACTGATGCTGAGACAAAAGGCGTTGGCATCATCATCACCACCACCACCACCATCATCATCATCATCATCACCACCGCACCGCTTGTTTTCTGCACAACACTGGTCATTGGCCAATAAGCAAAGGAGCTACAAACATGGATGGGCCGGTTGGAGCCTCAAACTCTGGTGAAAGGTGAACACCGGTGTAGCTGGTAAATAGCAATCTACGCCTTTGTCATTACCAGTCCATTTCATCTTGTAGCAACCAATGAATATAACAACCCCGAGTTTCCCTGTGTCGATGTAAACAAATGTCTACATATATCCATATGTATATCAAATAATAATAATAGTAATAATAATAACAATAATAATATAATATAATATATATGTATATATTGTAATGTATGCATGAAATATGAATATATTACAGTAATAGTAATAACAGTTAGAGCAGCCCCCATTCCCAGCTGTTATTACCGTGCATCATGGAAAAATTGTATATCTATATCTATATATATATATATATATACATTATTATACATTGACATATACTACGGGATCTTGCTGCCAAGATCCAACAGATCTGAACAGTCTGATACTGATATAATCTGATATATATATATATATATACAAAGTTATACAAATATAGACATTACGACAAGGTACATCTATGATAATCTGATATGATATAACATGATTTTTTTGGATCCCAAATCGTTAGACAACATAAACACACAAAAACCCATATTAGTTAGACCTGAAGACAACGTCTTTTTCGCCGGCAAAACTTGATGGGGTTTTAGGTCAGATTTGTGCAGGATGATAGGTAGGATGCTATAATGCGGATGTTTGTAAACATAAAACCCAGGTTTGATCAGTAGTCAGAATCAAAAACTAGCCCAGGGTAAATGAGTCATTGGGATTTCTGGGAGATTAATTCAACATACTTGAAACACAAATGCCAGTGGGCTCATTGTACAACTTAGTGCTCAACTTAGTCTAGCCAGCAAAGCTTGCGACTTTGGACCCAACACAAGTGGCGGCTGCATCTTTGAAGCCCAGCCAAAGCTGCCACTGTATTTTTGGCTCAAACAGGCTGACGGATGATACATCATGAGCCATAGAGAAAAGGTTAAGTTATATTCCCAACTTATGGGGGTTATAAATATAACATGTTATATATATTTAAATGGTAGCTTTCTTTTTCCTAAGAATCACCCTGCAGCCTAGCTGAAGGCAGTGCTCAGAGTTTCACGATACTTTTGAAGAAGCCATCAGGCAATGTCTCACTTGTCTCTTCACTGGGAGGGTTCCTGAGAGGCATTCTGGCAAACTTGCCGACCGGGGTGCTGGAAGAAAGCCCACAGTTTACCCCAGGGGAAAAAACACATGGTAGACATTGATGCATTCTGGTGCTATTTGAGAGACATATACTCAGGATATAACACTAATTACTTGGATCTATTTGGCATGTACGGCTGTATATGTGCTTGGAGTCAACTAATGCAACCGGTCTCCTTTGTGTCAAGTCTGCGGGTCCAACATGGATATGTTGCGAGCGATTTGGCACATGGTCCCACAAGCACTCAGGGTGGGAACGCTAAACAATGATAGATTACCAAAACCTCACCGCGACAAGTTCGGCCGTTTGGGGATACTCACCCAACCGCTTCGCCATCATGTACCCTTGAGTGCCTGCTCATCCGTTCCCGTTGCTCCCGTTGCTCTCGTTGCTGTTGTTTTTGCAGCTTTCGTTGCTGGTTCTGCTCCTAGGCCCCAAGCTGGGCAGATTGCCACGGCGAGCAGTTCGTCCCCTCTTCAAGATGGTGGATTGACGGGGCTCCGGGAGTCCATGGTGAATTATGATCATCTTCACTCAATCAGTTAGTTAACCAGCTAATTCCCATCACATCCTACCATATTAATAAACATCAACCAACAGGCTTCCACACTTGGGACCCAGTTCGAACTGGGCCAAACCAAGGCCATGGCCAGCATGTTTTGAGCAAAGAGGTCCTGGCACAGCAGGGTTCCAACCATGAACCTTTTTGGGGTGGTAGTATCACTACTTAACCACCAGCAGGTGATAATTCGCCCCCACCAAAAAAAGGAGCCGCAATGAACAACTCCACAGGTCAAGTTTGGTGATCACATCCACCTTGAAACGCCGTGCTCACAATTCTATCCAAATCATTCCAAATCCATGCAACCTTACAGTACTCTCCAGTAATCATCCCCACTTTACAAAAGTTGATGTTTTTCCATGTTTTCCCAAGTTTTCCCACTAAACCTCGATGTTTCGTTCGGGGAGGAAACCCCACCTGCAAGGGCGGTAGCTGCGGTTCAGGCAGAAGTAGCCCCTGACCCTCCAAGGCCCGACTGGCCCACTCAGGGCTGCCAAAATCCGCGTCCTGGCATCGGAAAATGATGATGAGCCTGGGATTTTGGTGATTTTGGTGACTTTGGTGGTAGATATAACTATAGTTAATGGGAATTATAATGGTTTATAAACCAACTTAGCTATCTTGGGGGCCCCAGCCTGTGGGATTTTGGTGATTTTGGGATACTCCATCTTCGGACTAACAGCTTCTTAGACTTGTGTCCAGCAGACTCTACCAAACTTTGCTGTCATATCCCAGGCGTCACATTTCACCCGGCCAAAAAAAGTTCAGCCGCTGTTCAGCCTGCACTGCGGGCTGTTTCGGCGCTGGATGAGACCTCATCGGTGAGGTGTCAACCAAGCTGTGCTGAAAAACTCAACAGTAATCACAAAAAGTACCCCTTGGCAGCTTAACATAGCAATGAAAAATACCCATCCTGAATACTAGTATGTAGATGTAGGTAGATCATGTATGAATGGTACACAGCGCATACATACATATATATATAGGATCAGGTCTAGTGACTGTACATCCTGCTATCGGGAGTATATACTTTTTCTGGAGTACGACAAAAAAAAAGTATCTACTCGCTATCGGCGCAAATAGCTTTGTTCAAAAATACGGTATCCCAAAATCCACTGGTTTATGATATAATGGTTTATCTATATTTTCTCAAGAAGAATTGACATTTTGGGACATACCCCCTATTCCTGGGCAAAGCCAAATTTGACACTGAGAGTACTAGATCCACCACTGAGACCCACGCTTGCACTGAACATCTTGGGGCCTGCGTGTAACCAGGCGCAAACACGACTGACTGCTGGCAGACAACATGGGATCTGAAAGGAACCAGAAGTTGCAGGGTACTTCCGATTAAAAAAAAAACGCACAAACTACGGTGGATGGAAGAAATCCGGCACCAGTTGATACCTGGAAACCCAGGTGTCCTATTAAAATAGTACACAGTGCCACTGTGGACGGTTTTCAGTGTGGAAACCAGCAACTGCATCTATGGCATGTTTTGACACTTTGCTCGAAGCAGCATTTTCAGAATATACATATTATATATATAAGAAAAATAGGTGCATACATCATATGACATCAATGGATATCAAATTTGAAATCATATCATATATACCATATGTCTATCACAGTAACCTTACAGCCCTCATATCCCCACATCACACCACCTGCCAGCCTGATTTTTTCAGCAATCTGCAAAGAAAGCTTCATGCGGTATGAGATGGAGACACCAGAGGACCGAGCAGGGCGGATGGGAAAAATATGATTGCCACACCAACTTCCATATGAGATCATGAAAACTTGGGGTCTATAAAACATTTCCTCCCTTCACCATCTCATGGCCAATCCTACCTGGTATTTTTGGATGGTCCTTTCATGGACCGTCCGTACACTGACCATGCGGCTAAAAGTCGATATAGTGCCAACAAAATCTTCGTCAGCCTGAGTACCCCAGGCCAGTGGGTTGACGGATGGGCGGTTTTCGCGCTGCTGCACCTCTAACGGATGCAGGATCTCTCCGAAAAAGTGGAGTTTGGGTTGAAATTTCCACCGCGTAATCCCCCACGCAAATGCTCTTTGAGCGCAATCCCTGTAGGCATTGGCACAAGTATGCCCAGAATCCAACAAAAGATCTCGCTCAGAAGGCTTGAGAAACAGCGCTGCCTGATACATACAACTAAAAAAGGAGTTTGCAGCAGCCACTGTTGAAAGCATTGCTTTGAAGTATTGCTTTGACTCCGCATCTATGTGTGGTATCTCCATCTCAATACGTTCCTCCAAAAACCGTAGGAGGGAAACCGTGTCTTGTCCCTTGAACCAATTCCTTGGGCGCAGCGCAGTTTTGAAAGGGAAAAACGAGCATATCTATATTCTTCTTTTGGGGGGATAAAGAAAAATTCACCATGTATATCCAAATGTCGCAGTTGGATACTCACTGGATTTGCTATATCCCAGCAATGTGCGAGTCAAACCAGTCATATGAAGTGAGAGATGTTTTCTCGAACAGAAGTCCTTAAGATCTTCAAATATAGCCGCGCACTGGTCATCAAAAGCACCACCGTAAAACTCCCAGTCGAAGCAAGACACCTCAGGTAGCAGTGGGATGAATTGGTTTTTTTTTGTGTACTAAAGCCAAGAGTTTGGCAAAAAAATGTGTCGTTGGGTTATACCTCACAGCTCTCCAAATATAAAGAACATCTCTACCTGAACACCGTGCAAGGGGCAATTGCGTTGGCAGCAATATCTCCAAACAATCCCTTGTGCAGTGTGTGGAATGGATCAGCACGAAAAAAACCAGGTTTGTCACATGGGTCCAAAGGAATAGCAGAAAGGATTGCTGGTTCCCGCTCCCATGGCAATGTGTTGTTCACCCGCATGGCCACCATGTTCTCATATGAAATGTCATGCCATTTTTTGAATCCGGCTTGATCAGCACGACAAAGATGACAAATTCCTTTGGCCTTTTCATTATCTTGAGTCGATAAGCGCCCAAAGGATCTAGTCAAAGATCCAATTTTTACAAGAGCAGGCCAGTCCCCTTTCAGTGCTAATGGCACTAGATACCACCTTTTCGTTTTGTCACCATAAGGTACATCGATACCGTGGTAGAAAGCCACCTTCAACTCATTTGCCAAATGGCCCATGAGCTTCAAAAGAGGTTTGTTTTTCTGTTTTTTCCCTCCATAGACCCTGCCAAGCATCACGGACCACAAAAGACGTGTGACCAACGTGTTTCCTAGCATGTTCAAACCAGGTTCCTCAGGTGTGGCCTTCCGCTTGCGGGTTCCATGTCCCATGACCGGCTGGAACTGGATGATCATAATCGATTTTTTTTTCAATGTTGTCCCTTCATCACAGTGTATTGCAATTGGTATGCATTGCCCAGTGCGGCCTTTGTGGGTCATATATAGCGGGTGCTTTGGCTGAACTTGTTCCCATTCTTTCCAGAAGGAATCGAAATTCGACTCAGAGTTTCCCATGGTCAGCAGTTCCATCTTGCCATGGACCCCCAATCTCTGCACAGTATCCGATATAGCTAGGATTGGATGTGCCGATTTCAACCCAACATCCACATGGGAGATGGGGATGTCAGCTGCCAAACCATAGCTCTTAAAGGATTCTGAAAACCTTTCTTCATGCCCTGTTTCAGATAAGCGGGTGGCCAAAGATAAGAAGTGAGCGCTTTTAGGCTTTGAATCTCCAGCCAGTAGTGGGGAAAATTCCTCCCAAAAAGCCCGGCCAATAGCACATGCTTCTTTCTCATTTACCTGAATTGGTACGGAAGGAGTCAAGAATATAAGCGACCCCCAAAACCTTTAATTTTGCATTTAGGGGGGACATAAGTGGAAAACTTGTTCAAGTCAAACCCAAACCAGGGTCCCCATGAGCCACCGCAGTAGCAATTGCTTTTGCAGCAGGACCACATGGAAGCCGTTTTGGCCCTGGTTCACCTGCAGGAGAAGTGCGGCCAGCACCTGCGAGGGGGGAGAAGCTGTAAAGTCAAATGTGCACACGCGCACACACAGATATATATATATTATATCAAATAAATATACAGGGATATACTTCAGCCATCAACGAACATGCTCGATGAACATTTGGAGCACGAACATTTTCCACATGTCCCCTTGCCACAGGCTTGTTTGCCAGTCATGGGAGCGGTTTCACGCACGTATTGACAAATACGCGTTTCCCATGTCGTACCCTCAAGTATATGGAACATACTCAGCAGGCAGTGGTTCCTGCCAAGCTAGGTTGGCTAGATCTGCATGCCAAACAAGCGGCCCAGTCAAAGTAGGCACCTGGAATGCACGGCTGGCAGGACCAATGGCTCGAATGTCATCTTGCAGGAAACTTGGACTGTAAGTGTTGGCAAGAAGCAACTGACAGATTTTCAAAAAAAAACACGTGCAACGTCATATGGCCTATTTCTTCTTTGCTGACTTTGTCTTTTTCTGTCGCTCTTGTTTTGGGGGTTCTTCATCATCATCCGGCCAATCGCCGGCATCCTCATTGTCATCCTCATGCGCACAACTCTTGCGTTTTGACTTGCGGGCTGAGGCTTTCGGCTTTGCTTTGGCCTTTGCCTTCGCCTTCGGCGCAGCAGGCTCCGCACCTTTGGCTTCTTTCATGGGCTTCAGCAGGGTCCTGGGCAGGAATGGAAAATGGTTGGGTGCTAGATTGCAAAAGGTTGATTGGACAATTTTGCCTTAAAGAAATGATGAGCTCCGGACTTTCGGAGCTTCGTATCTTCCATCATCGCGCGCGATGCCCTGGATGAAGAATTGGGCAATTTATGGAAATGGAGCCCCATTGAAAACTTGGTTGGTGACGGATAAAGTTCTCAACTTAGGCAATGGCTCAGCTTCAACCTTTTCGACCAGGTTGTCCAATGCCTTCACTTTCCTAGGGCTGACCCAGATATACACTCTCATAAGCGTGGTTGATCATCAAAACAAAATCAAAATTTGTGAGATATGGTCATTGATTTTTTGATGCAGCAAAAGCTCCCTTCATCAAAGGAATCAGAACCCCGACCATCAAAGTATGACTTGAGATCAGCCAATTGGTCATGGTAGGTCATCAGCGAAGCCCGGAACGTGTCAACGGCCGAAATGCTCCTTGGATTCGTGTGGGCAGCCATCGCTGGGAGAAAGACTTGAAAGGTTTCAAGGGATATGCACACTGGCAATGATCCATATCACATACATAGGTTCCTTGCAAAGCCAAAGATGAAATTATTCAGCTAAACTTCTTTTGCACCTCAGGCGTTTGATCTAATGCCATCAACTTCTCACGGTCAGTATCCAGCTTGCAGCTGACGCGCAAAACGTTTGCCATCACAGGTCCCACATTCTCCACAGCCTCCCGGGAATCTTGCTAACTCCAAGTATACACATAAATATAAAAACAAACGCACGTATCTTAGAAGATATATATATATGAATTAGTATGTTTTACATAAGTATACATAACAAACTATATATATATAAATATATATCAGCATTTTACATATACATGTATATACATACATATATATATATGTATATTATATATATATGTGTGTGAAAATGAAAAATATATGTATTGCATCCAACCTGATACAGATTTTTATATTTAAAACTTATATATCCTTTGGCCCTATTAGTCCGTGTGAATCATACCCATTCGCAAATCTCCTATTGTGATAAAAATCCCGCCTCAAGAGCATGCTCCCGTTCAGCATCATTCTTTGGTGGGACCTTAGCCCTTGACTTAGAGCTACCTGCGCCATCGCCATCGTCTTCCGACACATCCATGTCCGTGACATCTTCAGGTTCATCGCCTTGGTGATCAGCCAGGACCTGTGAGGCTGGGAGACCAAGAGTGAAGGAATCTCCGGCATCACCCTCACCAATGGTATGATCATTAAGCTCCTCAGCTTCCTCAGCTTCGAAAGAACCGGTGGTCTCAACATCCACCCAATACTCTTTGATGTTGCTTTCATACTTGTCGCGCCTAACGGGGCAGGAAGCATGATAAAAATAATGTTTTTCGACAATTTGGCATTATGCAACTTTAGTGAACCATGCCTCACATATGTCTTAGCTCTGGATGGCTGGGTGCAGAACTTCACAGCTGCTTTGATTCGGGACCTTGGAGTATTGGTAGCAAAGACCATGGGGACAGGTAAAAAAATCTGACAAATTGGAACAATAACTGAGATGCATGATTTTTTCACATTGGAAGTCATGCGGCTGTAGAAAACTAAGTAATGGACGCATTCCACTTCAATTGTGTACGCATTTTCTCTTTCGTGTAGAAGCCCTTCTGAACATGTAGCTTATTGCGACGGGATCTCTTCTGTATGTGTTCAATGCGTTTCTTGAACAACTCCTTCAGGGAAAACAGGGGTTATTAGACTATATTACACTAACGTTGAGAATGTTTGGGCAAGATGTCGCATACATGCATACCACACTGAACAAACCCCAGTCGGTCCCGGTTCCCATCAGCATTGATCAAGACTTTCAAAAGGGCTTTCCTTTGGTCTCCACCCAATTTCCACTGCTTGTACACCTCCGGTGACACCTCCAGTTTCCCGCTTGATGGTTTTGGGCAGCACAAGCGCCGAAGTGATGCGCTCATTGCATACATCTTCTTCGTCTCTTCATCCATGGCCTGCAAAGGCGGGCGCACACCAGATCTATCTATAATATATCAATCTGTGTAAAATGTGTGTGTATGTGTATGGGTACCCTTTTCTCAAAACATATAATGTGGAGCATTTGTTTCAGATCATTGTGTTATGAGAGTACCCACCTCATGGTCGAGAATCTTGAAGGTTATCCCCAGGTATCGCAAGGGTTGTCCCCATGGCCTTCTTGGTACGTGGCTCCACTTCATCCGGCTGCAGGGCCTAGGCAATGGAAGGAACTGTTCCACATGTTTTTACTTTAAAAGTTGTAGTTAACAGTAGGGGAAAAGAAATTATATAGAGATATATAGAGCATAGTGAAAGTAATTATATAAATAGACAAACCCTGTGGACTCTCAAATTCCCGGGTTTCAACCATGTAATGTACTTCGATCGATACTTATATATCACTTGGTGCATTTAACTTGGGCCCCATACCTCCTCACAAGCACTGGCCAAGTCAGCTGTGGCTGCACGAAACTGCGTCTTGTCCTGAGGCCACAGATGAACTGGACGACTGCAAAAGGAGTTTGGGTATGGGAAGACACTTGCTTGGAAGGTTTGTTTTTTGTGTTTATATATATATAAGTTGAAATTTACCTATCTGTATCCATATCATATCACATACATATATATATATGTTATATATATATATATAATTAAATAAGGGTTTCCTAAAATGGGTACACCCCCAAATTGTGAATTGTCCACTTCGGTTGGTCCCCCAAAAAAGGCCCCCACAAGTCTCAAAATCTTTAATAAAATGCAGGGAAAACACTGTTTTTTGGGGACTTGTGGGGGCCTTTTTTGGGGGGACCAACCCAAGTGGAAATTTACCACCCCAAATCATCCAAGCTTAGAACATGTGTGAAGTGAAACCTATGATTTTGAGGATCCCCCTATAGAAAAACAAAATTGAAGCTGGTGGATGAATCCCCAAAACATTCAACATGATTGGGTCCTTCGAATTGGGAAGTTCTGGGGACTTGCAGGGAACACGACGATCTGGTCCATCACTGGGGCATCTCTGCACTGTGGTGGGTTGCTTGGGTGACGGTGTCTCAAAGCTCCCGGCGGCAAAGCTTGCTGCAGGAGAGAAAGCTATGGATTGCGCCTTCAGCTTCTGCAAGCGTGCTCTGGCAGCCTGGGTGGTTTGGAGTGATCGATCAGCATAAATTTATAGTATCATACTGGAGTTTGAAGACCAAGACGTTTGAAAAATATAAGAGATATATTAAACTGAAACAGTTAATTTGCTGCCTATATGCCGTGGTGATGTTTTGGATGGATTTGATGTTTTCCGGGCAACATGTCTCTGTGCAGCAAAGTACAGCCTAGAAACACTCAGAAGATCATCGCAGTTCATATCTTTGTGAGCAGCTCGCTGTTCAGAAAGGAAAGATGACCCCCGCAACAGGGTACTACATGACCATTGCCGAGATGGAAACGTTTGTAAAGGTTTGGAAGCCATTACGGCCAAAATCCTTGACCTACCACTCCTGTTGAACCTCATCGGAAAGATGTTTAACCATGGTTCCCATGCAGCATGTGACATGATTGCGCACTGACAAAATCAATCAAAACATCAATCTTTCATTGGTACGATTCAGCGTGCCCTTTGTTGTACATAGGCATTGAAGAACGCCCATGAATTGTGCAACTTCAGTTGCAAAACACGGGACCTATGCAATCCATGCCCAATCCCAAGACAAAAGCACCGTCACTTTTGGGGCATCTACCCATGACTGGCGCGTAAAATCCTACCCCTGCAGACCCCACCAAAGTGTACTATTTTGGGAGTAAAATTTTACGGATTTTTACGCCACTTTTACGCCTGTTTACGCCACTATCCCCAAGACCTGCCACAGTGTACTATTTTTGGTGATATTTTTCGATCAGTAAAAATTCCGTTAATGACGTATTTTTTTGCGAATCAGTGGTTTTGAGCAGGGTTGGATTTTGCAATTAATCTACGATAGTGGGTGGTTCAGGTGGAGATTTAGGCAAGTACCCTTCCCACTCTTCAGGGACAAGAATTGAAATCCCGGCGCCACCCCTCAAATATTGGAGCACTTCCGGCATCTGTGCCCTTTCCCAGGCATCACATCGAAATTCCTGATGAACGAGGAACAAGGAGCCTCAGCTGTGGGCTGCATAGTGCTGTGCTGTTTCAAATAAGTTTGGGAAATCATGAGCTTCCATTATTATACAAGCCGGAGAAACATAAGAATGGTCTAGGAGTGGAGACCTCTCATTCTTCAGGTGCTTCACTGTTTGTGCAAATCGAACGCCGAATCCAATTGGATATTGCCTCAGTTGGAAAGATTATGATACTGTAATTGTGCATGCTCAACAAAGCACTCAAGTGCGCTTATTGCAACATTTTCTGCAAAAACATTGGAAGCAAGTTACTGGCTGGCACGCAAAGCTTTATTTCCTTTGTACCGCTTACGCCCCGTTGCATCATAGTAGATGTCGGCCAGCTTCTTAGAAGATTTCTTCCCCTTGGCTTTTTTGGTGGTGGAAAAGAACCTCACCGCACTGGAGTTTGCCCACAGGGTTGTCCTCTTGGCTGTGCTGCTACCCCAACCACGCATCCAAAAGGATTGCTTGAATACCTTGGGGTAGGCTGAGGATGGGATGTACAGCATCACTGTCTGGGTCAGGGATGAACTTGTGTTGGATTGGTTTCATGTCCAAAACCTTGGCCTACAGTACCGGATGAATTCAAAGACCCAAAGTGAATATGAATTCCGTCCTTCAAAATGTTTTGCCAATATAGAGGTTGAAGTAGCATAGAAACCCTTACAAATGTCCCATATCAACTGTTTTGGGGATTGTATGTGCTGTAATTGAATTCAAGGGACTTTGGTGGTACGGCACATTTTTTGAAAACAATCCATCCTGAAGACCAAGCTGGAAAATGGTTGCTCCAAAACCCAAACTCCTTTCTTTGCCATCACCAGGAGCATCGCCAAGTAAGTCCTGGACAATCGCTCGGGAGCCCAGCAACTAAACCTTGACACATCAAATGATATGCATATATATTTGATTTTTTTCCCGTTGGCTTGCCCAAAAAGCCAAAAACAGCCAAAAAGGAACCCCCCCCCCCGGGGGGGGGGAGGGGGGTTCCTTTTTGGCACTTTTTTCTTTATGGAGGTTTTCTTTAGTGGTGGCAAACCAACGGGGAAAAATTGCTAGCATATATAATTGCATATAACTGCATATATTATATACATATATATTTATAGCGACGGACTGAAACTTAGAATGCCATTTTGGAACCGTACCCACTGGAAAAAGTTGCGGCAAAATCTAGAAATATGTGCTCCCGCAACTTTTGTACTGTGTTTTTCACCAATTGGCTCTTGTAATGTTAACTTAGAATGCGTGTCAGGTCCTTTTCTATTTAGACATGCTTCACTTGTTCTATAGAAATATGTGCTTTGTACTGTGTTTTTTCACCAATTGGCTCTTGTAATGTTAACTTAGAATGCGTGTCAGGTCTTCAACTTCAGTAGGCTATCTCAATTATTTTATATTTAATGGTTCAATTAGACGGCGGTAATACCATCATAGGAACAGAATTTATCAAACTTTTAGCAACTGGTTCATCTAACCTTGCTACTGAAGAATTCGTAAATACGGCAATCATCAATGGAGGGGGTGAAGGTGTTAATTTAAGTAACTACTATGATAAAACAGATATTTGAAAACTGAGGGCCCCTTCTAAGTTTCGATCCGGAACTATACGTATTGCCTGGGGCAACCATGTTTACCCATCTGAAGGGTTTTATCAAAACCTTGAATATATAGTGCCGGATTGAAACTTAGAACTCCGGAACGACACCGCGGCCAAAATCTCACCGCAGAAGACAATTTTATACCCCATAGATTTTCATACTAGAGTTAGAATGTGGCAGCAAACCGTAAGGAGTTTATCATATTTGAGCACCCTTATGTAGTTTGGAGACCAAATCTGGCAAACTTAGAATGTCCATATATGATCACAGGTGTTCATCGGCTCTGTGAAAATACGCCTGGCCACTTGAAAATAAGGTTTATAGAAGCTCTATGGAGGATTTTTGAGGGATTTATGGAGGATTAATGGAGGATTTATGGAGGATTAATGGAGGATTAATGGAGGATTTATGGAGGATTTATGATGGATTTATGAAGGATTTATGGAGGATTTATGGAGGATTTATGGCGGATTTAGGCAATTCATTTGTGAATACTACAGTTCCAAGAAAGTTCACTTTATGTGTTCGTTTTCAATTAGGCAATTCATTTGTGAATACTAAAGTTCCAAGAAAGTTCACTTTATGTATTCGTTTTCAACTAGGCAATTCATTTGTGAATACTACAGTTCCAAGAAAGTTTACTTTATGTATGCGTTTTCAATTCGGCAATTCATTTGTGAATACTAAAGTTCCAAGAAAGTTCACTTTATGTATTCGTTTTCAATTAGGCAATTCATTTGGGAATAGTAAAGTTCCAAGAAAGTTCACTTTATGTATTCGTTTTCAATTAGGCAAGTCATTTGTGAATCCTATAGTTCCAAAAAAGTTCACTTTATGTATTCGTTTTCAACTAGGCAATTCATTCGCGAATACTAAAGTGGCAAAAACATCACTTTATGTATTCGTTTTCAAGTAGGCAATTCATTCGTGAATACTAAAGTTCCAAGAAAGTTCACTTTATGTATTCGTTTTCAATTAGGCAATTCATTCGGGAATAGTAAAGTTCCAAGAAAGTTCACTTTATGTATTCGTTTTCAATTAGGCAATTCATTTGTGAATACTAAAGTTCCAAGAAAGTTCACTTTATGTGTTCGTTTTCAATTAGGCAATTCATTTGTGAATACTAGAGTTCCAAGAAAGTTCACTTTATGTATTCGTTTTCAACTAGGCAATTCATTTGTGAATACTACAGTTCCAAGAAAGTTCACTTTATGTATTCGTTTTCAATTCGGCAATTCATTTGTGAATACTAAAGTTCCAAGAAAGTTCATATGTATTCGTTTTCAATTAGGCAATTCATTTGGGAATACTAAGTTCCAAGAAAGTTCACTTCATGTATTCGTTTTCAATTAGGCAATTCATGTGGGAATATTTGGGAATCCTAATTAGGCAATTTTCAGTTTCATTCAGGTGTCTATTTTTGGAGTCAAACACGAACACCAAAGGAAAACCAATGAAAAACCAATGAAAACCAATGAACAAAAACAATGATAAGCAAAGAACAACACATGAACATTTTTGAGAACCCAAAAAAAATCTATGAACAAATCAAGGAAAAACGAAAGAGAACCACAGAAAAGCCAATGAAAAACCAAAGAAGGAACAATGAAAAACAATGGAAAACCAAAGACAACTTTGCCAGCATTCTAAGTTACCTTTTGCCAGGGATTTTTGGTCCCTGTGTTTTCGAGGTTTTCATCTTTAATGGGGAAAGAAGTAAGAGACACTTTTGAGGAAAAAAAGGAATCTTGAGGTGCCTTGGATCCTATATGTTCACAAAACCCTGTAAATATGCAGTAAATTGCATTGTTTCTTGCATATGTGCTTCAAACGGAGTGGAGTTATTTTTCTGTTTGCTGTTTTTTGGGGGTTTTATGGAGGAAAAAACACTGGCAGGAGAGAACTTAGAATGCCATGTTAGACCTAAAATATGCATTTTGTATGGCAATACTGTGGTTCGGGGTCTGGCACATTGAAACATTCACACGCCGGCATTCTAAAATACCCTTAAAAACAGGGTTTTTGGCGGCATTCTAAGTTCAAAAATCATGTTTTTTTTTACAAACTGGGCGGCATTCTAAGTTTCAGTGTGTCACTATATATATATATATGTAGCTATTTATCTATGTATACATATATAAATATATACTTGTTTTGGGTTTGTGTTCTTTCAACTTCCGACCGCCAGCGCTAAATGCGGCTGTCCCAGCTTTGTGTGCACTGCCAGGCACACACAAGAAAACCAGCAGCATTGTTTCCCAAGAACAGACATCAGGGTTTATCTATGACAATTTTATAACCCATAGATTTTCATACTAGAGTTAGAATGTGGCAGCACACCGTACGGAGTTTATCATTTTGAGCACCGTTATGTAGTTTTGGGGCCAAATCCGGCAAACTTAGAATGTGTACATATGATCATAAAATATCATATGTGTTCATGGGCTCTGTGAACATATGTTCGCTTTATACCCCATAGATTTTCATACTAGAGTTAGAATGCCGCCAACACACCGTAAGGAGTTTATCATATTTGAGCACCCTTATGTAAGAAAGTTCACTTTATGTATGCGTTTTCAATTCGGCAATTCATGTGTGAATACTAAAGTTCCAAGAAAGTTCACTTTATGTATTCGTTTTCAATTAGGCAATTCATTTGGGAATACTAAAGTTCCAAGAAAGTTCACTTTATGTATTCGTTTTCAAGTAGGCAATTCATTCGTGAATACTAAAGTTCCAAGAAAGTTCACTTTATGTATTTGTTTTCAATTAGGCAATTCATTCGCAAATACTAAAGTGGAAAAAAAAATCACCAAAGAAAAACCAATGAAAAACCAATGAAAACCAATGAACAAAAACAATGATAAGCAAAGAACAACACATGAACATTTTTGAGAACCCAAAAAAAATCTATGAACAAATCAAGGAAAAACGAAAGAGAACCACAGAAAAACCAATGAAAAACCAAAGAAGGAACAATGAAAAACAATGGAAAACCAAAGACAACTTTGCCAGCATTCTAAGTTACCTTTTGCCAGGGATTTTTGGTCCCTGTGTTTTCGAGGTTTTCATCTTTAATGGGGAAAGAAATAAGAGACACTTTTGAGGGAAAAAAGGAATCTTGACGTGCCTTGGATCCTATATGTTCACAAAACCCTGTAAATATGCAGTAAATTGCATTGTTTCTTGCATATGTGCTTCAAACGGAGTGGAGTTATTTTTCTGTTTGCTGTTTTTTGGGGGTTTTATGGAGGAAAAAACACCGGCACGAGAGAACTTAGAATGCCATTTTAGACCTAAAATATGCATTTTGTATGGCAATACTGTGGTTCGGGGTCTGGCACATTGAAACATTCACACGCCGGCATTTTTTAAATACCCTTAAAAACAGGGTTTTTGGCGGAATTCTAAGTTCAAACATCATTTTTTGTACAAACTGGGCGGCATTCTAAGTTTCAGTGTGTCACTAAATATATATATATATATATATATGTAGCTATTTATCTATGTATACACAAAAAATATTTTTGGGTTTGTGTTCTTTCATCTTCCGACCGCCAGCGCTAAATGCAGCACGATGCATGGCTGTCCCAGCTTTGTGTGCACTGCCAGGCACACACAAGAAAACCAGCAGCATTGTTTCACAAGAACAGACATCAGGGTTTATCTATAATAAAGTTCCTTATTTTGCGCCATCAGAAATGGAGGAATTCACACACACACACACACATATATATATATACGTAAAAAACATCCTCGGGTGTAAACTTAGCATGCATTTCACAAATAATCAAAAAAAGTTTTTTTCCCCGGCAAGTGAGATTTACGTGTATATATATATACACGTTTTCGTCCACCTTACCCCCTAAACTTAGAATGCTTCATTCGTTGACCCCCATTCTAACACGGGTTTGGAAACTGGGGGCCCCTTCTAAGTTTTAATCCGGTACTATATTCAAAAAGCTTTGAAAGCACAGCGCAATCGCACTCTCATGCCAAAAAGTTTGGCCCTTTTTCACTCTTTCCCTCGAAATCCCAGCGTTTTGTTTGCTCTTGGAACGGTCCTGTATCCCTTCCTGTGCACAAGTTTGGATTCCAAAATATTGAAATGGGTGGTTTTGGAATGATTTACTGCCTTAATTTACATTGAAATGGGTGCCGAATCTCTGAGCAACAGGGCAAAAACCCCTGAAATGTCTGCATCAAAAGGTATCCAAAAGAACAAGTGAAGCATGTCAAAATAGAAAAGGACCTGACACGCATTCTAAGTTAACATCTGCAAGAGCCATTTATCGAAAAAATACAGTCAAAAAGTTGCGGGAGCACATATTTCTATATTTTGCCGCTACTTTTTCCAGTGGGTACGGTTCTAAGTCACGACGTCACCCCCGAATGAACGAGGCGGAATTTTGAAATTAAGGGGATATGTATGTAAGTATCCAACCCTCTGCCTGTACCCGATCTGCATGAGGGGGTTTGAACTAGGAACTTGGAATGCTTTGGGATATATTTCTGGTCAGTCTATAAACTGTTTGTGACATGTTTTGGCCTCAAATATTGGGAAATATTGGGAAATATTGTGGTGTTCCTAGCGACGGACTGGAACTTAGAATGTCACATGTGGCGGCATTCTAAGATACCCCATTTGGATGGCATTCTAAGTTCAAACCACTAAATTTTGGAAAACTGGGCTGACATTCTAAGTTCCAGTCCGTCGCTATATTTAGAAATATATTATGTATATATATATTTTTTATGTATTTAAAATATTGGTTGAATCCCTGAGAACCCCAGTCCTATAGGCCAGGAGGTTTCCTTTTGCAACCGACGGAGATGAAACATCACCATGTGGAAGGAAGTAGCTTCTGAATGTTGATCCCCGTGATATAGCTACGAAGGAACTGCAAACCAACCCGAAGGAAACCACCACTCCATCTTTCGACTGCAGGATTGCCAGTAGGAGAAGTCTTAGTTGCAAAATGTTTGACAAATACATCACTTAAGATCACCAAGGAAAAAAACAAAACAAATCCACTGGTTGACATACAATGATAATTCTTTGGACAAGAAACGCAAACCCTGCTGGTGAAAGCAAGTCGAGGGGATTGCCCGTGCATGACTTTCGGATACGTTTGGTTTTCAACCCTCTAGCTTCCATCCATGGCCACCACATGCCGATATCCAGGCTGCAGGTTTGAAAACCAGCACATTGGAGGCATCTAGTCAATGCACCCGCTCCAGCAAAGACTTCCACACAGTCATACTGTGCCTGGCAAGGGCAAGAATTGGGATTTACAGACCCCCTTGCATGGATCAAAAGGGCTGATAAATATATGGGTGTCCTCCCGGAAGAAAGATAAAACTTTGTTCATTGGGTAACTATACTTATTTTGGGGTATACCTGGGATCCATGAGAAAAAACTTAAGTTTGGCAATTACTAATCCATTCATCTCAAATGTGATGTTAATTTCGATGGGACCGAGCATGTGCCCCTAAATACACCTGTAGATACCTGTAGTTAGCGGCCAGTGGGTGAGTAAGTATACATAATATATATATATATATATATACAACGCTATATATCAACCATTATATAACTATTAGATAGATAGGTCGAACTCCTCCTGATGCCCGAGATTCAACTGAACATGTTGGATTGGGATACCATGATCTTCCATGAAGGCCTCTGGTGACAAAGCAGGAACTTCGAGGAATGCCAAGTACACAACCGCCATCATCAGAACCTCAGAAAACATGGCAGTATGGCCCATTGTTTGATGTTTCATTACGATGCAATCCTCCTTCTATGGCTTAATGGCGTTTTGGTTAGAATGGCCCAATGGTCCATTGCAAAAAATACCCCACAGAGGGGTAATTTTTTAGCACTTTATTTTACCCAATGTCCTGAAGATATGGCTGAGAAACCTTGGGCGCCTTTAGGATCAGAAGTCTTTTCAAGACTTTCTTCAGCTCATCTACAGGCAAGGCCGGCATGGCGTTGTTGCAGGGCTGCCTTTGGCTTGGAGTAACTTGGATCCAAAATCCCAACTGAATCCGAAGAAGTGGTTGCAACTTCCGCTTCCGACATGAAACCTATGTCACATATGTCCAGTTCTGTTCTGTTGACTGATTTTCAAAAGTCACTTAACATCTTGAAATGTCCCAAGCCGCAAGTCAGCAGTCAGCAAGGCTGTGGGGGAATTGCACGGAAAGATTTCTTGGGGCACCGGTGCCGAACCCGCCAGGATGCACTCATTCACCTGTCATGGGATTTTCTGCAGAGGCTGGAGTGTGCAACCAAAAAAAATACTGTGGGTTGGTTGGGGCTTTGGGGATGTCACCATATTCACATTTTAGATTCATCAGTATATACCATATTCTCATTGATGAACCCATGACGGAGCCAACACTCTCTAGGCTAACCAGCCTGCAGCAAACCCTTTCCATTTCAGGAACAATTTTGCGCAGTGGTTGGGGTCAGGAATTACTGCCCAGACCACCGAATCAAATTTTGTCATCTGACACAGTTTGTCATGCCGTGATTTTCAGGCACACGGGTGGCACACTTCGAGATCAAAAACTGATGATTTGTTGAACTGTAGTGGGCCCGACACATGTATATAATGTTTGATGGTGTGGACATCTTGCCCATGGCCTGTATCACGCAGTACCCCAAGACAAGGATTACCCTGCCCTCACAAAATGGCTCAAGTTTCATCTCACCGCCCATGAACAGGTCGAGTGTTCCTGAGCGCGGGATGCACGAGGACTGGGCAAGATGAAGGGAACTGAAAATACAAACATGTCGAGGTTGAGACTGCAAACCAGGGCTGCAAGCTGACATAAATGACAAATTCAAACTTAGTTTATAGCTAAGAATCCCTGGACACCCGTTCCACTGACTTTGCACGGTACACATAGTTTGACGGTCTACGTTCCCTAGCACTTGTTGGACTTGCGGGACTTGCGCTTCTTGCTGGGTTTGCTTAAAGTTGGAGCGATGGGCTCTGCCAATGCCTCTTCTTGGTTCTCAGCTTGATCCTGCTGTGCTGCGATCTCTGCCACTTGCTCTTGACGTTGGGCCTCTGCATTCTTCCCCTTAAATTTGGGATTTCGGCAGTGGTGACAGCCATTGTAGATGAAGCGGCAAGATCGGCAGCCGTACTTTTGATTTTCCAAAACCTGATGCGCCCACTTCTTACCTGTTCCAATCCTGGGCTGAAAGACATGTTCAATTTCATGCTCTGACTTTGCTGTGGCCTTTCGGCGTGCTCGCTTAGCTGGTGGGTGGGCTGTATCAGGTGTTGTCTCACCATCCTCCGGAATTGTTTGGTTGCTCTTGGCTTTGCCCCTAGTCAACTTCTTTGGAGTGGCTGCTTTCTTTGGGCTGGCTGCTTTCAAAATGGATCGCTTGCTGTGTTTTTTTCTGAGTTTGCCCCCCTGCTTGCTCTTCTTCCCTGAGCCCTTCTTCCTTCCCCGTTTCACGTTCTTGCGCTTCTCGGTGCGCATCTCAGCCTGCATTGCCGGCGTGATCTCAGCAAGTGGAGCTTCAACCTCCAAGGAACACATTCTTGGATATGAAACCCTTTGGGTGTTTGTGAAATATCATTGATGATGCTTAGGATGCTTGCTGGTTTTTTGACTGGGATGTCAAAGAATTATAATTATAAGTGAACAAATCGGAAATGAACTCTAGCCTTGTCTGGGGTTTCCTCCAACAGCTTCTTCGGTTGCAAAGGGCTCGGAGTCACCACAATAGGCTCTTCATCCATTGGCAAAGTGTCCAACTGCAAGGAAGGAGTGACAATCATTAAATGTGGAAGGGGGCAATATGAATCAGAAGTGTTGGGATTGATCATCAACTCAGCCTCAACCACGCACCGAAGCCTGCGAAGGATCAGGGACAGGTGGCTTGGGCTGCGGAGGTGGCAGCGCGAGAAGTGCCCCACCAGGACCTCTGACATGGAAACCGGTGTTGGATGGTGTTGGGGTGGGCCATACAGGTTACTGACCAATCTTGGGCATTTTTAAAAAATAAAACAGCTTTTCTGACATCGACCGGTCTATTGCGATGACATGTAAACCAATGCCAAAGAACAGGGGGTAGTGCTTGCAGCGGATGTCGGTGAAGCCGAAGGCCTCATGAATGTGTATAATATAGTTGTATGCTGGGGAAAGCCCATGCAAATGCGTGTGCAAACTTAAACAAAACCCCAAACTGAGGAAAGCACGTAGATTTGCACTCAAACTTATCGATGGTCTTCAAAAGCTCAAGAAGTTCCAATTGTTGGTCGGGAGTCATGGTTCCAACAAACCCTAAGTCTCTCAGCTCACCCTCCAACTCAACCGGGGACTTGCCACCAGCAGGGGATGGAGTGGAATCAGGTTTGGATTCCACAGGTGGGGCATTTGAATCCACATGGGGCTCCTCGCAAGAAGACCCAGGCAAAGGGACGTAGGCATCGTCATCATCATCGCCAGCCCCAAGCGATCCACCTGGTGACTCATCCTCCTGCAAAGCCTGGACAACCGTCCGATACTCCCCAATCTTCTTGAAGAGCTCCCTGACTTTGAGGTCCTAGCAAGGGCTCGAAACCCTTAAGCCTTAATTCACATGTGCTTTTTGTTTAGTATGTATCTATCTCTATCGATCTATCTTTATATCTAGTCTACCTAACTACATTTATATCTAACAGTCTAACTATATCTATCTATCAACCTATACCTATCTATATCTATCCCTCTATCCCTCTGTCCCTCTATCCCTCTCCTATATCCCTATCTCTATCTCCATTCCTATCTATCTCTATCTCTACCTACCAATCAATCAGTTTCTATCAGCCAAACTGATATTTTCAAACCCCTGGTCCCGAGGAAGCTGCTTCCTCTTCTCTGCATCCAGCTGCCGCCTCCACGCATAAGTGTACAGTCTCCTGAGGTCCCAAGAATCCACATAGGAGTCATGCGTGATGTTGGATGAGTCGAACTTCACCAAGCGGTACAGGGACTTCACCTGCAAAATGATTGTGAAATTGTTCGTCACTAAGCTGGTGCACGTTCGGCTTTGCAAGGCAACCTCCCAATATGATTCACTATATCAATTCAATGTGTGATGTTGGGAAATATTAGCCTCATTCTGCAGCGCTGGAATTTCCACGAAGCCACCATTAGCCCAATCAAGAAGCCCAAGTAGTGCATCCGCATTCAATTCCAAGCTTTTGGTGCAAACAGGATGCTTTTCTACCTTTGGTTCTTCACCTTCTTCCAAGGTAGCATCACAAACAGAATTTGGCCATTGAAGCCAACTCATGCCCCTACGGAAACAGGACCGGATGATGGAAGAGCATTCCAACTGACTAGCAAGGTCAGCAGCAGCCATGTGGGCACACCACACAAAAGCCAGCTAGCTGCTAGCCCCACAAAAAGGCAATGAGCAAAAGATGGGCTATGTGCTGATCGGCTTGAGTGAATGCACTCACCCCCATCCAACATAGTTGTAGAATGTTTCCAGTACCATGTCAGATTTCTCTTCAATGCTTTGATTCCTGACATGTCCCAGATCCAATCCCAACCCTGCAGGACACAAACAAAATTGCCGGCGAGACAGAGACAGAGGAGTGCACGAAGAAGCTTGGTGCAGGAGCCGATCCTGATTCCAGTGGAGGGTGTCAGGGTGCCCTGGGGATATTCTGGGGATATACGGGGCATCCCCTGGATAGAAATGTGCCACGGTGTAATGGTGTGAATTTATACCCGCTATAGTTGAACATAAATATGCAGCATCATGATGCTGGTTGCTGCCTAGGTTCCATCCAGAGGCTGCTGATTGCATACGGAATTTTCCAAATCTCCTGCAAGACTGCAAGAAAGAGTTTGGCTGGGCACTGGGCTCCTGAGACTTCCTAAAGGCTAACGCATGACCAAGAAAATGTGTGAGCTCCCTAAGAAAAATCAATGACAGTGGGTATAGCATGTGTATCAAGGTTTGGCAACTGCATGGGCCAGGCACCACCCCCCTCAGATCACAAGCTGGCTCCTGTGCCGGCCAAGGAAAGATCTCCGTGCATTGAAGCAACGCTCGGCTGGGCAAATGGAACACTGAAGTATCACAAAGTGAAGTATCTTAGATGTGTCAAACAACTAAAAGTGTAACACTGAATGGCTTGGATATATATCATGGGTGTTCTTAGGGTTTGCTGCTGTTGATGCTTCTTCTGGAGTGTTCTTTAGATATGGCTCCCATTGACAGCATCGATCCAAAGCTGGTCAAAAAAGAGAGGCAGGCCAGCATCAGAGCTGAGAGGGTGTGGAAAATAGGAAAGTGTACTAAAATCCTTCGAAGTTCACGGTTTTTTTTTGGATTTGATCAAAGTGGTAACTATTATAAGCAACTGCTGAAAGTGCACTAAAATAAGTGCACACTGTGGGGTTACAGGTAGGTGGTTTATCCCACTATTTATAGGGTTTCAACGTGTTTCAACCATCCTTTTGGTGGTGCAGGATTTCGCAACCATCCACAGTATGAAAACACCTCCGATTTTGAAGGTCCTACTCTCCGATTCCTCCTGCCTAAACCTGAGCCCCAGGCCTTCGAAAGGGGAAACTCTGCTGCGGCGTGGGCTCCTAGTGACAGGTCACAGGTAACTTTTTCCTCCAGCCTGGGAATGCCTGGGAGGATACAACCCTTGCTGACATGGAAAAGAATAACATGACTGACATGACTTATCAATGGGATATATATATAAAACATATATTATATATAATATTATAATATATATAATATTATTATTGTTATTATTATTATTAGTATTATTATTATTACTATTATTATTATTCTTCTTATTATTATTATATATTATTATCATTATTATCATTATTATATATATATATATATTATATATTATATTATATATATATATTATATATATATTATATATTATATATTATATATATTATATATATATATGATATTATATATATGATATATATATATATATATATTATATTATATATATTATATTATATATATATTATATATATATATCATATATATGTATGTATATCATATTATATATATATATATATATATCATATTATATATATATCATTATATATATATATCAGCTTTTAGATGTTCATAAAACTCAATCAGCACCAGACCGTTTCCTGCGATCTTCTCCGAGTCTTTGGTGGGACAAGTCTTCGGCTGATTTTTGCTGTACACTGTACCATCCTAGAACTATGACACTGCGCCTGAATGGGAGGCCTGCGGAGGGCAGTTCCAACTGTACTCGAGAAATGCAGAGGCCCTCTGGTGAGCATTTTGAGGTATGCGATTGAATCAAGATATCTTTAAATATCTTAAAAATTCTCAAGCTATGTCCGTGGTATATCCCAGATGTTTCTTCACTGCGGTGATCCTCTGCCCCAAAAGGGACAGTGAATTCCATTTGCATTCTTGTCTCAACATGATTGATATGGATTAACCCCCAGCCATCGCAACTGGATTCTGATCAATTTCTATGGGACTTTTCAGGCTTTCTGCCTAAAAATGTCAGGTACCAGAGGCTTAGAGTTTGGGCCTGGCGACCGGAACTCCCTCAGGGTCGTTGCTCCGCGCCGTGCTTGCGACGTGCGTCCGCTTCGGCCGTTCCGTCAGGGTCAGTTTGGTGGTCAGCTTCTCTACACGGCGCTGGCGGCGAAGAAACGTGACCTGTGGAAAGGTGGCCGAAATCGGAAGGGTGAGATGGTTGGTGGTTGAGCCATCTTTTCAACTCAAATATCTATGAATTATACATAATTTTACATAAATTATATTGTAATAAAGGTATATATAAATTATGCTATATGATATGCACAGTGTACTGAAAAAGTTATATGATTCATTGGCTTGGGATCATCCCGGGTAATTATACGCGCAAACACCCCATGTCACCCACATCCTTCTTGACTTGGGAAGATCATGGAAGATCAACAAAGGTAGTAGGGAATATAAAAGTCCCACCCGCGGTAAATTTTTACATTCATTTGGGAAGATTAACAAAGGAATTAGGGAATATAAAGTCTCAGCTACATGCAACAATCATGCAAAAACCACAAGAAACAGCAATAATCTGTCTAATGGAGATACAAGACTTTATTTGAATTGAAATCAACATATTATGACACGGATGCTATCCAGTCATATCCCAAGTTCATCTCCATATTTTAGCAGGTGGAATTCAACTTTTTCATGGTCACTCTCCAGTATATAAATCACTGCAACAAATTGCAAACCCACCATTTCCAGATCATTTTCCGCACGGAAAACCATTGGTTTTCCATAACTATATATATATATGTTATTATATGTTCATTTGCTGGAAGGTAAATCACAATTTTGGCTAGGTAAATCAACCAGGATTTGCAGATCTTTCCTAGTTGAATCGTTGTGACCTAGGCTGACTCACCATGATTTTTCGGGCATTTCATGGTCCAATCAACGGGCCTCCACCGTCTCGCCAATACCTTTGTCATCCACCAGTGCCGCGATATCATCAGAGGATTTCACCTCCTGGAAATGCCATCCGTTGGGGCTATTCGGGCCATTCGGGCCATATTCAAGTACCAAAGCCCAAAAAGATGAAACTGCTTCTGAAGCTCCCCCTATCAGACTATCATATCGCATCAAATCCCCAAAAAATTGGCTTTTCTTGCCAATTCTTGTTGAGAAATGTGCCCATCCCCCCAGATCCCCCAGTCCTTCCCATCCACCGCCAGAATCTCATCGCCCAGTAGGATCCCCTGTTGGCTTTGAAGGGTAGGCCTCAGCCCTGCAAGCTCTGCAGGGCTGCCAGGCTCAACATTGAGCACCTGCATGGATCAAGGATGAAACACTTTGAAACGTTGGGACGGCACATCTCATCTTGATATTTCCTTGCCCAAGCAGTTCCACTTCAACCAAAAAGTTTTTAGTTGTCAACTGCGATCTTCAGCATTCAAACTCACAATGAATTCCCAACGATTTCGCCAGCACAAAACTGTCACAAGATATTTCAATACTATAGTTACTAGATCCATATAAGTCCTCTATCCATGACAATTGTTTCCAACTAAACTGGGTGTAACATCCATGCATCAACCAACCATGGTTTAACCAGCCGCGGCACGAGTGCCCCTTGGATCCGTGGCATGCCCTGTCGCTCCAGAGATCTGGAAAGTTTCTCTGTCCACTGATCCATGCTCAAGTAGATCCCCATCCAAGCATGCTTGGCGTGGCCGTACTTGATGATTTGTCTCAGAAAAGTTGATGAAAAGCCATGGCAGCCATGAATTTAGTGTAACAATGTGTAACATACTGTAACCAGGCCTTGGAGCAGTTCGGCAGTTGCGGCGAATGTCTGTTTGTTGCTTGTGGTCGAGGGACATCAAGAGAGTTTTGTGATGTTCGATTTATAGATTATGATTTATATATATTATATTGTATACATATATACATATATATACATATGATTATATATAGATTATGATTTATATAGATCATTTATATCTTTATATAAATTATATATATATGATTATAGATGTTGTTCCCATTCAAACCTCCATTTCCTTCACGGATTTCGCCCCATCTTTCCAGGGGACGTCACGATTCGGTTCACCGTATCCGATGGAATGGCAAAGCCAACTCCAGCGAAGGCACCAGAGGGGCTCGCAATCATAGTGTTCACACCTTACTCGCAATCATGGCTGGATTGTCAGTGGTGTAAGTGCATATCATCAATATATATATATATATAATCAATAAGATACAACATGATTTGAGTACATGGTTGATTGTCAATATTGATTTCTGCCATTCTCTAAAGAACATGAATATGTTACAGCCTTCTTTACTGTAGCTTAGATTAACATGCGTTGCGCATTTCACAAACCTATGGAAACCGCATTCGCTCTTGACACTAAACGTCATGATGCAGGTGCATATCTGAGATTGTTCCCGCATTTCCGCATTTGCTAGAGCTAACCATGAAAAAACTGAGATGATATGCATGGCGACCCAATGACCGATGAGATGATGTTACCGAAGGAAAAAACCAAATCAAGAAGAATAACAATGCGATGAATAATAACAATGACTATACTATAATATCATATGATAATGAGGAAGAGCAGGGTATGTATGGCCCTCATGAAAAGGCTGGGAGTACTTTTTTTTGTGCCCATGTTTTTCATTGTTTACATCCATAGATCACCACATGTGATCACATATCGTTCTGTATCATCATGTGCTATAATCTATATCTCTCTATATATAATTAAGTATATTATAAGTTATCTATGTACTATACATGTTCTCATTTCATCATCATAACACGATATAGTGCCACGATTTGCCATGTATCATTGATCATCATTTGTCAGGTCACAAATCATCATTTTTCTCATCGCGTCTTATCATGTCATAGAATCATTTCATGCTTCACCTTATAATATACATAATATAAGTTCGTTTGAGAATTAGGTATCCCCAAAATTTAATCGTGAATCATCATGTTTCCCATTAAATGGCCAATCTGGAGAGTCACTACGAGAGTCACTACTACTGGCATAAGCTATTTCCAGGTACCAAACTCGTACAAAAATCAACACAATACACCCATCCCATCCCACTCCACTGGTCGATTTAACTATCGTTATCCGATAATTCTCTGGCTAATCATATCCCCTCAGAAAACCACACAAAAAAGAAAATACCATCTGGTTATTTAACATAGCCATGGAAAATGACCCATTTATAGATGGTTTGCCTATTAAAAATGGTGATTTTCCATGGCTATGTTAAATAACCAGATGGTACTTCCTGGCTCCTGGCTCAAAAAAAACCATGGCGCCTATGAATCGTCCCCGGGCATCAAGTAACGGTCCACCGCTGTTGCCAGGGTTGATGGCTGCATCTGTCTGCACCAGACCGCGCATCATGCGTCCGGTGACGCCGCGCATCTCGCGACCCAAGCCACCTACGAGGGAAACGGGGGAGCCGGGGGGAAGGTGGTGTGGCTGTGGTAATATTATATTATATCTTATATTATACATTATATTGCATTCATTATGCTATATCATATCATATCATATTATATTATATTGTATTATATATATTATGCTATGTATATATGTATATATTCATCATACTACATTAAGATTGTCTATATGTGTGTATGTGTATATGTCTTTGGCCACCTGGCCACCTTGTCACCCCGGACACACTAAATGGCTGGGTTTATTTCCCCATTTTGTTCTATGACTTTCCCATTGAATTTTTAGAGGACAAAGATATATATATATATATGTTAGTATCTTTGAATATCTTCAAATATTCAATGGGAAGGATTATCCCATATATGACATGGAAAATAAAAAAATGTTCCAAACCACCAACCAGTCTTGAAATATTTAACATGCCCATGTTTAGCTTAAAGATCCTTAAATAATCTTAAAGGACCTTTACTTTCCAGCTTTGAACCAACAAATGCACGCCCGGCTTCCTTGGATTCCTTGGCCGAGTCACTGATGATACCGTTGGTTAGAGTTTGATCTAAACCAAATGGATTTCCAATGGCAAAGACCTTCTGACCAACCTGCGCTGGGCCGGAAAAAAAGTGCGAAAGCTGGGCATGCTGGGCATGCTGTGAACACCCGACCCCGCTTTCGTTGGTAAATTGATGTACAAAACATGGTATTGCAACGTTTGAAGAATCTTCTCCAAATAAGTGGTGTCAACATAGTTCATGTAGTGTGGTAAATCCACTCGTAAATCCAATCATAAATCTAATTATAAACCATCCCCAATGACTCACAAGAATTGGGTTTTGAACGACAAACCATCCCCAACCTCACCAGAAATTGCTTAGAAGTTGCCAACCATGATGGTCAACATTGGTAAACCCTAAACCCTAAACCCAAGGTTTTACACACATTACCCTAGACTAAGCTGAGATATGGGAAATTATATCCGAGGGAACCATCGCTAAAAACCTTATCTGCTGCGTGCCTGAAACATGTTTCAAAAAATGGGGTTTACAACGTCAAACGTACGTACGCCAAAAAACATGGTGTTTAAAACATCAAAATTTACGTAAACAAAAGAAAATATTCGGGTTTACAACGTCAAATGTTACAACAAAATGGGTTTAAAACGTCAAAAAATTACGTCTACAACTTCAACATTTATGTAAAAAACCAAATGCTTTGACAATGTCAAAATTTACGTTAAAAAAATGGGGGTTGCGACGTCAACAACAACGTCAACCAGAGCCAGAAACCTCAGCTGAAACACCCAGGGCCGTTTGTAGAGGAAGGTGCCTGATCCAATATATATACCCATAAAATCCCATAAACTTGCCATCTGAATAGAATATAATCTAGGGGTACCCGCGGGTACTGTATCTTCAAACAAACACAATACAAACACATACTGGTAGCAACCGCAAAATATCGAAAAGTAAAATCCAGTCCAATAATAGTGGTCAATTGAACCTGTTCTGCATCTTTTTGGGGACTTACTGTTGGTTTACCCAACTCCTAGCGAAATAACAATAAATCACACGAGTTACTGTTGGTTTACCTAATTCCTACCGAAGAAAATAGTAAATCATATGTTTTTTCCTTTTTTACTTTCAGAATTATGTGAGGTTTACCATAAGTTTCCTCCATACATCGGGCATCGGGCGGCCTGCAGCTTGCTGGAAGTCCCGGGCTCCAGTGCTGGGACTTTGGGTCGATCGTTGCATTTGAGCACCGCCAGGTCGCCTGGGCCGGATGGAAATAGGCTGACAAAAAGGTCACAGGGGCTATATGTTATATATTATATATATATTAGTTTGCTGATATAAGATACCAAGTATCAAGAAATATCTGTTGACACGCGTTTTTTTACAGTATGCATGCTTGTAGTATACGATATTATATATGATGTATGACCACATTGTATATGAGAACATACTGATTCAAAACAACCATGGTCATGTCTTGTATTGGGCACGACTTGGCCATACATCTGGATGCAGTCCATATGGGCTTGTCCAAGAATAAGCTAACCCCCATAACCCCAAATCGAGAGTAAGTCCCTACCTGAATCCAATGGTGTGCAGCTACGTGGCAGTCAGGTTCAGCACCTACCAGTAGTGCTTCACGCACAGAATGGTCTGCAAAGGTAACTGTGGCTCGATCAGCGTCCTATCGGACTATTGGTAAGAAGGGAAACGAAGACTGAGGTTTTGGGCTTGGGTTGCTCTATCAAAAGTGATGAAAAAAGACAACCACCTGCCGTGGTTTTGATGGTTTTATCGACTATGTATGTATGCTGCATATTATATACAGATAAATAAGTCTGATAGGGAACAATAGTGATAAAACTCCACTATCCAAAATCTTGAATAGTCTTACACTGCTGAAACCACTGAACTGTCCCTCTCCTTGATGACGTGGTAGTTTGTGACAATATGCTCCTGGCGTGACAGGAGCTGGCTGGGTTTGTCCAAAAAAAATCCAAAAAGGCAAGCCGTACACCAAAAATCCAGATCAAATCATTCATTCTCCCAGTGAAAATGGATGAACATGTAACATGGATGAAAATGACCGTACCATGGGGGTACCCAAATGGGATTTGTGGAGAAGTTGTGCTGAAAAACTCTTCGGAGAAAAAGTTACTCTCCTTGTCCCAAAGAAAGCCACTCCCTGTACCCTGAGGAATCTCTTGTAGATCCACAGAAAGGCCCCAGGTGCCACGGATCAGGGCTTTCTGGTTGGCCTTGGCAAAGCCAATGGCCTTGCAATTTTCACATCCCCGGGCCCCAATAATAAGCCATTCCCAAAAATACACCAATTCCCAATTGGGGTTTATTATGGGGAAAAATTAGAGTAGCCACCAAAAGGCTGGTGAATGGGACGGTTTATTCTTCGGCTTATCACCCTAGGGGCTGATCTACCGCTTTTAACTAGAGCTATTCCTACAAGAAGCACCTTACAATTTACAACATGTGTAACATCTGGTACATGTCAACGTAGACGAGTTTACATCTCCATTTCCAACAGGTATGGCCTATGGCCATCCAAGTTATCTAATCCCGTTGACTACAAACCTCCCTTTCAACTTCAACTACGTACATTTATGTACATTTGGTAGCCCATCAAATTGCTTTTGCCCAGGCACGAAAGTGTTGATGTGCACCACTGAGCCACTGCATTGCTTGAAGAGTTCCACAGTCCTCCTCTCTTCCTCCGTCAGTTCCGTGTCATCCGCCCGCACGAAGCCACGCTTCGGCGCCAGCATGGCGCTGGCGCCGGTGGCCAAGGTGATCCCCAAGGTGCGGCCCAGGGGCCGACAAAAGCGGCGCCCCAGCGGCCAAGCGAAATAGGCGAAGTTCATTGGTGAAATTACGAATGGGTCACGTTGAAAAGTGACTTAAAGTGAAGGTTGAACATGAAAGTCCGAAGAAAAACGTTTTCTACAATTGCATGCTCAGAATTTTTCTAAACCTGTTTCTTTGTTCAAGTAGTTGCAACTACTATGACTATGATTCATGTAGCTACTTAATGCTGTTTGGGTGCAGGGAGAGTTGCAAATGAATTATGCATGGGGGACATTGAAGGACCCCTGTTGTGTCTTCTCATGTGCAACCATTCGACCCTCGTGTTCGGATCATGGTTCAGTTTCATGACCAAATGCTCACATTACGCCTCTTGCAATATGTGGTCCAGTTTCATTGGCTGCAAAGCAATGAGCCAAAAAAATCACGTGCCCTTCATCTCCTACAAGTTCTCCAAAATCATACTCAAAATCATTCCCATATGCTCCATGTATGAAATATTTGCTAACATTTGCCCTAAAAATCACCCAAATGTAGGTAAATATATATATATATATATAGACGCAACGCCCACCATTTGCTCCCCAGTTTACATGGGGTAGGATGGGATGGGGTGGAATGGAGTGGGGTGGGGATGTTAACGCTCAATCGACCATGTTCCCTCGACCATGCACAAGATGTTGATGCTACGCTCACATGGGGTGGGGTGGGGTGGGGTGGGGATGTTAACGTTCCTTCGACCACGTTCCCTCGACCTTGCGCAAGATATTGATGCTACGCTCACGTGGGGTGGGGTGGGGATGTTATAACGTTCCTTCCACCACGTTCCCTCGACCTTGACCAAGATGCTGATGCTACGTACACATGGGGTGGGGTGTGGTGGGTGGAGATGTTAACGTTCCTTCGACCATGTTCCCTTGACCTTGCACAAGATGTTGATGCTACCCTCACATGGGGTGGGGTGGGGATGTTATAACGTTAGAACGTTCCTTCGACCACGTTCCCTCGACCTTTCGCAAGATGTTGATGCTACGCTCACATGGGGTGGGGTTGGGTGGGATGTTAACGTGTCTTCGACCACATTCCCTCGACCTTTCGCAAGATGTTGATGCTACGCTCACATGGGGTGGGGTTGGGTGGGATGTTAACGTTCCTTCGACCACGTTCCCGACCTTTCGCAAGATGGCTGCTACGCTCACATGGGGTGGGTTTGGGTGGGATGATACTGTAACGTTCCTTCGACCACGTTCCACCTTTCACAAGATCTTGATGCTACGCTCACATGGGGTGGGGTGGGGCGATGGTAACGCCCATTTGATGCTGCGCCCAAGATGATCTAATTATCATGGTTTAAGGTGGGGTGGGGTGGGTGCATTTGCAGCAATTTGCTAGGATTCTGTTAGAGCTGTTCGTTCTAACAAGATTGCTAGAACTGTGCATTTTGCAACGGTTTGTTACAGTAGGATTCTGTTTGAACTTTTAAAGCAACCAAAAGTGCTGGAAATGTGCATTTTGAACCAATGTTCAAGGATTCTGTTAGAAGACGACGATAATCATACCAATGATGTTGTTGATGATGATGATGATGATGATGTTGGTAATAATGATAATGATGATAATGATCCCGTCGAACTCTTCCAGAAGCGGGGCAAATGGTGGGAGTTGACCGATTGATCCCGCTCCGGCGACGCTTGTGAGGAAACATCGCTAGGTGAAGCCATGCTCCGCCTCAGCCCGGAGCAAAGGGTGCTGTATCGAAAGAGTAGTTCATTGGGTTAAACCGAAAAAACACGGAAAACATGGGAAAAACATGGGGAAAGCCATGTCACTAGAGGATCAAGAAATCGCAAATCATTCTGTATGAAACAAAATGGAACAAACAATCCAAATATTCAAATACAAATGGGCCAAACAATCCAAATACAATCCAAACATATCCCCCAACTCCAGGATTTCATATGATTTCATGAGGTTTCCAGGATTTTCCAGGCTGATTCCGTGGCTCAGGCCGCAGAGATTCGCTCACCTTGGCCCCCCAGTGAAACATGACATGATGAAATACGATGAAATACAATGAACCTATGAACGATAAAATCTGAAATACAAAATATAATATATAAAATATAGTATATAATATAATATAATATATATATATAATAAAATACTATAAAATAACAATAATAACAATAATATATATATATATATATTATAAAATCTTAAAAAATAATATGTATATATATACATATATATATATACATATACTAAAATATTATATAATAATATATATATATATGTATAATAAATAGTATAATCTATGTATATATATATACATAAGATATATAATAAACAATAGAATGTATATACATAATAAAGATATAATCTAATATATATAATATACAATATAAAATTAAAATATATATATATATATACAATAGAATATATATATAATATAATATATATAATATAATATATATATAATATAATATATATAATATAATATATATAATATATATAATGTAATATATAATATATACTTCAGGAGGAACAAAGTTTATGGTTCTTGAAAGCTTTACAAAACACCCATTTCGGTCAACCACGGATCACATTTTCAAGTCCGTTTTGTGTGGCAGGTGTGGGACGGTCAATTATCACCCTCTTTTAAATATATAAGATTTTAAAGCTTTTGGAGGGTGGAAATGCGACCGGGGTACGACAAAGCTCCATGCTAGGATTCTACGGGGAAAGGGTGTGCAGAAGAAGAAACCAACCATGTTCACTGTGGGAAGCTCAACAAGCGCAACTTTTGTCCTACCAGTGCGTCACGGCACATGTGTAGCAGTGCAGACAAAGAGGATGGAGACAGACATGTTATGTGGAGTAATGGCCAAGCTGAAGCAGGTGCAAAAATCAGCAAATGACTTGGCAATTCCCACTAAATAAGCTTTTTGTACCCTGCGTCACGGCACATGTGTAGCAGTGCAGACAAAGAGGATGGAGACAGACATGTTATGTGGAGTAATGACCAAGCTGAAGCAGGTGCAAAAATCAGCAAATGACTTGGCAATTCCCACTAAATAAGCTTTTTGTACCCTGCGTCACGGCACATGTGTAGCAGTGCAGACAAAGAGGATGGAGACAGACATGTTATGTGGAGTAATGGCCAAGCTGAAGCAGGTGCAAAAATCAGCAAATAACTTGGCAATTCCCACTAAATAAGCTTTTTGTACCCTGCGTCACGGCACATGTGTAGCAGTGCAGACAAAGAGGATGGAGACAGACATGCTATGTGGAGTAATGGCCAAGCTGAAGCAGGTGCAAAAATCAGCAAATGACTTGGCAATTCCCACTAAATAAGCTTTTTGTACCCTGCGTCACGGCACATGTGTAGCAGTGCAGACAAAGAGGATGGAGACAGACATGTTATGTGGAGTAATGGCCAAGCTGAAGCAGGTGCAAAAATCAGCAAATGACTTGGCAATTCCCACTAAATAAGCTTTTTGTACCCTGCGTCACGGCACATGTGTAGCAGTGCAGACAAAGAGGATGGAGACAGACATGTTATGTGGAGTAATGGCCAAGCTGAAGCAGGTGCAAAAATCAGCAAATGACTTGGCAATTCCCACTAAATAAGCTTTTTGTACCCTTCAGGAGGAACAAAGTTTATGCTTCTTGAAAGCTTTACAAAACATCCATTTCGGTCAACCGCGGATCACATTTTCAAGTCCGTTTTGTGTGGCAGGTGTGGGACGGTCAATTATCACCCTCTTTTAAATATATAAGATTTTAACGCTTTTGGAGGGTGGAAATGCGACCGGGGTACGACAAAGCTCCATGCTAGGATTCTACGGGGAAAGGGTGTGCAGAAGAAGAAACCAACCATGTTCACTGTGGGAAGCTCAACAAGCGCAACTTTTGTCCTACCAGTGCGTCACGGCACATGTGTAGCAGTGCAGACAAAGAGGATGGAGACAGACATGTTATGTGGAGTAATGACCAAGCTGAAGCAGGTGCAAAAATCAGCAAATGACTTTTTGTACCCTGCGTCACGGCACATGTGTAGCAGTGCAGACAAAGAGGATGGAGACAGACATGTTATGTGGAGTAATGACCTAGCTGAAGCAGGTGCAAAAATCAGCAAATGACTTGGCAATTCCCACTAAATAAGCTTTTTGTACCCTGCGTCACGGCACATGTGTAGCAGTGCAGACAAAGAAGATGGAGACAGACATGTTATGTGGAGTAATGGCCAAGCTGAAGCAGGTGCAAAAATCAGCAAATAACTTGGCAATTCCCACTAAATAAGCTTTTTGTACCCTGCGTCACGGCACATGTGTAGCAGTGCAGACAAAGAGGATGGAGACAGACATGCTATGTGGAGTAATGGCCAAGCTGAAGCAGGTGCAAAAATCAGCAAATGACTTGGCAATTCCCACTAAATAAGCTTTTTGTACCCTTCAGGAGGAACAAAGTTTATGCTTCTTGAAAGCTTTACAAAACACCCATTTCGGTCAACCACGGATCACATTTTCAAGTCCGTTTTGTGTGGCAGGTGTGGGACGGTCAATTATCACCCTCTTTTAAATATATAAGATTTTAACGCTTTTGGAGGGTGGAAATGCGACCGGGGTACGGCAAAGCTCCATGCTAGGATTCTACCGGGGAAGGGTGTGCAGAAGAAGAAACCAACCATGTTCACTGTGGGAAGCTCAACAAGCGCAACTTTTGTCCTACCAGTGTATATATAATATATATATATAATATATATATATATATATTATGCAATATATAAAATATGTATTATATATAAAATAATATATATATATATAATATATATATAATAATAATATATATATATATATATTATAATATTGACAAAATATATTATATATAATATATATAATATATAATATATATAATATATAATATATATAATATATATAATGTTTATAATATATAATATAGATAATATATATATATATTATAATATATCATATAGATAATATATATAAAAATATTATAATATATAATATAGATAATATATATAAATATTATAATATATAATATAGATAATATATATAATATAATATATTATTATTACATATGAATATATATATAATACACAGTACCAATACATGACATACATGAAAACTATTATGAGTGTATGATGAAATATGATATATTACCTATGATGAAACATGATGGGATGATGAAGGATGATGTTAGTTACAACTCATGACCCTTTCCAAATCGCATACCTCCCCGGGCATCTGAATCCCGAGAAACTGCAGGTCCAGCTGAACTGTGTTTCTGCATCATGTGATGGGATCTGCCCAGAGGGCATACCCTGAAAACTACACTTGTTATAGGGAAAATTATGATAAACTTATGATAAACTATGTGAAACTACCGGATTTTGTGGTACACACATATATATATAATATTATATATATAATATAATATATATAATATAATATATATATATATATAATATTGTTTTGAGTTGTCGGGTTCAGAATCCCAGGTCTAGGTTGCGAAGTGCGACATTTGCGCAGCAAAACATTTACTCCCACATCTGGTGTCGTATTTCCAGGCAACCCAAAGTTCCTGAGTCCATCAAGTCCATCAAGTCCGTTGCCGCATTTGACCAGCGATGACCAGCATGGATTTTGTAAACCCTCTCGGGACCAGGGGTCACCTTCAGACCTATGCCAGTGACCAAGCGCCCTCGTTGGCAATTGCTCTAGGAGTCCGGCAGGAGATCCAGTCATGTAAGACGAATCCTCGGCGTCGACAGCATTTCTGAAAGGTTGTCATAGCAATCTGCCGATATCATTGGATAGACTCTAAGTATGTCACAGTATGTCAACTACTTTTTCAATCATATCTAGTGTCTATCTACCATGATTGAATATATGTCAACTATTGTCAACTAACATGACAACTTTTTTCCAGTGGTTGACATATTCCCATGAGGAAAAACTGAGGCTCCCCAGCCCGTACAGAGAGGGAAGGATCGTCCACCCAGACGTGTTCCATCTCCTGAAGGCTGGGTTTCGTACATTTTGGGACCTGAAAATCTCTGGAAAATCTCCAAATCACTGGGTTTAGCATTGGTTTATCATCATATGAATCATCTTTCCCACTGAAATGGCCATGAATTGGGTGAAACATCCGAAATCTACCCTTTTTTTTGAGCATCATGTTCCCTAGTTGCCATTTCAGGAGGCATACCTTATTTCTGGACGAAGCCATATGAAATGTCATGACATTTCTAACTTTGCTGGGAGTCCCTTTCATGAAGATGTGCGTATCTGATTTCTGAGTCTTAACCGGGGCCACCAGGGATCAATATCCAAGTCGCCCACAGCTCTCCAAGGAAAATCAATGAACATCTCATGTTTGTCCCAGGGGGACACCCAAACATGTCAATGTTGATAGGCAGAAGATAAAACCCAATTGGAATACTATCCAATTTGAAAGGTGTCCATTTACCCTCTGGTAATTTAACATAGCTATTGAAAATGGCTCATTTATAGTTGATTTACCTACTATAGATGGTGATTTTCCATAGCTATGTTAAATTGCCAGAGGGTGAATTCAAAATGACACACATCCAAGCAATTCCAGGTTACCCCACATGCTGCGCTTGGATGGATCTTGAGGCCTCCCGATCGGCAGATGCTATCAGGAAGCCATGTGCCAATGTTGATGTCCGACCATTGAGCATAAAACTGCTTTATTGATACAGCAAGAAAGTATACAGTATATCACATCTAAATGTATTTGGTATCTATATTATATGAATATTTAGTAATATTTATATAATGCGCTTGACTTCTCATCCGTTTGATGATGGAGGTTTCAAGGATACCCAGAAAATATCCCCTTGCGTACCCAACCTGGCTATATATATATATACATAATATCTTAGTCTTTGTAAAAAACTGTGTCTAGAAACTCCTCTTCCCGATTCTTTGATGGCAATTTTTATTGGGCGGGAATCCCCCGTTGGACAAAACCAGATATCAAACTCTGGGTCAAACTAAGAAATCCATACAAATCCCACTATTTCTACCAGCATTTCTGGACAAAAACAGCCAAGGTTTCTCAAAGCTGAGGTACAAACAAACCATTGGTTTTCCTTAGGACAGACCTAGAACTTGAATGATTTTGGGGACCCGCAATTCAGGACCCCCCCGACATTCAATGGGAAAATCTGGTTTCCAGCCCGCCTCCGCCCCGATGATGCCCCAGCGAATGGCGTTGGGGGCTGCAGCTGTTGCGGCCTTGCTCAGACGTGCTCAGGTTCTCTCCCATTTTCACAGCCCCAAAATGGGAGAAACATGGAGAAACCCTATTTATTCACCGGGAAATCATGGAACATCAAGCATCATTAGATGGAATGCAACGCCCTCTCCAAGTTCATGACACCAGAAAACAAAAATAGAAATGATCCCACAGACATACTTCAGTTGTCCACCAGCAAAGGAGATAGGGATCTTTGGGGAGGAAATCCCCTTGATCGAATCGCTGGGATTGCCATTTTTTGACATTAAGCATGTATAACCCGCTAATAAAACGGTCATAACCATGTCATAAGCATGTATAATAACCATGTTATAATGAACATGTTATAACCATGTTATAGCCATGTTATAATGAACATGTTATAACCATGTTAAAACCATGTTATAACCATGTTATATCCTAAACATGCTATAGCCATCTTATAGCCATGTGATAGCCATGTTATAGCCATGTTATCACCATGTTATAACCATGTGATAGCCATGTTATAGCCATGTTATAATAACGTTATAATGAACATGTTATAACCATGTTATAATAACGTTATAATGAACATGTTATAACGATGTTATAACCATGTTATAACCATGTTATAGCCATGTTATAGCCATGTTATAGCCATGTGATAGCCATGTTATAGCCATGTTATAGCCATGTGATAGCCATGTGATAGCCATGCGATAGCCATGTTATAGTCATGTTATAGCCATGTTATAGCCATGTTATACCCATGTTATAGCCATGTTATAGCCATGTTATAGCCATGTTATAGCCATGTTATAGCCATGTTATAGCCATGTTATAACCATGTTATAACCATGTTACAGCCATGTTATACCCATGATATAACCATGTTATAACCAGGTTATAACCATGTTATAACCATGTTATACCCATGTTACAGCCATGTTACAGCCATGTTATAACCATGTTATAACCATGTTATAATCAGGTTACAACCATGGTATAACCATGGTATAACCATGGTATAACCATGTTATAACCATGTTATAACCATGTTATAACCATGTTATAACCATGTTAAAACCATGTTATAACCATGTTAAAACCATGTTATAACCATGTTATAACCATGTTATAACCATGTTATAACCATGTTATAACCATGTTATAACCATGTTATAACCATGTTAAAACCATGTTAACCATGTTATAACCATGTTATAACCATGTTATAACCATGTTATAACCATGTTATAACCATGTTATAACCATGTTATAACCACCATGTTAAAACCATGTTAAAACCATGTTATAACCATGTTATAACCATGTTATAACCATGTTATAACCATGTTATAACCATGTTATAACCATGTTATAACCATGTTATAACCATGTTATAACCATGTTATAACCATGTTATAACCATGTTATAACCATGTTAAAACCATGTTATAATCATGTTATAACCAGGTTATAACCATGTTATAACCATGTTGCATGATCACTTAATATCAGTTACTTGATCTCCAACTGTTCCTGGACACCGAGACGCTTCGGGACTGGGCGATCTGGAGGCCTTGGAGCGGAAACTCTTCAGAGTGGATAGTATCCTAGCTGTTATGGTTCACCAACTAAGCCCCAAGATAAGTGTATGTATGTGTATATATATATAATATGAAAATAATAATAATAATAATATAGTAACAATGATAATAATATAGCAACATACCATGTTAAGCACATATTGTATGTATGATGTAGATATGTTTTGCAGGATATATATATATATACACACTATTTTTACTAATCTAATCTCATCTATCTTTTTGAGTGGGGGCAAGAAACGAAGGCTGCAAAACATATCTGAGGATATCTGGGGTCTCGGCGGAGCCCTGGGACCCTTGGCCGCAGCTCAGTCGATAGAGCGGCCTGGGTGTTGCTGTCTGCTTTGGACATCCCCGCCCTGGAAGTTTCTAATGGGAACATCCTCAATAAATGGCTGGATGTTCATAGATTTTCCAGCCATGTTTGATTACTGGAGGGTAAGTTGAAACTAAATGAACATTGATGAACATTGTAACAGATCTAAGAACTAAGAAAGTAGTTAGAGATGTTGATCTTTGAACCAACTCTTTCTTTGTTCTACATGCATGAATCAATAGTTGAACATAGTTGAACCGTGTTGAAACGATAGCTCTGCCAAATTGTAATCCTTCACGAGCCCGAATTGAGATGACATCAGGACATTTGGGGATAAACATTTCTCCTATACCAAGCATCATTTACAAACTTCGAGGGATTGAACCTGCCAGTGATGCTGCTTTTGACTTTTTCCACATACAATCGATAATAATAGATAAGTCGGTCATTGGCCATTGGTCGTTCATTTGCCATGCACCTAAAGACGACAAGCAAGGTTTGCCTGTCAAGATCTGTCAGGGCATCCTTGCAATCATATTCGACGCAAGTGTTGCCGAAGCAACTCGAATTCGTGACTTTCAGGGCCAAAAGCCTTTCAGCTTACGCCGCTTGCACCACAGAGCGCACCTTTTTGTGGTGGTTTCTTTCAATGGGGGACCCTCAAACCATGGGTTTCCCCGTAGAAATCTCAACTTTGGATGATTTCCAGGTCCCCCAAGTCGAAAGAAACACCATATTGATCCATATTGTGGGCATGTTTCTTTTTGAACTTGGATGAACTTGGAACAACTCAGGCGATCTTGGGCTTTGGATCGGACTTCAGTTGCTGAATCCTCTGCTTTCAGCGGCCAAGCCCTTCCTAGGAAAGTGTGGCCACGCTCAAACAAAACGCAGGGCTGGATATTTTGTGCCAAGCTGGGGTTTCTATCAGCCACGAATAACATTGAATAACATCATCTATAAAATACACAAAGGATCATACAGGCCAACTAGAACCTCTGCAAACACTGCCTGAAAGGCATCCGGCAAAGGTGAGGGAGGATCTGCCGAATATCCCTCTGATGGCACAAATTGCGACTGGCCTTATTTCTATCACATATTTTATCATCCTTATGTATCAATGGTCTGAAATTCGAGGTCCCAAACAGACCAGGGATTTTTTTATCTCCAAACAGACCAGGCCCAAAACATTATTGTCATGGTTCTTGCCTTATCCGTTTGGGTTTTGTCTCAACAAATAGAGGCTGAGACAACACAATTTTGAGGATGAGTTGGAAGGAAATCGCTGCCACAACTGGAGGTAAACCTAGCGTCTTCGCCGCCGCCACTCCGCTTCCTTAGGACTTCCACACTCCCGCAACTAGTTGGGGACCCCGACACCATGGAATTCCTTGCCCAAGAAAAGTGACATTCGGTGGTTTTGGGGGTCCCCAATCTTAAGAAGCCGCAATATCCGAATCAAATCCCATATTCATCCATCCAAGAAATAGATAGAAATAGTATGAAATTAATAATAGTACATGTTTGCACAAGGCTGCAGTTGCACACGGTCCCATGCGTGTTTGTTGCCGCTACTGTAGTGAATGAAAACCGACCATTCTTTCACGCTGAGGTTTTCTCGAAACATGTTCGTCCCCAAAATCCCATGGTTTACTTTCAGTTTCCCCTTTTTGAATTGCTATGAAATTGGAGGAGGCCCCATTTGTCTCACTCCGGCAACATTTCTGTCCATGCATCGAACAGCCAGAGCCCAGTGCTCACAAGGATTGCCACGGAAGCACATCTCCCTGTTTGGAAACGACAAAGTGGCCACCTGCAAAAGCACCTAACGACACGCGGTGTTGGGATGGCCATCTAGGGGTATACTTCATTTTTTGGGCTAAGCCACATCAACGCCTGTTTATAGTTGTTTTATATTGTTTTATATTGTTGTTATGCCTTGAACACTGATATTATGAACATTTATGAACTCTGGAAATCTGCTCACTCATCGCCAAGGCACAGTTTCATTTCTTCGGTGGCCGACACCCACAATCTCAAAGTACACGTCTCGCGGAGCACAGGGCAGCTCTGCGAATTTCTGTTGGATCCATTTCTTCCTCATTTCGAGCGACCGCTTTTGAGCAGCGACTTGGAAGTTCATCAATTCTGGATACTCTAAGCGGTTGAAGAAATGGCGTGAGTTTTCTTCAGAAACTCATCTGCAACCACTAGAGGCATCAACCATCTTTGAGACCAAAACCTCCAGCCTCCAACCATCCCCAACCATGTCCAACCCCTTCAGATCCTTTTTCAAGGGATTCAGATTCAATTAACAATGGGAAAACATGGGAATATTCTGGGAATAACACAGACTAGTCATAATATTCCCATAATATTCCCATAATATTCCCATGATAATCCCTCAACAGTGGATTCCCTTGATGGTTAACCACTATTAACCACTATTAATCACTATTAATCACTATGAATCCCTCAACAGTGTCCCGCAATGTTCAGTGGCTCTTTCAAGTCGATGCGAAAATGCTGCTTGCTGCACCGGCCAATCGCCATCTTCAAACTCTCCGCCCGCGTACGGCCAATGGCTTCCACAACATCCAGTTCCGGAGAGACCGTCAAAGTGCAGTGGCACGTCCCCTCCTGAAACGTCAGAAAAACAAGGGTTTGGTACCTGAAAAGTTGGGGAAAACATGGGAATATTATGGGTATAACACCCAAATTCCAATGGTTTACCATTATTTTACAGAGAATGTTTTGCTCCCAGGGCATTCGTACAGGCATTTTGATGATTGAGGAGCCTGGAGGATATCGTTGCCCAACATCTAGTGCTTGCTAGTATCCAGTCCACGCAAGTCGCAAACATTGTTTCGTCATTTCCTTGCAGTCTCGAACAATTATGATATAGGATAATTACAAGTAGTAGTTCCCAGGTATAAGCGTAGTTCCGTATTAGTAATTAGATGTAATGAGTATTTCGTATCAGTATGAGTACTATAGGATTACTAGATCATTATCCTGAATCATCCCTGCTGATATCACAGCACTAACTGATAATTAATGATTATGGTAATATTAATATTATTACTACTACTATCAGTGATAATCATCAGATTATAATTATCCATTCGTCAATTATGATCATTTTTGGATCATTATTGCTCTTGTGAATGAGTATCAATCATAACTAACATTGCCACTGATCATATAATAACTAACATTGATTGTTCCTATTGCTATTAACATAATATTATTATAACCTAATCCATTATAATCCATTATTATTATCATTATGATGATTATTGCTATTATTAATTAATCCCGACTGTAATCATCATCCTCTCAGCTCCTCAGGGTTCTCTCGGTAGCTCATCTTCCATCCACTGGTCTCGGGGTGCTCCTCCAAAGCATCATCAAGTGCCACGTGCCTAGGGCCCTAGGGGGCACGTGCACGGCAACGGCCATGGCTAGTGGGTTCTAACATGTTATAAGCCGCTTATATATATATATATATATATGGGATAATACACCACTTATATAGAGGTTAGTAAGTGGGGTTATGAGCCACTGAACTAATAGGATGTATCCGATACACCCACGAAGTGGGGACTTACAAGGGTTATTTACCAGTTACTAAGTGGGATGCCTCCAGGTAGCAATAAAAAAAAAACATGATGGCATAGGATCAATAGAATCAATAGTGATAAATAGTAATGAGCACCAGGTATGATTAAAGGTCCATAAAACCACAATGACTCATATAGGATCAAACACTGCATGAGAATAGCTAGTGTCATAAATACTCAGAATTTGATTCTACAATTTACAATCGTTAAGCCTTGAAGCAGAGACTCAACTTGTCAACATCATCTTTTGCAAGGAGACCTTAAATGACCAGGCACGTCAGGTCGCGCATGGCCGTCATGGCCGGCATCTTGGAAGCCCTTTGTTTCAACCGACTCTTCGACACTTTTGGTTTCAATGGCTTAACCTCTTTGAGCTGCTGCTTCTTGGAATGCGCCGTCTTCGCTGAATTCAGCACCTGCAGCCGTTGCAGCCAACAGCATCCAACTGCAAGTTACAGCTGCAACTGCCTGATGACCAATGAATGTTTTGAAATCACATGCCACAAATAAAATCACCCTGCCCACCTTCATCATGTTGTCCAAAGCCTCTACTCTGGCCTCGATCAAGCAGGGATCAGACCCATAGAAATCAGGATCATGGCTTGAAAGAAATTGCATGTTGACATTTCACTTTGCTGCTTTCATAAAGCCTCGCGAGTACATTGGCGTATAATACAGTATCATGGTATAGGGAGGAAAGAAACCATAAAAAAAATCAGGGCACGAAGACAAAACCCACGCTTGATGAACCTCCAGTGATCTGTGTCTCTGCACCTCTTCCCTCTGCATCAAAATATAGAGCGCGACTTTGGGTATTAGTGTGGTGAACACGATAATAAACCGACGATGTTGGATGGTTTATACCAAACATTGTTTCTCATATTGGGGATAGTATTCTTTCTTGGGTTTACCATGGTTTACCTCATTATTGCAATCCCAGCATTTTTTTCGCCATAAATGTGAACCACAGGTGTGGAAGCAACTTGCACTGAACCCCTTGGGCCTGATTGTCTGCACGGTCCAGTCGCTTAAACTCCTGCAAAGCCAATCAGGACTTGTTGCAGAAGGGGCTATAATATTTCCAACACGAAAAGCAAATTGCCACAAACAGAACCCAAATACATCAAGTACCAGTACAATTCAGTTGTTTTACTATTATTAAACCATCCAATCTCGTTGTAGATCAAAATACGACCCCAGATCCTTGTGCTCAAATTTTCAAACCTAAGTCGGAAGCATCCACATCAAGTCATCACAGTAGCAGTCCTGGTAGGCATCTGAAAGCTGCCTCTCAGCTTTGATATCTTTGAGGACTCCTCTATGGGCCAGGTCGATCATGGTACCAGGCGTTTAGACATGTCATGAGTGCAGCCCTTCATGACCTAAAAATTGTTCGCTATGGTTCACCATGTTGCTGATATGTGTTTATTTTCCCCTTGCAAACTAAGATTTACAGCAATTATTTTTGTGGTGTTAAATCAATCAATCTACAAATTCTAGACTCAATACTCAGAAAGTTCTACCTAATATTTCCAAAAAAACAATAACTATTTATATATATATATATACATATATATACTATACAGTACTTTCCAATAAATCAACAAAACAACACGGGAAACCCACCACGACTGATCTACATCATTCTTCCTGTGGCCATGGCCGTCATCCGCTTGCTGGGAATCAGCTGGATCGCCGAATCATCCTCCAAGGCCCTTTGGCCTCGACAATTCCGAAACACGACACGATTCATGTACTATAGGAACTAATACATATATCCATATACAGTAATCAGTTATATATAATGTACTATTACATAATGTACATAATTGTATGTTGAATGAATAAATAAATATATATATATATGTATAATTATATACGAAATATACGGGCAAACCCCTCCTCTTGCCCGCGCCGACGTCCACCACGTGTCCGAACATCAAAAAACACTGTGTTTTGTGGTGCAAAATGCACATGTCCAGGATCATGGCTTTCATCTTGCAACGCACAGCTTAGCAACCTGTGCGCTGAATGTTACATCATCATCATCATCATCATCATCATCATCATCGTCATCATCATCATCATTGAATCATCATCATCATCATCATCATCATTGAATCATCATCATTGAATCATTGTAATCATCATCATCATCGTCATCATCATCATCATCATCAATGAATCATCATCATCATCATCATCAATGAATCATCATCATCATCATCATCATTGAATAATCATCATCATCATGATCATCATCATCATCATCGTCATCATCATCATCAGCATCATCATCATCATCATCATCAAGATTCCCTTGAATGTAAAGTTTAACGGGGGTGAAGTTTTAATGATTCCCTAGAACTCTGTTGAAACATGTTTAAGATTCCCTTCAGCACGCCAGTTAATATCGCTCTTCAATGTACTTGGAAACCCTGCAAAAGTTGTGTGTGTGTGTGGGCGAAAAGGGGGTTGTGCGTAAATATACTACTATCACATATGATCTACTATGTCACAATTTTACACATCATACTATCTATTGTTATCTATGATGTCATGTCTGATTCAGCAGGTAAATGGTGCACCCAAGCCCCCAGCCCCAGCCTTTGTTGGTCAGAAACCAGAGGAACTTCAAGATGTCCTTCCGTTGCCACTTCTTGCGCTTCAACTTCACATCGTGAATGCCAGCGTATTTCTTGATCACAAAGTCGTTGTTCCAGAGCAGGGTCAACAATTCTTGAAGCCATCCTGCAAAATACGAGCTAAAAACATCATGCAAAAGATGCAAAGGCATGCAAATGCGTCATGTGCTACCCCTGCGGCACCAACTGGGGATTGGCAAGATGGTCTGTGCCATCGGTGAGACCAAAACATCTCAGCACGAATGTTCTTCGATGGACACTCACAAACAGTTCACTTCATGCCATGTAGGATAGCATTCTACTTGGGAAAGTCCAGATTAATAACGTGGAAAACATGAAGACACTTCCGAAGCACTACAGGTTCCTCATGTCAAAGGTTGTGAAATCATGCGATGTATAGTGCCCTAGCTTGACGGCACCAAACTGGCACCGCACAAATGCCGGAGTCCTTTCTGACGTTGCTTCGCAGGTAGTGAGCTTCTGGCCAGTGAGCAATGAGCTGAAACTATGCCAATAAAATCATCCAATGACCAGTGTGCTGGGGGTTTTCTGTTGCTGTTCCTTTTAAATCCGTTTAAATCATTTTACTGATTCACTTTTCTGTTTGTCTGAGAATAGGGCACCCTCAAAACCACGGTGAATTATCATGTTCCTCGAATAAAATAACCATTTGGGGGTATACCAGTAAACCCCAATTTCAGGCACACCCACTAGCAGCCAATGGCACGCATAAATCCCATCTTTGCAGTGCGCGCCTCAAGGTTTCCATGGTCTGCAGCAACTCCTGGTTCCAAGAGCCATTTCGCATCTTGCCAACAGCTTGGGTAATGAACATTAAATAACTGATACTCGATCTAATATCTATTTTCACCAGCTATAGAAATCAAGGAGCCACTGACATTGTATCAGTCTGAAGGGGAAGGATTAGTCCGTCCTGGTGGTCATATCCCTTGTTCGCTTTTGGTTATCCACTTTCTTGTTTGGGGCTCAAAATCCTGGTGTACACTGTTGAACCACCGAAAATCGAAGTGCCTTAGCTCCCTCAATGTTTCACCATGTTTCACTCAAGATCCGATGGCTTACCATTTCTCAGAAACCTTGGAGCTATATATAATTCACAGGGGTTCCCATATTGAATCAACACCAACCCCACTAGTATATCACCCCCAGTTTTGAACATACCAGTCTCCCAATTGGAAATAGTCGTGTTGTCATTGGAGCACCATGAATCCCACCAACTTTGTCAGATGTTTAGTGTGGAATTTGACCCAAGGTCCCCAAGAAACTATGATTTTCTCCAAAGTTGAATTGCCAAATGGCTCTGTTATGCTTTACCCGAGAATAGGCTACCTCCAAACCTTCCACAACCACTGGCGAATCATCATTTTCCGGAATGAAATGATGTAAAATGGCCACATGGCGATATGAATCCCGATTTTTCGACATCGGAAGCCTTGGACCCTAAGCCTGCCCAAGCCTGCTGCTCCGGCTCGAGATCGCACTTGCCCAGAGCCAGATCCAGCACCTACCACTAGGGAGGAAGGGATGGCCGCAAACTGGAAGATTTAGGATGGGTTGGGATAAATGGTGACTGATCTTGACGAAAATGATGATGATGATGATGATGATGATGATGATGGCGACGACGATGGCGACGATGATTACGATGATGATGATGATGATGATGATGATGAGGATGACGATGACGATGACGGAAATGATGGCGATGATGATGATGATGATGATAGCGACGACGATGGCGACGATGATTACGATGATGATGATGATGATGATGATGATGATGATGATGATGATTCGATGATGATGATGATGATGATGATGATTCAATGATGATGATGATTCAATGATGATGATGATGATGATGGTGATGATGATGATGATGATTCATTGATGATGATGATGATGATGATGATGATGATTACAATGATTCAATGATGATGATTCAATGATGATGATGATGATGATGATGATGAGGATGAGGATGACGATGACGGCGATGACGGCGATGATGGCGATGATGATGATGATGATGATGATGATGATGACGATGACGACGATGACGATGACGATCACGATGACGATGATGATGATGATGATGATGATGATGGGGAGGAGGAGGAGGAGGAGGAGGATGCCGATGCTGCTGAGCATGCTGCAAGTATAGAAGATGGGAAGCGGTGCACATTCAGACTCCAAACGCCTGGCTCAAAGAATGTTGTTTATGGATTATGAATTGAGAATTCAATGCAATCACACTATGCCGCTATGCGTGAAAATGGCTCAGAGATGGTTATTGGTCAAAATTAAACGCCCTAAAACTGGGTAAATTCAATAAATAATGATATTGATAATAATTATATAATAATCCTGTTGTTTTTCCTGCGATTTTTAGATGGTCTATCTCCCTATCCGAATGGTTGCTGCTTAATATCTCGATCTGTTGCTGGTTTATCTCTAAGTCTGAGACAAGCCCAAACACCCTCTGGTAATCAAACATGGCACTGGAAAATCTCCCTCCAATTATCGATGTTTTCTCGTTCAAATATGTTGAAATGCCCATGTGCAGAGGATTATGCTTCATGTGGAGGTTTCCTACAATGGGGGTACCCCCAAATCATCCATTTTATGTGTGGGTTTTCCACTATAAACCAGCCAGCTATTGGGGTAGCCTCATGGAACCCCCAAGCTTCACCGGGATGGGCCAAATCTATCACCATCGCCGAGTCGCATCCATCCTGGCAGCCACTTTGCTGAGCTCTTTCAGCCGCACGGACGACAACAACAAGCGTGCACCGACGCTGAAATCTTCGCCTGGGATACCAGGCTTGGCGATGCCCCCAAAACATTGGCGATGCCCCCAAAACATCCCAAAACGATAGCTGAGTGATGTTTGAAACCAGTTTCACTATGGTTTATGATGCATTCGACATATCTGCAGATAGCGGGCTTTACAAACTTGTAACTGTGGAGCACCAAATCGCTGTTTGCTGTGAGAGTTAATCCCTCAATGTTTGCGTTTTTGCACTCCTCCAGTTAATGAGAGGTGTCCTCCTTTAATCACACATGGCTAGCCTAGCTGGGAAAATCATTGAACTGAATGATTTTTTTGTTTTCCTTTTTTGTTTTCCCAGTAAGCCATGTTTGATTATCAAAGGGTATATTCTATTCTATTCCATTGACTTGTAGTGCATTTTATTCCATTTATTTCCATTACAGTATATAGACCCCCTCAGATCCTGTCGATCATGTGTCTAAACAGTCTTTCCCATAAAATCCAAAAGTTGTCCTCACATGGTGCAGTTCGCTTCGATTTGGATGCTTCCAGCGGCCCCTTCTCCAAGCAATCGGGCCTTCTCCCGAACCACGATCATATTGACCCAGACAAATGTCACATGAACCGCAGCCTGGCGGGAAATGGCCAAGTTTTGGGGGAGACGGAGATACCTCGTGATGGTCATCCAAGTGAAGCTCTACTTCCTTACCTGCTGGGGTCGTTGTTTCCCAAAGCAAAAAACGGTGTCACCCGGTCTGTCCTTCGATCTGCCTGGGGTTTAATCATCATTTTACCCAGAAAAATAAATACGATTTGGGGACATCCGCTATCCCTTTTTATTTACTATCACAATTCTGGGAGTGATTCTGGTGCAAGATTTCCATATTAACATGCAGATCTTCAGAGATGTAGAGACTGTGAGGAATAGCTGAAAGTAAGAGTTAGAATAGAAAAAACAACATTCATTTTGATAAATAGGATGTTCCATTATCAAGGGGTACCTTCCTTTTTGGGGAAAGCTCCAACCATGGCATGTAAATTCAATATTCCGCCTTCCAAGGGCAGCTCGTCTTCACACTCGTAGTATCGAAGGAGCCGGCGCCAGCGGCAACTTTTCTTCGAAGTGACCATGTCTTTCAGGGTCGAACGTGAGGCAAACTCTACCTGCAAGGGGCGACAGTCAGTTCGAGAGACTCTGCGCATGGCAAAAAAACTGTTTATATATTTGGGCGTTTCAACAACAATACCACACAAATTTCATGGTTTTATCATGGTTTTATCGTTGTCTTATGATGTTTTCATATGTTTTCTGCCTCAAATACGGCTTAAGATTGAACAACTTTGAATACTCCAAACCCAGACAAAGCCATATATATATATCTCTGTGAGTTGTGGACGCCTGGCGATCCTCTTCGTCCATCTCCTCCAGCCTCAGGGCATTTAGCCCCAATGATAAACCATCCCCAACACCCAAACAAGACCACAACATAGCAACAATGGGCTGTATGGGTATGTCTGAAAATGGGGTATACCCCAATTATAGCCATTTAGTAGGGATAATGATCATTAACCATTGGGTGTAGGGGTACACTATTTTCAGACAAACCCGTATGTGGTTAAGTTTAACCATTTGGGATGGTAGGTTGATTGGTGCATCCCAATTTTTCAGCGCCATTGAGCTGCCAGGCTCTCTCGTAAAGCATCTGCCGCTTTCGAAGAGCTGGGCCCAGCAACTGTTACCTCAGAGACCACCCAGATGGGGCGACCCAAGCTTAGCCAACAGCAGGACACCCCCAGTTCAAAACCATAAATCCATATAAATCCTGTAGTTGTTGGAACTACAAACTCACTATATATATCACTTGCCTATCCTTTTTGGGGCAGGGGCAGACCCTTCGTTTCCAAAACCACTGGTGGTCACGCCAAGACGCTGTAGAGCAAGACGCATCGAGAAGTGAAGCCGTCGCGGCCGGCGCGACCAATGTGATTTACATACCTCGACGGAGGTCAGAAGGGAATGGAATGTACCCTCTGGTAAACTAACATAGCTATTGAAAATGGCCATTTATAGTGAGTTTTCCCATTAAAAATGGTGATTTTCCATAGCTATGTTAGTTTACCAGAGGGTATGATGTTGTATTCCTCCAATCATGGGGATATACACGGATATGCTGGGGCTGCTGGAATATCAGCAATGTGATTTGGGGTTTGCCAGGGTGTGTCCGAAAAATCCGGTATATCACTCAAAATGGCAAGTTGAATAAGGAAAATGATGATGTAGAGGTACCGGGCACACTATTTTCACACAAATCCATGTAACTGCAATGTTACCCGCGAATCACCAAGCTCTGTTTTTTTTGAGGGCTATACCTTAGCGGCAATCCCATCCGGCACCGGAGCTTCGTACTTTTCGAATCTGATGGCCGTGAATCTGAATCAAAAACAATCTCATCTTCTCTGATGTGGTATGGCATGATGAATCATGAGTTTAAACAGTAAAACATCGTCATCATAGAATGAATAGATTCATCGCCATACAATTATCAAAAAACACACACTGATTGCGCCGATTCTGCTCTGTTCAAAAAATATTACGAATGCATACGAATGTCAAATGCCAAATGCTTTCACTTTTCTTGGAACAGAGATACGTAAGGAATAGAGAAAAAGCGTACTCAGAAATCCGCTGAAATAGAAACATAACTCTGTGGCAGCTGTTCTTCAGCTGCCAAGTGGTTCAAAATTTCATCCAGAAGTACCTCAAGAACTGGTGGGATATATCACACGATATCCAACATCCTGAGAAGTTTGTTGGGGCGGTAATGAAAAATCGAATTGCCACGATGGGGAACCAGGCCCACAATGGGATTTTTCAGGGCTCTTTGTTGTCAAAATAAACCCTAAAAAAAGGATCAATCCATATCAGCTACTTTAGAAATAACTTCAGATATACGGTATATGGTATACGTATAATTATCATTAATTATCAATATGTTCAGATACGTCATAAATAGTTTCAAGCCTTTTTAAAAATCGTTTCAGATTACTTCTAAATAGTTTCAGCCTATGGGGATCCCAACAGGCCACCGCACCCCGTTGTGGCTGCCCTACATAATTATAACCGCTTCGGAGGGTTATGAATCTGGGGTTGAATTTACCCGCTAAAGGTCCCCATGTTGCCTCATTATTTGCCTGTTCTTTCCAATCAAGGTGGGTTCTGTCCGGCTTAACTGCAGTTGCTGTATCATTCTGCGTGATATTGCACCACATTTACATGCATAAACTCCCTTCGACATAGCGCTATCATGAGCTCCTCAAACCTGAATCCAAACCAATATTTCAGCGTTGCCTGAATCTAAACCAGCATTTCTGGAGTATTGCACAATGGTTCACCATGTGCATCCATGTGAACCCCTTCCAGGCCCTTCCATTGCGTCCTCGCTACATCTCGAAATTCACCGGGGGCTCCCAGTGGACGATCAAGCGGATGTCGGCCTTATCAATGCCCTGTCCATACGCATCAGTGGCCACCATCAAATCGATCTCCTTCGATTGAAAGTCCTGGGGATTTTTGGAACGAGGAGGGCGCTGATGCGGCTGGGTATTGACTGGCTGGCTATTCTGTGAATAAATGTGGGCAACATTGGGCAACCAACTCACAAAGACTCACAAGTCATAACTCCGGTCAACCAAAAAAAAGTATAAAGATTTCAGAGCCATCGAAAGAAAATGAATCGATCGAAAGTCAAGACATGTCAAGTCAGCAGTGGCAGGTCAAATCTGGGGCAGGCGTGAATCAATCTGAACATTTTCTTGATGGCTCCGGAGAAAACAACAAATCATGAATTTGAGGGACGATTCCCAATATATACGAGTACCGACCATAATCTAATTTGAGGCCCTTGTGAGGTTGCTATATAGGCCAGGTGTCCAAATTAATTGATGCTCTTGATGCAGGTGGCGTTTCACCATCCATGTAGCCAATGGTCAGAGTGAGTCTACCTGTAGTTGGACGCTTGAAAACGTGGCAATTGAAAACCCACATATATATATATATATATATGTATGTATGTGTGTGTATGTGTGATTTTCCCAGCTAGAAACCTCCATTTATTGAGAATTTCCGAGCCACGTTTGATTGCCGGAGGGTATCGAAAAACTATCGCAGCACCAGTGTCACTGACCAATGCTGATAAGGGGGGATGCTCCTGACAACCCGCTCTGAGTAGGAAAATCATCGAACGTGACACGGGGAGGTTTTCTAGCATTCAAACCAGGTGTGATGACCACAAGGTATAATCCACACTAGTCCACCACATATATATATATATATGCACACATACATACATACCATACCATACAATACCATACCATACCACATCACACCACACCACTACATTACATGACATGACATGACATTACATTACATTGCATTGAATTGCATTGCATTGCATTACATTACATGCATACAAACACATATATATATAATATATAATATATGTAAATAATATATATATATATATTTATTTACAATTATATATTATTATTATTATTATTATTATTTAAGATTGAATAACATAGTGGAATAGGTTGGACAACTAAAGTGGAATATTTCATGGAATGTAACGTTAAATATCATGGAATTCCCCGTGTTGTCGCCCCCAAGGTACGTTCTTCAAGAGACTCAGTGAGACGTCGCCGCACCCTGGAGATGAAACGGGTTGGCATGGCTTGCTGCCAGAACTTGGGTTGTACAACCAACAATCATGGAGATGAAATGGAAATGGGATAAATATATATATATTATAATTATAAATAGTTAAATAGTATTGAATATGGAGGTGTCAGGTGTCCTAAAATATCTAAAATGGGGGTATAGGCCCTAGTTATCATCCATTTATATCCATTTTATGTTCGGATTCTCCATGTTTGATTTTTGGGTACCACAGTGGATCGGAACCCCCCATATGATGTTGGGTGTGTGCGAAAATAACCTTGATGACCCGAGCGCCTTCTTGCATCTGGTTTAGTGGGCACGTACACCACTGCCTGTGAGCGAAGGAATACCACGAAATCACCATGATAGAATTTTTAATGATACACCATGATACACCACGACCCAAAGAAACAAACTCAAATCGTCACAAAAATGATCAAACACGTAGGTTCATTTGGCAGAGCTGAGCCGCGTCAAGGAGCATTTATTCCGTCCAGGGGACAGAGTGATTTCGTTTGCAGTATCTGTCTGAATATCCACCAGTGTGACGCAGCTACAATTTGTCCATGGATGTCCAGCAAGGTGATCCTCTGAAATGTCCAGAGTGGGTCATCAAGCATCGACCAGTTTGCAACTCCATTACAGTGGCCAATATCACACCTCCACATGAATAGTGCCCAAATTCCCGGTCGTCAACATGCCTATTTTTGTCGTGTGAGTTATCAACCACCGCTTCAATGCTGCAGAGCGACGGGATATGCACCATGCTCCAGCAATTCCAAAACCTTCTGCAACTTGCGTTCCTCCTTGGCAAACGCCAAGCAACTGCTGCAAAGAAACCCTCAGGCGGGATTGGATTGGACACCACAATAGTGATCATGATAAAGGTGAGAACGATTATGACCTTCAAATGATATAAGTTTTATATATGATATAAGGGATCATGAAACAAATCAAGAATAAAAAGAATAATGGTGATGATATGTTGATGATAAGGACGATCCTGGCTACCCGTATGATCGCAAGGACAATCATAATGCTCATGACAATGGCAATGACAGCGGTCACCCTCATGATGGTCATCACGCTGATGATGGCAGTAAAGATTACTTGAGAGCAGGCGGAGGCGGACGAAAGGTAGTGTAGTGGGAGAGGAGTGGTGTCAAAATGTTGCGCCCCTAAGATGATACACCAAAAACTTTTTTGCGCAGTCTAAGATGATTTTATCCAGAGCATGACTGCATGATACGGTGTCTTGTGCAGCGTGAAATGATGCACGAAAAGGGGTTTATTTAAAACCCCTTTTTAAAACCCCTTGCAGCAACTGTTATTGAAGCTGAAGCAAACCAATTATGCTGGACTACAGGGACATCTCCCTCATGGAAAGTGTGCCTCTAATGTGGGGGCCCGTGACCGCGTCACCCGTGGGAATTGAACCCATGACCATTTTCGGGGGGCCCCCCCCTTATAATTGATATCCAATACATAACGGCGAGAATTCCATGAATTCCACGGGCTGGCCCCCCAATACCCCCTAAGCTTGTGCTGAAGCACGGAGAACTCAGGTAGCTGACGCTACCTTTCGTGACTTGATATGTCTTGATATGGGTTTGTCTGAAAACAGGGTTTTCCAAAATTTTGCTGGTGGATCATCATTCTCCCTCTTGAATTGTTATCTGGAGGGTACCATTTTCAGACACACCCACATGACTGGATGATGAGGTTCTGTCTCGCAGCGGTGCATCTGCAGCTGCAAGTTTGGCCGAAACATTGGCCTGGCGGGAAGCGTCTGGGTCACCTCTTGGGACCGGTAGCCACAGAAGCGGATAGGGAGAGGACCTACAACATCCCCTCACTTCGCACTGGGAACTTTGCTGCTGGGATAGTCAGTATATGTCAGTATTCGTCTCTGCCAGGTGACCAAAGCTGCTTTCCCTGTGACGACAAGCTTCATGCGACTAGATCCCTTAGCCCTTCCCTGTGGCAACTTCAAATCCCAGTCCAGCGGCCTTGTACTTCCTTAGCTACAGCCATGTCCGAGGAGGGATGTTTGGACTTGATTTTCTGATGTGTTCATGATATGGGGGGTTCTTATGTGGGGGATCCCAAGGTCACCATGAGTTTCTTGATACTAAATTGGTCCAGTGACTTGGTGTTTTTGGGCCCCCCATGACTTAGGAAACCCCCACATGTTCCCAGCTGGAACCTGTTAAATCCGTCATCCCTACGGCATCCCAGGTAGGATTGAAAATTAGAAATCAGAAATAATATACATATTATATATATATGCATATGTATAATACATATATATATATATATTATATATATAGGTATATTAATAATTATATAATATATCAAATATATATATCAAATAAATTCAAATAAATTCAAATAAATTCAAATAATGTATTTCAAACATATTCAAAGCACCAGCCATGAGTTCTATCCCAAGGAATTTCCAGATATAGATCCAGCATCGAAGCGGATTCTGCAGCTTCAAGGAGTGACGAATGAATTTCTGACGCTTTGGAGGCGCTGTGCCCGAGAGGGCTAAGATGGGCACGGAGTCGTACCTCGGTGGATCACCAGAAATGGGGCATCCTGGCAGCTGGCATCCTGTCATTGTAGTGGGAAAATGATCATATAAATGATGTATGTATATATATATATATTATATTATATTATGTATATGTATGTCATATTATATATATTTCAATGATGGTAAGCCACGGGGATTTTGGAATACCATGTTTTCAGACAAAGCCAGATTTGAACACCGTGATTTCCTTTTCTCAGCATGTCTTCGAACAAGTGGCGCCTCCCTGAGCCACGACAAATCTTGAAAAGCTGGGCGAAAGCTCTGACCCCAGAGAGGAATATAACACGCTTCATCCACCGCGAACATCGAGACACGCTCACCTGGGAGAGGGAACATCGCACAGGAGGTGAATGGATTTGAAACTATCAAAGATATGGATAGATATGGACATAGGTCCCCTGATAGCCCAAGACTTGCGCGGGCCCGCGGGCTCGCGGGCCTCCGCGGGACCTTCGCGGGCTCTCCGCGCGGGCCCGAGGGTTTTCAGGTCAGCATTTTATCGTCTATATCTTCTTGCATTCTGTCTGGCATCTGTGTCTAGCAAATCTTTTCCGGTATTTATTCTGGCAATCCAACAAATATTTTCAAATATATTCTGGCATAAAGTGACATAGTCGGACCCGCGCGTTCTTTCTGGCATATCTTTTGGCGTGCTATCTGGCATATGTGTCTATCTGGCATAACTTCTGACAATTCAAGGCTGCCATGCTATGGCATCTCTTTTGGAATTCTTTCTGGCATACGTGGCTATTGTGTCTTCTCACTTTCAGTGTGGCATTCTATCTCACCCAGGCGCTTGTGATCCAGGTCCGGCGGGCACCACTCTGATCCGGGTTTTGCGGTTGAGGTCAGGCGCGGCGAGGAGGACAAGAAGGAGGAGAGGAGTGGCTGACATAGAATCTCACAACCCGGAACATGCAGGTGAAGGGACAACACTAACAAAGTGAAAGAAGCACATGGAAGCACGATACAGGCAGCACAGTCCCTGTCCGCTATGGTGTTTTATTCAATCAAAGGGCATGGTCACGCGGTATGAAGTTCCAAAGATTCAAAAAATGAGTGAACTTAAATCATCTTAACCTCTCCGTGTGGACTGAACCCTTGCCTGTTGCTCCCTCCAAAACTCCAAGTTTCTGTACAATCACAGAAAAGCGATTCATGAGCGCCGTCATGCAAAGTAGAGGTCAGTTCGGGCTCTACAAAATCACATGGGTCAAATCAGACCTTGCATTCACAAAATCCCAGCCTACGCCTACAACGCCATTTTTTCAGTGCACTTTTGGGTGGGATCCTCACAAATTGATGACCCCAGGATGCTGGCACCGCAAGGTTTGTCCAATTGAACCCATTTGCAATATATTTCATAATACTTCTCCAGAGGCTATTTTATAATACTCACTGGTCTCGTTTTAGGTATGGGCGCCTCTAAGAGGCCGTGCTTTTTTGAGGTTTTTGGGGTGGGGTGGGGTGGCAGGTAGTTGCAATATCATTCATGTCTCTTGCGTGCAAGTTGATGCGACGTGGATGCTACGTTGATGTTACGTTGATCATACTTTGATGCTACGTTGAGGAGACGTTGATGCTACTGTTGCGGTTGGGTGGGGTGGGGGGGTGCAATAACGTTCATGTATCTCTTGCTTGCAAGGTGATGCGACGTGGATGATACGCTGATGATACATTGATCATGCGCTGTTGATACGTTGATGCTAGGTTGATGGTACGTGGATGATACGTTGACGTTAGGTTGATCATGCGTTGATGATACGTTGATCATGCGCTGTTGATACGTTGACGTTACGTTGATCATGCGTTGATGATACGTTGATCATGCGCTGTGGATACGTTGATGTTACGTTGATCATGCGTTGATGATACGTTGATGATACTTGGCCGCAAAAGCGGCTGAAACAAAGACGTCGGCAACGCAGAAGAAAACGCGTAACGCTGTCTTTTCCAAGCTGATGGCTTTCGTCCCACAAAAACCATTAAAATCACACCGTGACTCTCATTTTTCCATACCCTTCCATGACTTTTGATACACCCACAAAATATAGATATCTGTGAAAAACCGCTCTCGTTGTGGCAAAACCTGGGAACATAATTGAATAGAAACATATCCATGTGCTGAAACACACGGCCTCTTAGAGGCGCCCTTACCTTTTAGGGTCTAGATCCGTGGGGTTTACATCAGCTACCTTTTTCAGCTAAAGTAGGATGTCTCAAAGCAGCCTCAACTGAGACATCTTGAACACTGTCTAAGGTCAACAATGCCATATCGTGCTTCCAAAAATTGCTCAGAATTGCTCGACATGACCCCAACTTGCCCGACAAAAATGCTCAAAATTGTTTGAAATTTGCTCGGAAAGACCCAAGCTGGTCCACAAAAACGGCTCCAAAATGCTCAAAATTCTTCAAATTTGCTCAGAATGTCTCAAAATGTGCGAATGTTTTCATCACTTTGCATTGCTGTTGCCGGTCTCTAGTGTTGCACGGGCTTAAGGACTAGCGCGGGCCCGATAGCCCAAGACTAGGGCTTCCGCGGGCCCGGGCACACGGTGGACCATAGCCTAGATATGGGGGGTTCCTAAAATGGAAGTACCCCCAAATTTATCCAGACCATTTTTGAATTGAAACATATTGAAACATATTGAAAGCATGTGCCTTGCCGCCTTGCAACTACATGAAGCAATATGAAGCAATCGTGACTTTTTCTACGTGCTGCCAAAGATCGATCACGCAAATGAAAGAAGGCCTCACAACGATGCCATGGATAGACATTGGGCACCTGTCTAGTTGCGAACCATCAAACAAATTCAGATGTCAATACAAATCATAATCAACCATTGAAACATAATGTAACATAATCCCATTCCACTATAGTATTGAACACCCCCATTGTATGGTCCCAAATATGCGGTTTGGTTAAGGGAGGGGTTTAATATGAGCGGGGAAGGGATTAATTAACATGTCTGCTTTATCGCCTTCCCAAGGGTCTCACACCATGTTGCTCAAGCTGAGGATGTTGCAATTCACTTGCACTTGGGGTCTCAAAATCTGGAGCCATGGTTTCAAAATGAAAGACACATCGAAAGCGTTGCGCCTCCAAATACTTCTGTGTCAACGATTCCGGGCACAGATAGACTAAACCTCAGTCTATGGCCATGGCTGGTTTGGTCGTGGCTCTTGGATGCTTTTGGCTGCTTGTCAGTCTTGGCTGCCCACTGCAACACACAAATGACAAGATTTACAAGCAACAATGACTTTGCTTCATGAGATAGCTGAAGTGATTTCAATCGTGGCAGCAAAGCAAGACTTGCAGTGCTATATCTTGCGCTGGGTTGTGTCGAAGGACTTCATACTTCATACTAGTGGTCATTTGCCAGGTGTCCACATATACACAAACAGACAATCCCAACAATTACACACAAGGTATGACAACTCATTGCATTTGAAGCCACCAACATCCACCAACTTGCAGTCGCCATTTTTTGTGCTGAGCAGCAGCATTGCCCTCGCACTGCCTGGTCAATGATCTTCTCATCTTTCTGTGCAGATCCCAACAGACATGCTTGGAATGGTGCATCTTCATCATCGCCATGTGTGCGATGAAATTCCTCTGCCCTGGCATTGAATTTCTGGACTTGGTCCTGGCATGCCAACGTCATTGGATGTGGATCCAAAATGATCCAAATCCCAACTCAACCCCTACCCTTAGCTCAACCTACAGCCCCTCCTGCAAGACCGGAATGGTCGGCTCCACCACCAGGACAATTCCTCGCTTCCGTTGCCAGCTGAGAAGGGCGAATAATTGGTAGATCAAGGATTTGCCGGCAGCTGTGGGCCAGTAGATCTCAGAGTGCTGGAAATTCCGCGGTGGAATACATGGAAGACAACAAATCCCTGATAAAAATGGGTCAAAGCAGCAAAATCTTGAGGTCAACACTCTATACATGCATGTTAAATAGGTAAATTGTGGTAAATGCAGGGTCTATATCGGCGGTAAAAAATTCTTTGTTGGTCACTTTTAGTGTAGCATCCCAAAATGGAGCCAACGATCAGGTGAGATCTTCATTTGATCAACCACCCATTTGGGAATGGTTTCAATCCCAGCTATAAAAAATGCTGACTGGGGGACAGTGCAAATGGCATTGTTTTACCCACATGAATTACTTTGCATGGGGAAAATGAGGATTAAGCATGGGGATTCGGGGGATACAGTGCCTTCATGTTTTAGGCCGTTCGCAGCGTCTCCTGACGATTCAAGGCACTCCTCAACACCTTCTCCTGCTCTGGGCGAAAAGCATCGTGGTCAAAGAAATCCTGGCGCTGCATTAAAAACGGATCGGTGGTTTCAGCCATACACTTTACAGGGGAATTTGGCTACTCTGCATTTCTGATCACTTATTGTAACACATTGTATCACACTTGTTTGTATAGTATGAACATGGTTTGGAGATTGTTCTCTCACTGTCAATAGCACAAAACAAAAAGCAAGCATCAGCATCAGTGAAACAAATCACGTCTTTGGTAGCAAGATGTTGCAAGCATACAAGCAGAAAAGAATGCACCGCCAACCAACACCAATAAGGGCAACGCATATTTTTCAGAGAGTTAGCCAGAGAGTTAGCCGGAGAGTTTGCAGTTTTTAAATAACATTCTCAATGAGTTGGTCCAAGACAAAAATGACAAAACTATGGTTGAAACAACGTTGTTTGTTTCTTCCAATGATATTATATATACAGTAGATATATCAGCAGTTTCTTGTTAAACGACCCTGAAAAACCAATCCCAACATGTTATGCATTCATCATTCATGAGATACCATCCAAACATTCGTATGTCTATCCACATCATTGATCTGTTCCTGTTGTTTTTTGCAGCTCCCTGAGGTACATCCCTGATGGGACCTGGTGCTGTTGACAACCCTTCGACCCTTCTTCTCCTTCAACAACTTGCGTGCATCCTTCACTAGGCTCTCAAGCAGCTCTGGCCACTCCTGGCGCTTGCGAAAGCTGCGACAAAGCTGATTTTCTGAAGCGAGTCCTCAATGAAACCAATAAACATGGCGTATCATGACATGATCTTGATCTGACGCAAGCACAAGCATGTTCGCACATTTGAGATGTTGCATCCTCAGGGTTCTTTGCCCCCCACCATTGCCATGCTTCCACAGTGCCTTAGTGCAATTCAAAGCACTCCAGCTCAAAGGTTTCAAAGTCCAAACAAGTCCAAACAAGTGCAAACAATTTCCCAAAGCCAACACACTGCTGTCGTGCAAATTAATCATCAGGTTTGCAAATTCATGGTTTTATAATGTTTTATACTATCTGCACTGCAAGGAAGACAAGCAGGCCAACACCATGTCCCACCGTCACCTCTGAATTGGATAATTACAGTGAATTGGTCAAAAATCAATGCTCAAGGACCTGCAAAAGTTTGGGAGCTCTCCATTTTGGGGTTCCCTGAGGTTCCCTGAACCGCCCCAAATCAATCCAGACGCCACATTCCTTGCTGTGAGATTGAAGCCTTCGCGCCGCGAAAACGCTGCGGCTTCGGCGATGGCAACATCGCTGGGCCACCAAGATTGCAGTGCTTCCCACGCATCGAAACTCGCCCACGCATCCTGCAATGGGGATGCCAGGGGATGCCAAAGCAACAACATTTGAAGAGGGAAGCTGATCATCAAATGGGGATCCATGGTTGTCAAACATGAATTAACTATTAGCAGCTACTAGCAACATTTAAATAGTTGATAATCAACCAGTGGATGGGGATCCATGGGATAGCCATTTTTCGAACATCATCCTCCGCCTGCGGCCTTGCCGTTGCCGCCGAAGCGCAGCGCTGGTTCCGCTGGTTGTTGTAGCGCTCGGAAAGGTTGGAGCAGCATCCCATGCAGCTGATCAGTGGTCAAGATATGTCAAGATGGTGTCCCAACATTCGAACATCAAATGATAAAACACCTGATTGATATTGTGAAATATTGCGATATATATATATATATATATTTATAATAACATGTCATGATATTGTTAAACACCTGATTAATCAACTAACCAGTGTCAAGTGATATTGTGAATTATGTTTATGATATAACACCTGATAGATAGCATATAATGTTATTTTGATGAATGCTAATTATCTATAGCATTGATAAAATGTTATCATTTATTATCATGACATAATGTTGATGGAATTAGATATGCGTCTCAAGATATAATTATATATATATACGTATATATGTCGATGTAATTCATTGTGGACTCCTGTTGATTAATTAATGAAATTGATGGTATGATGATATTCATGGTACATATATATATAATAATAGAGTCTGTAATGATGATATAAATATGATCGATGGGAATTGATGGCCCCCACATTCAATTCCATATAATTCCAGGTAGATATCAAAAAATGGCAACCATCCCATGAACATTCGATAGGTAAGATGGAAAACAAATGATGTTTGCGATTCCTTAGGTCATAGATTTTGAATGATCTTGGCCCACACCCTTGCAAAGATTGTTCCGGAATCCCCACGTAGCATCTGAAAATCTCTGTTCTGTCATGATGCGCAATGCAACTAGTCTTCGGCGGGCTGATGCCTGTGAGAGGTGCATCTTCACACCTTCAGAAGCAGTAGACAAATCATTTCAAGTCTGCCAAATCTGGGGCACAACACCCAATTGTAGAGAGAGAGAGAGAGAGGAAAAAAAAACATGGTGGCTAGGTCAACATTGTGCGCTCAAAGATTGCAGGTCGCTCTGGGCCATTTTTTTCACCGCGCCCCGATCACGCAGTTCATTTTCCCGCCAGGATTTCCCATAAAGCTGGGCCGCAGGCAGCAAAACCGCTGCCCACCACAACAAAGGGAAACAAGGCGCCTAGTGCTGCAAGAGAGCGTCGCCAACTCAGTTGGCTCCCCTGGCAAGATGGCAAGGGACTCATGTGGTTGGGGTATGGACCTAAAAGTAGTTGGTCTCACGTCAAATCTGGGACATCTATGGATCGCCGTTGCGGTACCTGCTCAATTCTTCCAAAGATTTAAGATAAATGAAGGGTTTGGAGACCAGTCGAACTCTGCCTGTCAGCATGCAAAGCATGTACGAAAAAGGCCGCCCCAGGGATTCATGAACAGTTTTATTATAGACGAGGGTCCCCAAAATAATGACAATTCAAACATAATATTCAAACCATAGATGGTATCCGGCACCCAGAAACCGCAGCATCTATTTCCCGCACCTCCATAAGATATGCCGTACCCAATACGAAGAAAGGCTGCGCTGCCAACATCCATAGGCCAGGGCCCCTACCGAAACAAACGGACTGAATCTAAAGTGATCGAAACACAAGTGCAGCCAGCGGCGCCTGGAAAACATAAACCCCTCAGCTGCCAGGACAACCACTCCGGCCACCAATGCCACCTGGGGCAAATCATCCATGGTGCTGCTATATTTAGGGTTCAGAAGTTCAGAATAGGTTTTGGATTTTTTTTTGGCTTTCTTTCCTGGTACCATTTGCCTTGTATTTGCAACAGGTTGGAACTAGAATCTGTCATTTTGCATGGTATTTGCTACATTTTGGCATGGTTACTTTGCATTTTACATGGTATTTGCTATGTTTGGCCATGTTTGCCCTCCATTTTGCATGGTGTTTGCCACGTTTTGGCACTTCAACCTCTCATTTGCATGGTATTTGCTACATTTTGGTACTTCAAACGTTCATGTGGGTTTCTCGAGAGTTTCTTTAGGCTTTCATTTAGGGTTTCATGTAGGGTCTCTTATCAAGATTTCTTATCAGGATTTTCAAACGTTCATGTGGGTTTCTTTAGGGCTTCTTGAGGGTTTCATTTTGGGTTTCATTGAGCGTTTCATTAAAGGTTTCATTTAGGGTTTCTTTTGGGTTTCATTTAGGGTTTCTTTAGGGTTTCATTTGGGGTTTCTTTAGGGTTTCGTTTACGGGTTCTTCAGGGTTTCAGTTTGGATTTCATTCCGGGTTTTTTAGAGTGTCGTTTAGGGTTTCTTTCAGGTGTCATTTAGGGTTTTGTTCAAAGTTTCTTTAGGGTTTCATTTATGGTTTCTTTAGGGTTAATCTATGGTTTCTTTAGGGTTTCCTGCAGGGGTTTCTTATCAGGAGTTCTTATCAGGATTTCTTGAAGGTTTCTTTGGGTTTCACCTAGGGTCTTTAGGGTTTCATTTACAATATTTACAGTATATAGGATACAAACAGGAGAGAATAAAGCAAAAGAAAGGGAAAAACAAAGAGGCGGTAAAGACAGGAAGCAGAGAAGCAAAGGAGCAGGAAGTAGAGCAGCAAAAACACATGACTGAAGAAAAGAAGAAGTAAAATAGTAGAAGTAGAAAGGCACAGAAGCAGGAAAAGCAAAAAGCAGAGAAGCAAAGAAGCAGAAAAGCAGAGAAGCAGAACAGCAGAAAAGCAGAACAGCAGGAAAGCAAAGAACCAGGAACCCAAAAAACAAAACCTGCTGCAAAAAAAAATAGCCCTCCCTATATTTACCTACATTTACCCCACCTTCATCTTAGCAAAAGGATAGGTCTGCACAAAAATAGGGGACACCCAACATTGCTATTTTCTTCAATAATTAGATGGAATAATTATGAAGTTGTCTGCAAATAGGGGTCCCAAAGTGCTTTATCATCGTTTTTCTTGTTGTAATGGCAACTCTAGGGTATACCCATAGATATAATATATTTGTATATATATACGTACAATTACAATCAATTACATATAATATATTTTAATATCATTACTACATATTCGCGGGCAAACCTTGACTTAAATCCCAGCAGTTCACCGTGCGCACCATGCGCACCATGGCATGGTCAGCCCACCTTCAATTTCCAGATTCCTCTGCGTTGAGCCTCTCGAACCTCCTCTGCATGGTAGTCCAGGCATAGCAGTGGTGTGTACCCCAGATATGCCACCACCATGAAGGCACAAAAGACCAAGCGGATGATCCAAGTGATGGCCTTAGTTGATGCAGCTTCTTTGGTCCCAAAATTAATATCAATGATAACTATCTATAGTTGACAATAGTTGATAGTATGTGGATAGTAGTTGATAATAGTTGCTAACTGGTGATCATTGGTGATTGGTGATAATAATTGGTGATACGTATCCTCATTTGTTCAGATCTTTCGCTTCCCCCAAAAAGGCCGGGAAAAATGGCGAGCCGCAGTTTCTTTGGGCGGTGGAGGTGGCGGTTTCCCGTGCGGTGGGGGAGGAGGAGCTCGACCATTGGCCCAGTGCTCCAAGGCAGCCTGACCCGCAGGAGTTAGCAAACCGATGACGAACCTGAGACTGGGCCAGGGATTCCTCCCAAAAATGAAAGAATCAAAGGAAAATTGGGGATGTGAAGCTTTGTAAAATCTCAAGAAATCTTGGGATGACAAAGTCTTGGAAACTGAGCTGAAAGCATGGGATCTTAAAGTCTAGAGTCTAGGGAATAACTTCTTTGGACATGAAATAATGTTGCAGACAGGCGAAAACAACTAATAGGCTTACTAATAGGGGATGTTGGGATTATAAATTACAAATAAATAAACTGAGGAAACCTGGAAACTGAGCTGAAACGCTGGGATGTTGCAAAACATCAAGATGTTTTGCCGGACCACTATGTGTATGCGACCTAAACTTAAGATACTAACCTGATGTTGAAAGCTACCACTTGGGATACCTAAGGATATGCGTATATCAGGGAACCACAGGAAAAACAAAACATATCCGGGGACTAAAGAAAAAAAAACAATTAAGGTCGTTGAATTTCTTCATGTTTCGGATGAGTAGCGATCATGAATCAATCTCTGTGGTTTGCTCCAAAGCTGTGATAATAAAACCAGGATCCTTTGCCATCGGTAGGACAATGTGCATATTACTATAGGATGGACAATGTGCATATCTATATTATATATATACTAATACACATGTGTCTCTGTATGTGTATATATATATTTACATATATAAGCATAAATACCTCATAATGCAGATCAATATCATCCATTATGTATTTTAATCCGTATTAAATATCATACAAAAAAAATATATATCATAATCATTCATAATCCATATATTTATATATCCAATGTCATATATATATATAGTAGTCAACTAGTGTCATAAGCAATCCAATTTCATATACTAACCAGAGTTCCAGCATCGACGAGCATCGACCCTGAGGAACTGACACCACCAGAAAGGCAGCTCCGAAGGTCACACGACTGATGGCAGCTGCATGCATCAACTCTGTGTCTTTGCCTAGGAAGACGGCCATGGAATCCAAGAGGGATTCGAAACCAAGGCACAAGAAAGTGAATATATATATATATATGGAAATTAAATAATTATATATATATGATTATAGATGAGAAAATGATGTAGTAGGATTGTAAAAATATATGATGTATACATAGTATTACATAGTCACATATTATATCATATATATATACACTATATATTACATATATATATATATGCAAATTAAATAATTATATATATGATTATATATGAGAAAATGATGTAGTAAGATTGTAAAAAATATACCATGTATACATAGTATTACATAGTCACATATTATATCATATATATACACTGTATTATAATTATATATTATATATTACATACATCTCAGAACATGTTGGCTGTTTCAAACCATCCCAAAGGTTGAAGCAAGTTTCGGCTCATTCGGAACAAGAGATTCCAGTCGCCCACCATGTACCAAATCCTTGGGAGCATCCAACCATCGGGTTTGTCCAAAAGATCCAAAAGTGAGGGAACTTGAAAACAAGTTGATCCAAAGTCGAAAAGTCATGAGAAAGAACTGCAATTTTAGAGGTAATTAATTAATATTAATTATAGTTAAGTGTAATTATCTCAGTTTCAGTGTACCAAATCCACTGGTTCACTGTGCAGCAAGAATCTGGATCAAGATCGCAACCTCGCAAGACCTCACCGTTCTGTTCCTCTCCTGCGCGCTGACTGGACTCTATCGATCCCAACGGTTGATTTAAAAAAAACTGTTATCTTTGGACTTGTCCATGAATAATTAGCCATTTTGGAATACATTCCATCCAAAAAAAACATCACCAACTATCGCCAAAGTGCCTGTTTACCCAGTTTGAAGATGGTTGAAGTATAATTATAGAGTATTTCCATTCTATCTCCATTGCATCCCGCGCCACCCATGGCCTCCGTTTTTCCCCTCGCATCTCCTCCGCGTCGCCGTCCGAAAGGAGTGCGGAGCAAAGGGAGAAGAGATCCGTCAGCACGGTCCCGACGAAGCCACCGGAGTAGCAGTAGACCTGAAGACCCCTGGAGACCCGACCCAAAACTCTATTGGGGGAAGGTCCATTGGGATGGTTTTCAGATCAGTTCCATGTGAGTTTGATCCAGTATAGTGTGTGTCATAGACTAATTTTATGTTTTATCCAGGTGCAATCCCTAGTTGTGTATATATGTGTATATTTGTCGTTGCTAGTCTTGCAATTAACGGTTTCTGTGGATCTGTAAATGGTGATAATCCACACAAGGTGGGGTCCCACCGGTTATGTTTGTTGGTTTTTAAACTCCAGAATGCTATATCTATAGCTTACTAGATTGTAGATCTGCGAAATCAATCCCAAACAATTACTGAACTTGCAAACCAACTTGCCAATCATGCGGCCCCCACCTTCTAGTTTACAAGATTCATGGGTAATTACCTATAAATGATCATGAAACCTTTGTTGGTTGATGGAACTATGGGAGCCTGGACCAAATATGTGGGTACTTTTTTGCGTTGGCTGTACTAGTTGGCCAAAAAGCAAACGCCAATTGGGTAGTGGGTAACTCGTGCCGAAAACCTAGCTGTAACAAATGGCAGCACACCCACCAAATTCTCGCGCGTCGCTCCACATCCAACCTCAGTTGCATCCGGTCTCAGTGACAAATAGCCGACAGGTGACAACAAATATGTAAGTCACCGTAGGAAATGAGTAAAATCTTAGTAAAACATAGTAAAACCACCCATAACTCACTTGCGGGGTGTACCAAATTAGAACCAGCGGGTACATTCGCTGTCCCCTTGGGCCCAAGATGGGTCCTTGGTGGCCCAGCGGCTCGTCACTCCGCACCGGACCGCTCTGGCAAACAGCCGCGTGAAATCCATGGCCGAGCAGAATGCAGACGGCGCAGCCCAGGATGCTGAGCCACCACAGTGGGTTCCATCGTAAGGACCAATGTCGTGTGACCTGGTGCTGAACTCAGTTCCAATGGGAGATCCCGGAATCCCCAATAGCTGGTTTAGAATGGAAAATCCTAAACATCAAATGAATTCGGGGGTACCCCCATTTTGGGAAACCTCCATTTAACACTGCCCGAAATTTCAATGTATAGGCATCTCACAGATTTTGATCAAAGAAACCTGCGGACGTCCCATATTGCCATAGAAGGGCACAATTTCCGCGAATTCCAACATGAGTTCCTCCGATTCAGTCCAAACGAAGTGTAGCTCCTGCACCGTCGAAGGGTCACGGATGGTCACGGATGGTCACGGATGGTCACGGTGCACTTTGTTTCACAGTTTTCCACCAATATCCACAAAGAACAAATCGATGTGGCCGCATAGTAATGGTATGTAATGGTATGTAATGGTATGCAATGGTATGTAATGGTTGTTGTTGAAAATTGTCAAAAAATGATGCGGCGCAGTAAGAGCAATGCTTGTGGTGTCCTGAAAACATTGCTGCTTGCAACGTGAACAACAGCTCGGCGCAGCCGTGCTGGGGCTGCTCTCAAGATCAATATCCATATCCATTGCAAAGAGACTCTTGATAATATGGTTGTGAGTGTTTGACCTTATATTCTTGCTGTATGTGTATGTGTATGTATATATATAGAGCCATTCAACATCATTTGCGACTCTCACTGGGCATGTATTCCGGCAGCATGTCAAGCCTTCTTTGAAAACGCAAAACAAGTTCTAGCGCAAGGTAGTGGATGTGCATCTCAGTTGGTTTGTTCAATGGATTGGTTTAAGGGAAAATCTACAGGAAACCATAGATTTTCCCATTAAATATGGGGCTTTCCTGTAAATTTTCCCTTAAACCAATCCATTGATTTGTGGTTCATAAGCATGCTTCTATTCCGGACATATGAACGGATCAAACACATTCCTATACCCATGCGTTGCAAAATTTCGTCTCAGCGGCTAGGCCAGGCCAAGCCCAGGTTTCTCGCAAGAGTGCTGACTAAACAAAAATTGACTTTACCTAAGTATGGTGTTGATATTTTTTGGTTGTCAAAATGGGATTGGGATGGATTGGGATGGATAGAGCTTAATCGAACATGGCCACACTCTGTGTTTTCAGGGTCTGAAATCTTGAGCCGGCGGCTGAGCCGGCGACCTTTTCAGTGCTGAGAGTGACTTAATTAGTGACTTTGCGAATCGCACCGTATTCGGATTTTTGTTCATGACAAGTCCATATATGGATTTATCTTGATTTATCTGATTTGTATTGATTTGTGGGGTAAGACCTCACAATCAAATGGTTGAAATTGATTTTCTGGGTATCCTCTCATGATTTGACAAGTTCATATACTGCATGGCCCCTTCAACGGACACCAGATTCCAACTCCGTGCTTCGGGTCATCAGCTCCATGGCTGGCAAATCCCCCCCAAAATGGAGCTTTTCATCAAAAAAAACATCCCCAATGGTGGGGATCCTAACGGTGCTGGTATATATGGTGTGCCATGGATCCCATCAATATACCCCCTTTATGTTAGTATACCAGCACCATGGATCCGTCATGGGATCTATAATATTATGATATATTATGATTATATCAATGGAAATTTCCAGCCAGCCATGTTTAATTACCGGAGGGTCTGATCTTGAAGATTCTTGTATCTTGAGATTCTGTTGCTCACAAACTCAAGAAGATTCACCTTTGATACTACTATCATCTACTATCGCTCCAAAATGTCTCAAACATGCTGTGTCCTAGTCATCATCGAAAACCCATTCCGTTTTCATCGCCATTCAGCACCTTATTGAGGCGATCTCCACAGGTTCCCATGGGTCTCCACACAGTGGGGTGCTGCGGTTGGAGCTTTGTTGGGACTCCGGCTGCGGAGTCTGCGTCTGCGGCGCTGGTGCAGCCATTGTCACAGCTATGGGAGCTGTAGCTGCGGGAACCTGCACTGTGAATGCAGAACTGCTGGGATTTTCCAATGAGGATATCAGCCATATCATGGGGATATCATGGGCATATGGGAGGAATATCTTATCATATTACAACATATTACAACATATTATAAGATGGAGCCAAAGCTCAGCATGTGACAAAACGATGCGAACATCACCCTGGCAAAACTGTTGGAAGTGCATGGAATTCAACTTGCCCATCTTGTGGATTCTACGTATCGATTGGTAGATCCCCATGTTCGTTGTTAAAATCCCATGTTGTTCAGCTTAAAAATAATGTGAGTGTTTCCAGATTAGATTCATATTCCCTCGTTTTTGCCTAGTCAACATCACCCCCCTATCTGACTCTGATCTTCACCCCACCTGCTGTATCACCTGCAGTGGTCGCATGGGTCGCATGGGCAGCGGCTGCGGCAGCGGCACCAGCCGAGGCATCACCAAAGTGGCTGAAGGAAGTATGGCCCTGGGTGCCTGGCTCAGATCCAAAAATCATGTATTGCACTGAATATATGGCAGTGTGTCAAAACCTTGTACCCCTGGTGAACATCAAAATAGCTGGTAAATGGATGTTCATCCCCCTAAAAATGGTATTAATAGGTATTGATCCATACCCATATCTGGCTGACTTATAATAATTGACTCACCTGAAAATTGCAACCCTTGGGGATGATTCCGATCCTAGCCATTATTCCAGTGAATCGTAATGAAGCCCTCAAGAGCTTGGCAATGCTTGGAATCTCCTTCGGCCATTGCAATCTCAACCCCAGGACCCTTGCAAGGTCTCATGGTACCACGTAGTCAGTTGGCGGACTTTGCAATCAAGATGAGCAGGGCACATGATTTGGTCGTAAATGCAAATACACTCATTTCCGCACACGTCAACTTCGGCCCTTTCCATGAATTCCACTTTGCACATGCTGTGCTTTGTATGTCTTCTCGCTTTACTGCTGTATAGCACCTCTTGAGTTAATAATGTTAATATGCATCTTATCTGGCCGCTGCTTTTTGAACCAAATTCACACTAAGCCGCGGCTTTCATTTTCATAGATTTGGGTGCTTTCCAAACTTGGAGTACTCCGAACCCATGGCTTTCCCCTTATAAAAAATGATCAATAAATAAAGTCCATGATAAATACTGTAGGGGTCCTCCATTTTGAGAAGCACCCACATAACATAGTTAAATCCCCAGTTTTGATGGTTAAATTACCATGTTTGAGACTAAATTCTCCAGTTTTTGGTCAAATCCATCTGTTTGATTGTTAAAATCCCTTTTGTTGATGTTGTAATCCGTATTTTTCATGGTACGGTCATCATTTGTGATGATACAATCACAATTTGTGATGGAAAAAACACCGTTTTTCCACAGTTAACTCCCCATTTGCACGAACCTGGCGCCTGGCATGGCATCCAATTCAGTGGTGAAGGCGACACTCGAGGCGAAAGCGGTGGAGATGCTCGATGGAAGCCTCATATTCCAAGGATATTGTATTGTTATTTTCCAATGGATTATGATGATGGATTATCTCAGTTTTTTTCCGTATTGTTATGCTATGATCTTTATATATAATATATGATATTGTATGTTATTGTTTAATTGGAGTATATTATAGTGTATTATATTATATATTATTGTGTAATATGATATAATATGATATAAAACATATATAATATTGATCCCATGATCTGGGGGGGTGGTCCCAATATCTGGAAATGCCATCCCCTGAATCCAATGGGTTGGCTTAGGGGAAACTTTTTCAACCAGGAACTATGCCTTTTGGCCCAAAAAAAATCGGGATTTCCGCCTAAGATTTTCCGATCAACTAAATCTGTAAATCATGCGAATGCATTGGTCATGGGGATTCAACTCCCAGTTGCTAAAAACCGCACTGGAGGGGTGTTGGTTGCAGCGAATGCCTTGATACAAATCGAGGAACGATGAGTTAAAATACTGTGAATCATCAAAATTTGTCTGGTCTGTCCATTCAGATATGGAGTAAATGATTTATAATGGACATGTTAAGTTTTGTATAACCATGAACCATTATATGTAAGAATAGGGCAGGGATGCATCATGATGCATCGGGGATGGGACACAGCCCAGCACAAATGGAACGAACAGCATGCTGCAATTCCTGCACCAAACAGTATGAGCATGTGAAACGAGAGAAATCATGGTTGAAAAGCAATAATGAACCACCTATAATATATGTTGATGGTTTATACCACCAATTTATGGTGAATTAAGTCAAAAACATCCGAAAACCCTTTCTATCTGATGGCTAGAACCAGGCCCTCATGAAGCTGTTGTACAACTTGCTGCACCGAAAACACGACTCGAAGAATTGGCCACCATGGCTGCGAGCTTGCAGAACAGAACTGAGGCTGGAACAATAAACCGGAGATGGTGACCTGTGCCGAAGACTTGCCAATGCCTTCAGAACTAGTTACGTGGGGGATTCTGTGGATAAGAAACAGAACTCTGCTACGGGCAAAGGTTGAAGAAAAGGCCACAGAACGCAGTTCTGCTGTGGAGCCCGGTGCTTTCGGCGACCTGAGATCATTGAATTATTGACGAACAAACACAATACTATATGATTGTCCACTACCACTACTACTAGTACTAATAATAATAAACATAGCGAGAATAACATACACATACATACACATAGCACACTATATAGAACACTATCGATATCAATATCATTCAATATCGGTACCAGTATCTCTTTGCTTTCCCCTTCTGGCGATCAAACATGACTGTGCCTCTGCCGCATCGGCACTGCCACTGGCTCCCATTGCGGAGCTGCCTGGGACTGTGATGGGCCGTGCTTCGTTGGCCAACTGACTAGTAATCCCCAAACAGAACTGGGTACTGGGTATATTTCATGGGTTTTATGGCTTATAAAAACTGTTAGAACTCACTGAATCCATCTGATCCTTACTAGTTTGCGAACCCACCATGGCCCTGCGAAGTCGAAAAAAAACACGCTTCAGCGCACGCCTCATGGCCCTGCGGAGGCTTTCTGCTCGGATTTGAGGGTCGGTGTTCAGGAGACCCATGGAGACCCGAACCAAACGCTTGTGTACCGGGCTTATGATCCCCCCCTACTCATGTCGGCAATAGATGCAACCTCTTTCACCCAACTATTGGAATGATTGGAATGGATATGTTGTTCGATGACTAATGACTAATTGATATATATATATATAAACATGCTACGTCACTTGGGTTGAACCACCAGCCATGGGAGGATAGCTACATCTCCTCCATAGCAGTAACAAACGTCCGGTCCCTTGACACAAAAAACCTGGGACACCTGACCGCTTCGACCGTAGGCCTGGCCATAGATTAGGCAGATCTACGAGCACCATTGAGTATCATGGCAGGTCAACCCCATATCAAGAAACCCTGGTGTTTTTTGGGGTGGGGTCAATCCAAAATAAAATGTGATGTTTGAAGATCAGAATGATAAGGTAGTGGTACCGGACCCAATTGAACAGCCACAGGGGGTATAAACCAAAGTATACCAAGGTTGATATAACGAAGAATGACCACATAGGTGAGTGTGTGTCTGTCGGCAACCTAATTTGATGCCATAGCCACATGAGCAGTGTTCAAAACCCCTGTTGATGATTAGTTTGGAGACTATACTGTCATATACATTCATATATTATCCAATTTATTGGGGATTATCACTATCCTCACGGGAATCCCACACTTCACCAACCAGTTTAATGAGACTTCGACCAGCCTTTTCGGCTCTACCCGAACTGCCCGAACATCGTGAACAGGGCTTGATGCTTTCGAATGAGACACCTTGGCCCAGGGCCCAGAGGGTCTGATTTCTGGGAGCCTTTCAAACACACTGTTCAGAAGAGTGGGAGAAGTCAGACACACTTGAGAAGATTGAAAAAATGACCACATGTCTTAACAACATGTTGAACTGTCGGATTATAGATTTCTCATTCCCCCAAGATATACTGGTATGGCAGGCAAACGCTAGCACTGTCTCTTGGTATCTCAGCGTCACACAGTCCGGCAAGTCTGACATATTGATGTTAGGATTGTTTACCATGGAGTCTGACTCCATTGAAGAAACCATGGAGTCTGGCAAATAAGCTCCATCAAGCTCCAGAGTTCATCAAATTGACAGTCAGCTGAGTCAGGATTCTACCCACTGGATGTGACGCAAAGGCGGCCCCAGGGCCCAGGCAGTCTCCACGGGCTCCGAGGGATAGGATGGACTCACTGCGTCCGAACCTGAAAAAGGACGAATTCAGCCAGCCTGCTCTGAACCAAACCGGGAATGGAAAAACATATAGATATCAAAAATAGATGCATGAGCTGATATCAATAGGTCAGGAAATCAAATGGATTGAAATCTGTTTCATTAACCCTATACTCTTTTGGGCACGAAATCTGGCGGAGGTTCAGCAAGCAAGCAATGATCATCAAGAAAACGGGAGTTGGCAAACGGAAACCGCTGCAGGCAACAAGTCGCTCCTTCCATGTCGAACATTCCGAGAGTTTCTGCGTGGTTTTTGCCGCCACCACAAGCTGGCAAGTATGTCTCTATCCATCTACCAAGCAATCCATCCATATACCCCTATATATGTATGTATACACAGACATTAGTATACAGATATATACATATATATGTATATATATATATATTTGTATTGTGAATATGCACATTTGATCAGTTTCCTTCTTAGCAGGGTTCCGCACTTCCACTTGTTGACCATCACTTGACTGCCAGATTGCGTTTCTCCATTCTAACTTCACCAGACATCTGGCTCAGGGAGCCTTGTTATGCAGCGGCGGGCGGGATGAGTGTCGTCGCCATAGGCTACGTTTTGGCAAGCTGGTGGTAGCTTGGAACTGACATAGGGTTGTCAGGATACGGCTGTGGACAGCCTGAGCTTGGTGGTACAAAAGGGCGTGTCCGCCTGTTTTGCGAGAGGTGCCAGGGGCACTTGGTTTTGGAGAAGGGAGCCGCTACCCAGTTGACACTGGTAGCGGAGCTCCTCGAAAACTTTCGAGGAGCATCCAGGACAGTTTACTGGTGCTTGCGAGACAAAGCTCTAGGCCGTGATCCTTAGCTTGTTTAGCTGCCCATGTCGGAAGCCTCAGGAGGACCTGAGTCAACTGGCGGTGTATCTAACCAGTTAGCATCGCTGGTTCCAAGTTTTGATCCCTCAAAGGACGACCTTCAGACTTATCAGCAGAAAGTTCAACTGGTACTCACAGTATGGCCGGCAGGAAAGATCTCAGAGCTTGTGACACGTTTGATTCTCAACACAACAGGGTCAGCATTTGCAAAGTTGCAGTTGCACCACGCCGAGTTGTGTGTCAACGATGCCAAACAGGTTCAGAAACTGATCGAACTGCTAGGGGGTCACTGGGGAAAGACTGGATTGGAGAAACGCTATGCTGACGCTGAACGAGCCTTGTTTCAGTGCGGCCAACGTATGAGTCCCATGACTCATACTTGGCCAGAGCCGATGTGCTCTGGTCAAAACTCAAAGCACAGAAGTTACAGGTGGATGATCTACAGGCATACATCACCTTGAGAGGCGCCAGACTGACAAGTGAAGACAAGAAACGGATCATCTTGGACTCTGACTCGTCTTTGGAAGGCACATTGACAATTGGCAGAGTTCGAGAGGCAGTGAGAATGCTAGGAACAGCTTTCTTCCAGGAAATGACTGGCTTGGGGAAAAAGGTGGACAAGGCGAAGGTATATGATTCACTGACGATGTTTACAGATGAACATGACCACCATGGAGACAATGATGAATCAGTGAACCTAGCCAATCATGAAGACTGGACAGAAGATGACCTGCTGGAAGTTCTCATTGCCGAGGGCGACGATGATGCAGTGTTCATTGCCGACTTCGAGACGGCTGCAAGTGAGTTGGTGCAAGGAGACGAAGATCTTGCAGCAGCATACAGCACTTACATGGAGGCACGTAGGAAACTCAGTGAGAAATATAGATCAAGGGGTTTTTGGCCCATCTCCAAGGGGAAGGCCAAAGGCCGTGGCAAGGCCAAAGGCCGAGCACCCTGGGGAAATCGGAAGTCCCTGCAGCAAAGGATCTTGGAGTCAAACTGTAGGTTGTGCGGAAAAAAGGGACATTGGCGAAATGAATGTCCTATGAAGGGCCAATCGTATTCGACATCCGCATCAGCCGCCGTGACCGTGTCTTTTGCAGCTCCCGGAAAGACCAACGATGATGCCATGCCTGCTGAGTTTCTCAGCCTGCCCGAAGTTGCCGAGTCCCAAGCCAAGGACATTTTGTCCAATGCGTCATGTTTTGTGCAGTCAGTTTTTTCAATGCAAAGTTGTCGACAGCAGCCGTTCGTAGAACATCCAAAGAGCAACATGAGTGTCCTCAGGGATAAAATTAGGAACCATATTAAGGGTAATAAGGGAACTAATTTTGGGGTAAAATCACTTGTGGCCAGGATTGAACAAAAGCTCCGACAGCAGCCAGAGCCAACGAGCATGCCAAGTACCAATGCTTGCAAACCTATGCGCATTTTGCGCCCTGACCAAGTGAGAGAGCCACCATTTGGAGGTTCAAAACCGCCAACCTGTTCAAAAGCAACAGAGCCTATCATGCCTGCACCAGTGGAGAGCCCAATGACTGCCACCGCGTCCACGGAAGCCGACATGTTTTTTGCAACTCATGATACCTGGGGAATCATAGATACCGGGGCAACGAAAACAGTCATGGGGAGCAATCATGTGAAAGAGTTTTTGGATAACCTCCATTCAGACATCAAACCACATGTTCGGCGAAGCGCAAGCAATGTTGTGTTTCGTTTTGGAAACCCAGGAACGTTGAAGTCTCAGCATGCACTTGTGGTGCCAGTTTGTGGAATGTGGTTGAAAATTTCAGTGGTAGCTGGGTCAACTCCCTTCTTAATTTCCAATACGCTTTTGCGTGCACTCGGAGCCATGATCGACACCAAGAACCATCAACTCATACTCAATAATCACAATCTCAACATACCCCTTCAACTTTCACCAAAAGGGTTGTACCTCATGAACATGAGTGATTTACTGACAATATCTCCAGTGCCGGGAAGCCACGAAGCAGCTGCTGAAACTTATGCACAGGACGATCACGACAGTGGTCAAAAGAACGCTGACAGCCGAATGCCATCCAGCCAGGGTCAAACATCAGCCATCACCACCATGCGTTGTGACAGACCTGTTATCCATAGGGTAGCTTCAGCAGAATCGAATGTACAGCAAGTTTTTCCTCAAGAGACTGGCATTGATTCCCGACCGTTGCAGTGTGATCCAAGTCATGGCAAGCTTTGCTCAGCGTCTGACGCGAGCCCAAGCGAGCTTGCCAGCTCCCGAGCAGGAGTCCATCGAGCACCTGACCAAGGAGAATCTCAAGGACGAAGTGATGAATTTTGGAAAGAGCCACCTAGGCAAAACATACGAAGAGATGTGGGTTTGTCATCCCGACTGGATTCGATGGTTTGCGGCTCACTACTTCAACAGCACCAAGCTGGAACACAGGAAAATGATTCACTACATCAACCTCAAGATCGAGGAGTCCGAAGCAACCGAGACATCGACCACACAGATGCCAGTTCCCAAGGCCAAGGCCAAGAGTCACCCAAAGTCCTTGGCAGCCAAGCCGAAGGCGATGGCCGGACCTTCCACACCGACAACATGGAATGTGGAGACAGACCCCGAGATCTACGAGATGATGAGCGAGTCTCCTTGGGTGAACGAAGCTCAGACCCGGGAGGAGATCCAGAACATCCAAGAGAGGATGTCAGGGCTGGAATCAGCCATGCAACGGATGATTGCTCTGATGTCTCAGGGCCACGGAATGCCACTTCACTCATCGACCCTGACGATGCCAGAAACTGCCACAGTGGAATGGGAAGACCCATGGAACCCGTGAATGAAGAGGACGACTGTGGTGACTGGGCACTCAGGGCAGGGGAAATTGATCAATTTGAGTCATCAATTCCAAATCATCATCATGCAAAGTTTTGGGAAATCGTTGAACAGATTGAGAAAGAACTCACGCAGACAGCCAAAATCACTCAAGCCAGCTCAAAGAAAATAGATCTCCTGGAAGTTTTCTGCAGCTCAGAGAGCATGCTAACCTCTCAGGTTCACCAGCTAGGAGGCCAGGCAAAGAGGTTTGGGTATGACCAAGGCGATCTGATGCACACTGAGGGCCGTAGAGAGCTGTTTGCAATGGTCATCAGGCACCGTCCTCGTCACATTTGGATGAGCCCCACATGTGGACCCTGGAGTAAATGGTCAGCTTTCAATAGCCAGAGATCCCTCCAAGCCTGGGACCAAAACCAGAGTGACAGGTTGTTGATGCTCACCCAAATTGCATTGTGCCTGGTACTGAGCCGACACCAACACAGGTGTCAAGCACACGCCCACTGGGAACAGCCGAAGGGATCGTTGATGATGAAGATTCCCCAAGTACAAGAAGTCCAAAGATACATGGTAATCGCCAAACCTGACTTGTGCCGTGCTGGTAACCTCATAGACCCGCAAAGTAAAATTCCCATCAAGAAAGGTCTTGAGATTCATACGACATCAATGAAAATATATGATGCACTTGAGCCTCTGAAATGCAACAGGTCCCACAGTCACCAGGTCATTGAAGGATCCACGGTGTTCCAAGGCGTGTCAGTTCCGCGTTCACAGTTCTCAGAATTGTATCCCCGGAAGTTCGCCCGACTGATTGCCAAGACCATGTTGAAGCAGCGATTCCCTTTGGAAAAACCAGTAGGCCACATCGCCGATCCAGCCTTGTTGTGTTTGGATGCACTGACCGCAGAACTTAATGTCGCAACAGTCAGAGAACGTCCGACCAAGAGGATCCGAAAAAGCCCAGCCAAGGGCACCAAAACACCTGCTGCAACTGGCGCACTCGAGCAGCCGGGGGAGACCAAAAGGATGCGCCTGAACCCACCCACCAGAGGTCAGTACCGAATCACATGACACCATGACAGACAAAGCAGAAAACCAAAAGGTCGAAGAAATCCTCAAAAAAATCGAAGCCATATTACCTCGAGTAGGCAAGAAAAAAATCAACAGTCCAGCCATCTTACAAGAACTGCATCAAACGTTTCCTGGTTTTAAAATCGTCAGTTTGATAGCTGGAAAGGGGACTGATCGTCGTTTTGAACCTCACAAAGACATCACACCCGAAGAAGCACCCTACCGGAGGTCCATCATGAGGTTGAGACATGATCAACGAATGACTTTTGATGACTCTTGGGAAAGGTATGACTTGCTCTCCAAACGTCAGTTGATCCGGAAGTCTCCAGCCTGCCGAGTGAATATAACGATGTTCGCAGCCAAAGAAGCCCAGAGTCAACAGAGCTCCATGGCTTTTCCACCTGCCGATGCCGAGAGTGTCCCAAAGGTGTCTGATGCTGAACCCATGGAAAGCATGCCATCAGAAAGCCCAGTAGGACCCGATGATATCAATGATCATACAGATGATCCCAAAGACCAGTCAAGCCAAGGGTCATCCCAGCAAGAGGAGACATCAGACACAACACCAGGGAAGCCCTCAGGCGACAATCCTGCTGAGAGCCACCAAATGCCAGTAGCCAAAATGCATCATGGCCCGAGGTTTCGAGCCTGACCAAAAGAAGAACAGGCCATGATCCGGAGGGCACACCAGAACTTGTGCCATCCCAGCCCAGAGCAACTGAGCGCTGTTTTCAGGTCACAAGGTTGCCGCCCCGAGATATCCCAAGCTGTGTTTGACATGGAGTGTCCCACATGTTCGTCATGCCAAAAGCCCAAAATATCCCGACCAAGTTCCCTGAAGGATTCCCTGGACTTTAATGACAAGGTTTAGATGGTATTACTTGGACAGCCCAAAACGGAATGATGTTCCATTTTTACCACATGTTAGACCAAGCCACCAACTATCATGTTGCTATTCCTGCGCCCAGTCGCTCAGCGGAACAGGTAATTAGCAAGGTATCCGATGCCTGGTTCCTATGGGCGGGCCCACCAAATGCCATGATAATGGATGCCGCGACCGAATTCACCAGCGAGGAATTCGGAAGTTTCCTACAGAGACATGAAGTAAAGGGGATCATCACGTCACCACATGCCCACTGGCAAAACGGCAGATGTGAGAGACATGGCCAAATCCTCCAAAACATGATGAATAAAATTGACCACGAGACTCCCATCACCACCTATCGAGATTTTCAACAAGCCCTAATCCAGTGCACTCATGCCAAAAACACCCTCAGTATCAGATCCGGTTTTGCACCCGAAGTTTTGGTATTTGGAAAATGCTCAAAACTGCCAGGCTCGGTCATCAGTTCCGAAGACATATCAGCACATGCCAGTGCCAACCGAGAAGATGCCCAAGGAATAGCCTTCAGGCAAAATCTTGCGTTGCGTGAACGCGCAAGGGTGGCGTTCCACCGAGCAGACAATGACATGGCACTCCGGCGTGCCTGCCTTCGCAGAACCCGACCCGACAGGCAGGGTTATGAGGTAGGAGAATGGGTTATGATGTGGCAACCCCAAAAAGATAACAAGGGATACTGGTTTGGGCCCCTGAAGACCATCCAACAAGAGAAGAACCTGTCCATATGGGCCACTGCTGGAGGGAAATTGCACCGTCGAGCACCAGAGCATGTGCGCCCTGTGAGTTCAGCTGAAGCCAGGAACCTTCCTGAGGATGAGTCAGAGTCAAAACAAACCCAGCCACCAAGGAGCGTATCCAACCTAGAAATTCCCCCATCAATAACCGAAAGTAACCTCAGTCCAATTCCAAATGCTAACCCTAATGAAAATAACCCCGAAGACAACACCAGTCAATCTCAGGACCAACCCGATGATGAACCCGAAGGGAATCAATCCGAACCAAATTCAAATGAGAATGAAAGTCATGCTGATCCCACGTCAACAATCCATATTGACACACCCATACCCGAGAATGAAGAGGGCGACCAACTGGTAGCTTCTCACTTACTCTGTTGTGATGATGAAATTTTTGCAGTTGATCCCGTGGAAGAACCCTGTGCCTGGCGTTTTGAAGTAGACCTGCCGAGTCAATATAGGACCATGTTGCCGCAAGATGCCACTGCCGATGAAATCCTGATGGCTACAACAGAAAAAAGGCAACGTACCGAGGTGAAATTGTCACTCCTTTCGCCAGAAGAAAGGGCAGCATTTCAAACCGCCAAGCAGACGGAAGTACAGAATTGGCTGACCACGGGGACAGTCTCGAAGATTCTCAGATCAAAGTTAGCCCCTGAACAAATTTTGCGGTGTAGATGGTTGTTGGTTTGGAAAGAAAAAGATACATCCCAAAGAGGTGAACACAGAGATCAAGCCAAAGCATCAAAATTGGATACACATAAAGCCAAGGCACGACTGGTGGTTTTAGGGTATCTAGACCCCAACTTAACAGAGGTGCCACGAGACAGTCCCACCTTGGGACGCCAGTCAAAAATGCTGCTGCTTCAACTGATTTCCTCGAAGGGATGGAGCCTTGGCTCATTCGACATTCGTGCTGCTTTTCTCCAAGGTCGAACTCAAAAAGACAGAGTCATGGGCATTGAACCAGTGCCAGAACTTGCGGAAGCCCTCAAATTGAAACCAGACGAAGTCTGTAAACTAGATAAGTCTGCCTATGGGTTAATTGATGCCCCATTTCTTTGGTTTCAGACGTTGTGTGAAGAATTGTTTCAATTGGGATTCACAGCCAGTCCATTCGACCCATGCATGTTTGTCTTGCGACACCCAAAACAAGGATGTTGTCCGGAGCCTTGGGAGTGCACGTCGATGACGGAATCCATGGGGGCGATGAATATTTCCATGAACAAATCAGCAAACTCGAACAGAAATATCCGTTTGGATCCAAGAAATCAAAGTCATTTACTTTCACAGGAATTGACATGCAACAGCAACCAGATAATAGCATTCGATTATCCCAATCCAAATATGTCAATAACATTTCCCCAATTTCCATCAAACCTGAACGACGTCAAAAGGAAGATGAATCCGTGACCGAAGAAGAGCGCCATCACCTTCGTGGCTTGGTAGGATCGTTACAATATGCTGCAGTACACACAAGACCAGACTTGTCCAGTGCCTTAAGCCATTTGCAGTCACAGATAAACCAAGCAAAGGTATCAACACTGATCACTGCGAACAAGGTTTTGCACAATGCGAAGAAGCATAGTGATGTTTGCATTCAGATCCAACCGATAGCCACTCCTGATGTGCGATTCATAGCCTTTTCGGACGCATCGTTTGCCTCAAAGAGTAAACCTGAATCACATGCTGGTCTGATCATTTTGGCCACCCACAAAGAAATCTCATCCAACAAATCATGTGCCATTAGTCCACTATCCTGGGGTACCAAGAAAATCCAGAGAATCGTAACAAACACTTTGTCAGCTGAGACATCAGCTCTGTCAACGGCTTTGGACCAACTGACATGGATCAGACTATACTGGGCGTGGATACTGAACCCAAAAACTGAATGGCAACGACCAGAAAAAGAAACTAACCTCCCACCTGCCATCACTATTCCAACTTACAAGGTCACCAATGAAGATTTAGCCATCACTGATTGCAAGAGCCTCTATGATTTAACCACTCGAACAGCCATTCCAAATTGTTCCGAGTTTAGGACCCAACTTTTAGCCCGTTCGATCAAAGACATCCTTTCAGAAGGCATAAAGTTGCACTGGGTCCATTCCGGAGCCCAATTAGCAGATGCTCTTACGAAAATTATGGAAGCGAACTTTTTGAGGGAAACCCTCAGACAAGGAAAATATTGTCTCCATGACTCCAATGAAGTTTTGAAAAATAGAGCATCCGCCAGAAATCGCATGAAATGGCTCAGAACCTCAAACGATCAAATGCGCATTTAATTTAAACTTTTGAAGTTTTGAGGAATGTGAATATGCACATTTGATCAGTTTCCTTCTTAGCAGGGTTCCGCACTTCCACTTGTTGACCATCACTTGACTGCCAGATTGGGTTTCTCCATTCTAACTTCACCAGACATCTGGCTCAGGGAGCCTTGTTATGCAGCGGCGGGCGGGAGGAGTGTCGTCGCCATAGGCTACGTTTTGGCAAGCTGGTGGTAGCTTGGAACTGACATAGGGTTGTCAGGATACGGCTGTGGACAGCCTGAGCTTGGTGGTACAAAAGGGCGTGTCCGCCTGTTTTGCGAGAGGTGCCAGGGGCACTTGGTTTTGGAGAAGGGAGCCGCTACCCAGTTGACATTGTATGTATGCATATATATATATACACATAATATCTATATTTGTATTATATATATATAGGTAATATCCCCAGGCCCTGCTTGCTCAAGCCTTGCTCCCCACCACAACCGAGCAACACTTGGGGGTCGGGTCCAACGCCGCCGCCTGCCACGGAAGGTGATGGTGGATGCTCTACAATATATATATATATGTATATAGATTAGATAGATAATTATCTAAAAAACTAAAAATAAACACTATAAATTATATTGTGTATCATACCAGATAATATGTAAATTATATACATACATAGAAAAAATATAATACATAATATATACACACATGTGGTCAAAGTCCATGGTGCTTAATCTCCTGAAGAAGTGCTTTATATTATCATCTCCAGTAACCAATCATCATTGGAAGCATCTGGCAACCTCTCTTTTGGGATTTGAAAAGTTATTGACCCCAAAATGGATGGTTATGGACGCTCTTGTGAGGTCATGGCACTTTGCCTTCAATATTTATATGGATTGCTTTACAGGGATTAACTCAGGGAACTCTACCAAGTGAGCAATCAAAAATACTCCTATCCGATTGTCCCATCCCAAGAAATTTGGCACAATTATGGTTTGTATCCTCAAGAAACCACTTAGACGAACAACCCACTATTTCGTGCCCGATCAATCATGATTTATCAATTGCATCCACACTTGTGGTACTCAAACCCCATATTTCTTGGGTGAAAAACGCCATTCTTTTTCAAGAAGATGGTGAGCGGCTAAAAGAACCATGTAACCATGTGTGTTTTGTTTTTGTTTTTAACCATGGTCCATGGTGATTTAAAAGTCCCATTGAATGAAACCTTCAAAAGCCGGCTGAAATGTTCACCACCCGGCCCCATCGCAACGCCTCCATGTCTGCCCAGGACATGGCCAAAGCAGGCACCAGGGATCGACCTGGGAATCAGCTGGATTGAACAACAAATTGCCATGTTTGAATTACCAGGACACCATATTAAATCATTCTATCGAGAAATCAAACATATATATATATGTATGTACATACATGTATATATATATATACACCTATATATATATATGTACATACATGTATATATATATATATTGAGAAAATGCATGTTGCCTTGGATGTTTCCACATCATTGCCTTGTCAGGTCTTTGCAACTGATTGCATTCATACGTTGCCATCTATGGTCCGAGGGGCCCCTTGAAGCCTTGCTAGGCTTGGATCGTTGTGGCGTGAGATGGAAAAGTGACGCTTGCGAGCGTATTGCCTTTTGGTGAGGGTTTTACCCTATTTACAACATATCATCCTGATATTCAACTCCAACCACACATCCGCTTCCGCATGGTAGCGGAGCCTGGTTCCTAAAAGGACCGGCTACCGCAGGGAGCACCTTGCTTCCTGAAGTGAGGACATTTTGTCCTGAGGCCTAAGGCCACCATTTGGCAATCCTTGCCAACCTGCAATGTCCCTGGATTCGAAGGATTCGTTCAAAGACCTGCAATTCAATGGTCAGCCGTCAGGATACAGAGATTTCCGAAGGAAAACGCTGTTAGCTGTGGCAAGCATGGAAGACAAGCATGCACATCTAGCTGGACCTAGGTTGCTGTCGCGACTATCTGGTGAGGCTTGGCGTGCTACTGAGCACTTGCCAATCAACAAACTGCGTAGCTCTGAAGGATGGTTAGAAGTGATTAAAGCCTTAGATAATCACTACCGATACCTGCCGGAGACAGAATTGCATGAAGCCATCGAAGAGTTCCTCTTTCAGTTGAAGAGACGCCATCATGAAGGTGCCACTTCATTCTCATCAAGGTTCAGAACTCAGCTGGATCGTGTGCAGACCTTGATTGCACAGGAAAGAGAAGTTGTGAGAAGTAAACGTAGGAAGAAGGAACCTCTGAAAAGCACAGCCTCCAGTAGTTTGGAGGAGACCAGTGAAGATGAAGATGATGGTGCTGGATCGTATGGAACAGCCCGTGCTCCATCCCGTGCTCCATCAGGTCCCTTAGGATCACCATCAGCCGAGCCTGTAAGGGCATCTACTGCAGAAGCTGCTGGAGAACCAGCCGCACCATCAGGTACACCACAGCCTGACCCTGCAACTGCTCCAGAAGGTAGTGTTGATGGAGATGGCGCCAAGTCAAAAGCATCAGCATCAATTGCAGGATCGAGAATTGGTACGAAACGTCGTCATGAGACACATTCACGTGGCACATTTGAGGAAGATCATGCACTTGGACTTCGGAAAATGCAACATATGCTGGGAACCTTAGAACCTGGTAAGCTGAAGCCGACTCCAATTTTTCCCCAAAGTGTGCTTGGACATTTGTACATGCGCAAATATGGCTTGTCCAGAGAGCAGAGAGCACAGATCATCCGGGCCACCAATGGCTCTTCACGTTTTGTGGACGTTGAGCGCATCATGCGCGCCTCTGATCTGGAAGAAACAAAAGATGATCGCCGTGTTCAAAAGACTGGTAGACGTGATGCCTATGCAGTTTCTGCCAAGCGTCACAAACAACAAGTGTTTCTGGCCGACGATGATGAGTCATCGGAATTGGTAGATTTCGAAAATGAGTCCAGTGAAACAGGTGATGATGAAGTTCTGGCCGCAGCACATGAGGATGAAGATGATTCCGAAAACGATGAAGCTATAGAAATCCTGGAAATGCACAAAAAGACCAAAGACAAGTTCCGAAAAGCATTTCGTTCATACAAGGATTCTAGAAAGAAAGTGAAGGAGATTCGTAAAAGCCGCCAGACATATTACCCTGTTGTTGCACTGAATCAGCAGTCTTCAGATGCCACTGGATCATCTGCACAAGTTCCTTTGCAGAAGCAGCAGTTCAAGTATGACCGCAAGAACACTGCAGCTGCCAAGGGGAATCCCAAACGAAAGCCTGAGAAGGGTGCTCGTAAGGAGGAAGCCAATTTTACTGAAACATCCTTTATCACGGAGTTCAACTACATGGTGGAAGTCAATACAACGGTTTTATCTGAGGAAATTCTGTTGACAAGTATTCCCATGGGTTTTGCTATTGTTGATACTGGTTGTACAACTTCGGTGATTGGTCAAGAATGTGCAGAACGTATGATTGAATTTCTCAAACAGCATCAACTCCCTCTTCCTGAAGAGAAGACCTTGCCGCCTGTGGAGCTGAAGGGTTTTTCTGGAGAAGCTACCACCACCACCAAGGGTCTGGTTTGGTATGTGAAGCTGGGTACTACATGGGGTACTATATCAACATATGTGATTCCGGGAAAAACTGCCTTTTTGCTATCCAGAAGGGTCTTGGAGGGAATGAATGCTCAAATCCACTTGGGGGATAAAACACTGACTTCAGAGAAACATGGGATTCAAAACATGGCCCTGAGACAAGCCACAAATGGTCATTTGCTCATGCCGCTCTGGGAGTTGCCTCAAGATTGGAGTCCTGAAGAAGTTCATTTAGAAGAAGTAGAATCCGATGTGTGCCAACCCAATCATGAGCCCAATCAACCGCCAACTGCTACCGCTGCCCGCATTGAGCCAGCAGTCATCGACGATGAGGACAGCTGCTCTGACCAAAATCCATCAAATAGTGAGCCAGTTGGTAAAACATCCAATAGTCAAGGTCTCATAGGATATGGTGATAAGACTAAAAGGGATAAATGTAAAAGTGGGATAACTATGAATGACAAAAGGAGTGCACTTCAACATATTGCCAAAAACACCAAGCGGGGAATGGTTGATGTGACCGCCATGCATGACCCCCTTAGGAAAATCTTTGGTGATGTTTTCAGTGAAATTTCTCATGCATTCATAGCCTATCGCCCAAGATTAGAAAGGATGCCTCATGCCGCATCCGACAAAGACATGTTGTGTTCCATGGTAACCTTGAGTAAAGAGGGTATTTACCAAGAACTCCCCTGGTATATCCGACCAAAGGGTGCCGATCGACGAGGAGTACAGCAAACCAACCTAGCCTTGTTTGCATATCGTGAGTCGCCAGCTGAAACAGCCGTTCCTATCCCAAATGAGGATCATCCATGCATGTGTTGTTGTGAACATGATTCCATGCTCCCCAGCAACCATAGCCATGAGGGTAGTCTAGGACTGGAAGTTATGTATGAAGAACTTGATTGGACGGAACCCCAAAAGAAATTACCACCTGAAGGGATAGAAGCCATCAAAAAGGGTATCCAATCACTTAGGAAAACCAGTTCACAGATGCTCCTCTCACGCGTTCTCAGTGAACCGGATACAGTGGAACGAGACTTGCGTGCCTGGTTAGGACCCCAAGCCCATAAGTTGAAGCAGCCTGTCCATATGATCGAGGTGTTCACCGATGTTGCACCATTGGCATCCCAGTTAGAACTTGAGTCAGGTCAAACTGTGATCAGAATTGGCATTCACCATGGCCAAAACCTCGACCGCCTCAAAGACAGACAGCTCCTTCTGTGCTTGATTGCTTTGACGCGGCCCCGTCACATTTGGTACAGTTGGCCTTGTGGAGACTGGGGACCATGGAGTAGGTTCAACATGAGTAAAAGCCCAAAATTGAGAGATGAAATCATGAGCCGTAGACAGCACCACCGTAGGTATCTCCGCACTGTTGCAGAAGCCTGGAATCTTCAAAACATTCTAGGAGGTTTCAACCATGCAGAAAATCCACTTAGTTCCGATGCCTGGCAAGAGCTCGATCTAGGTGAAGTTTTCGACATCCGTGTAGATCAATGTGCAATGGGTCTCAGGTGTCCGAAGACAAATCGTCCAGTGTTGAAACCCACCAGGATTGTGACTACTTCACCACACCTTGCAAGAACTCTTCAAAAGTGTAGATGTGATCATAAACATGAACATGCTCACTTAGAGGGTCGCTATAAAGGTAGGAATTTGTCATCCTGGGCCGAAGTTTATCCAAAGAAGTTTTGTAGGATTGTTGCCAGAGCCTTGAATCAGGAGTCCCTGCAGTCAAATCCACCGGACAATCATTGGTCCGACGAGCTGTTTGCAGCCGAAGCATCCGAGCAAGAGATAGCACCTGAGTCGGAGGGCGACCAGTCCGATGTTCCAATAGAGAAAGCCAAAGCCATTGTTGCCAAGCTTCATGTTAACACAGGACATGCGTCCCCCGAACAGATGATGCGCCTTGCAAATAGATGCCAGTCCTCCGAGACCATAAAACAGGTCATCCGGAACTTCACATGCTCCGTATGCGACGAACTCAAGGTTCCTGTCTTGCATAGGAAGGTCACAGTTCCACATGCTGAACGTCCAAATCAGATTGTTGGTGTTGACTTTGTGCAAGTCGAAATGAGACGAGAAGGTCCTGATGGGAACCTGCATGAAGAGAAGTTCAACGTTGCAACCTGTGTTTGCATGGCCACCGATTTCTGTCAACAAGTGATCGTGCCTCCAGGAAAGAATGCCTTGTCCAAAGCTTTTCACAACGCATGGACACGTGCCTATGGTAAGCCAGACATTGTGTACATGGACCCAACACAAATCACCTTGTCGAAAGATTTCCAAAGTTATCTTGCTCACCATGATATAAAGCTGTTGCATTGCGCTGCAGAGGCACACTGGCAACTTGGTAGATTAGAGATCGCCAACCGTGTCCTGAGAGGCATGGCACAAAAATGCTGGAGAACCACATCCAGGCCAGCCGATGAAGTGATTGAAACTTGTGCATCCATCCGGAATCAACACATGCGTAAGAATGGTTTTTCACCTTGCCAATGGTTCCTTGGTCACGATGTCAAAACGCCTGGTTGGTTGGGTGATGTCTCCGAGCAGAGAAATTTTCCAGTGCAGTCTCAAATCCTTTCCGATGAAACTTTTGCGGACCGAATGCGACTTCGTGAAGAAGCTGCAAGAGCCTTCATAGAAGAACATGCAAAAGACTCATGGAGACGTGCCATCATGGGTAGAAACAGGCCTATGCGTGGTCCCTATAGAGCTGGACAACTGGTATATTTCTATCGTAAAAGGGGTGCTGGTCAGTTGAGAACACGTTTTGGTGTTTGGCAGGGTCCGGGTAGAATTGTAGGTGTTGAAAGTTCCCAAGGTCACCATGTTCCGAGAATAGTTTGGGTATCTTACAACGGTTTCCTATACAAATGTGCACCGGAATCCTTGAGACCAGTCCCAGAAGATGAAGACACCTTCCGACAATTGGCAAGGGATCTTGCAGAAGGCAAACTCCATCCTGATGTCATCGAAGCCGAACAGGTAGCTCTCAAGAATGCTGGATCTTTCCAAGATCTGACAGATGACATGCCAGTTGAGGATGACATGGAACTCGCCTCTGACCTTGATGATGAACCCGACAATGCTGATCACAAAGGGGAAAAGCGTCATTTAGAGGGCGAGGAGCCAATTCGTAGGGTGTCCCAACGTTTTTATCGTTCACCTGAATATTGGAAAAAGCGTGCAGCAGGTGCACCACCTTTAGGATCCCGTCAAGAGGGTGTAATGCCTGACATGATAATCCCAGGGGATGAGCCTAGTTCTAAGAGGGTAAGAATAGATGATCAACCCCAAGAACAAGAGTATGAGCCATCTGAACCATATGAGCCATCCGTTGCTCCAGATCCGCCTGATGATGACATGTCAGAACAGATCGAAGATCCACAACCTGTGCCAGTGGAGACAACCGATTCTCCAATGCCTGAGCCGCCTGCAGCAATGGAATCCACTGAAACAACCACAGTGCCTGAGGATGCACCTCCACACATTCAGAGTGATGATGAAGGACTGATTGCTGAATCCAATCCAATCAAATCAGCCGAGGTCATGGAAATATCAATAGATATAACCCCTGAAGATATCACCGATAATCCTTTATGCCTTTGGTCAGTACTTGATGAATGTCTACAGGTAGCCACAACCAAAGCCGCCAAAAGACGTGTTGAGGTATCATTGCGTAAGCTCAGTAAGGAAGACAGAGCTCTTTTTGAAAAAGCTATGCAAAAAGAATGGCAATCCTGGGTTGAAAATCGAGTCATGTCCTTGTGCAAAAAGCGTGGTGTTGACCCCGAAAAGGTAATCCGAGCTAGATGGGTATTGGTTTGGAAGAAAAGCAGCGATCCCGACATAAAAACAAAGACCCCAAAAGCTAGATTGGTGCTTGTTGGATGGCAGGACCCTATGTTAGGAAAGATAGCCACAGATAGTCCCACCTTACGTAAGGAGACCAAAAGCGTAGTACTTTCTGTGTGTTCCGCCAAGAAATGGAAATTATGGGGTGCTGACATCAAGACCGCATTCCTCAGCGGTGATGCATCATCTAGAGAACTTTACTTCAAACCACCACCTGAGATCAAGCAGTGGATGTCATTGACGGACGATGACGTTTACCGCCTTGAAAAGGCTGCCTATGGTCTTGCCGAGGCCCCGAGAGCTTGGTTCATGAGGTTAACACGTGAAATGAAAGAGGCCGGACTAACCCAATCCAGCCTAGACCCTTGTCTCTTTTACCTGAGGTCCAAAAACCAGTTGAAGGGGATATGTGGGGTTCACGTTGATGACTTATTAGGTGGGGGTACCCCTGAAATGGATGAAGTTCTCACTAGACTTAGGTCTAAGTTACCTTTTGGAGATTTCCGAACATTCACCATCAGGTACACAGGGATTGAAGTCCGACAGGACCCACAAACCTACAGCATTGAAATTGGCCAGGAAAGCTACATCGACTCCTTAGAACCTGTTAGTACAAAAGCTTTGGGAAGTGCCGGAACCACCTTAAGTGATCCAAGTATCTTGAGGACCTGCGCCGGTCAACTTGCCTGGGTGTCAAATGCGACCCGTCCAGACCAGAGTTTCTTGTCATCATACTTGCAGGGAGTTCAGGACAAAGGCCAAGTTTCCCATGTTCAACTGTATAACAAATCACTCCGAGAGATGAAAGAACGTAGAGTCTGTTTACGTTTTCCTAGCAATGTAGCCATCGAAGATTGGAGGATTGTATGCATTTCGGACTCTGGATGGGGAACCCGTAGTAGTGGGGAGAGTCAAGGGGGATATATTCTGTGCCTTGCTCATAAATCAATACTTGAGAGAAAACGTGCTCCATGTTGGATCATAGACTGGGCCAGCAAGAAGCTCAGACGCATGGTTCGCAGTTCCGTAGCTGCGGAAACACTTGCCGGCCAGAACGGCCTTGATGCCATCGAGTCTCTCCAAGCATTGCTGAGTGAGCTCCTCCATGGAAAGAGCCCCAAAGAATTTCGGGAAAGTAAACCTTCTGTTCCGTCAGCACTTGTCATTGATAGCAAGGGTTTCTATGATGCAGTGACGAGAAGTTGTTGTTCGCAATCTATTTCAGTTGAAAGAAGACTCATGATTGACTATGCGATAGCCCGTGAAACTATGACCAACCAATGGATCTTAGCCTATTGGGTAAATAACCTTCGCATGGCAGCTGATGCTCTCACAAAGCTGAAAGGAGACACACGTCCACTGTTTGAAATCTTGGAAGGTGGAACCTACCAAATCAAGTTGTGCGAAGAATCCGGAAGGAAGGAAACTGCCAAGAAAAAGAATGTGCCGCAAATGCCACCACAGCAGTCACCGCAGTGATTCTGCGAAGGGTGCCACATGCATGAAATGTAAAGGGTAAATAATCCCCATAGGAATAAATAAGGACTGTTTGTATAGGCAGTTATCGTGAAGTCGATAGTTTCTGCACAGCCCCAATGTTCCTGAATTCACTTGACGAAAAAGCAAATCACACGCAGTGATCCTTAGAGAAATTCAAGGAAGCCAAGTTTTTGTTATTTTTCTCAGTCGAACTATAAACCACTTGAGCCAGATGTCAACTGAAAAATCAGTACAGCCGTTTTGCAGCCAAGTGTAACGATCGACAATTTTTCCAAATAGGCCCAACCGCGTTGCCTGTGATGAGTTCCAGCAAGACAGCCCGTGTGGAAACTGTCTCAGATGGTCCATTGAGTGATCATGAGGTCGCAATGGCTTCAGGTTTGCTCTTGCGCGCCGTCAAACATGGACAAAGTCACTACATCATGAACACAATCCGTGGTGCTCCGAATTCGAAAGCTTACTGGGTGGGAGGATCAACTGTCCTTCAAGACCTTCACAGTGCAGTCATGCCGAATCTGCCAGGTCCCTCCTCTATGAGTGATGCCTCCAAGCGCCGCTTATCAGAAGATGATGATGAAGCTGCATCTTGGGACAAGGTGTCCGCCAGCCGTGAGGAACTCAGCGAAGCTGCATTCATGGACAAGCTGTCGTATGGAGATAGCAATGTTCCAGCACCGTGGATGGAAAGCCGCAGTCCGCACCTCCGTGCCATGGATGAAGTCCGTGAGGACATCCGCATTCCATTTCCCAGCGACATTGAAAGTGTCGAAATCTGGGGCAAGTGCTTTTGTGAAACTGATAAGTATAAAGAAGAGAATTTGAAATATGATCAGCTAGTGCAGCGTGCCAAGCATGATGCCGATTGTAAGAAGTACTTGAAATGGCTTGTTGATAAATATGGTTTTAAGCCAGGTGTGACACCATCCGATGAGAAGATTACTCCAGGTAAGGATCTGGCACGATTCTTGCAGCGCTCAGGATGGAAAGCTTTCAACTCAGACGTGGCATTTACCCGTCGCTTTGCATGATGTGCAGCCGGAAAGGCACAAAAATATAAGCCTCGTGGCATAGCTGGCAAGAGGGCGTGAGAAAATGCATGTTGCCTTGGATGTTTCCACATCATTGCCTTGTCAGGTCTTTGCAACTGATTGCATTCATACGTTGCCATCTATGGTCCGAGGGGCCCCTTGAAGCCTTGCTAGGCTTGGATCGTTGTGGCGTGAGATGGAAAAGTGACGCTTGCGAGCGTATTGCCTTTTGGTGAGGGTTTTACCCTATTTACAACATATCATCCTGATATTCAACTCCAACCACACATCCGCTTCCGCATATATATATACACATACATCTATATATATACATATATACATATATACATACATCTATATATATATATACATACATGCATATATATATACATATATATATATATACATAGTGTATATATATATTACGGAGATAAACCGGTAAATATATTGTGAATTAATATTAACCATGTTGATATACTGGTACTCTATGGAGGTATCAAACTATCCCAAAATTGGGGATATCAAAAAGTGGTTGACAGCAGATAGCCATGTATCCTGTCAATAATGCCTATAAACAGCTAAGAGTGCTTGATTAACATATGGAAAGAAAACACATTGGTAGTGTATAATTACGTATATATATATATATATGTGTATATATATATATACAATATCACCACCCTTTTGAGGAGGGGGGACGCTCAAAATGCAAGCTTGCAATAAGACGTTGTTTTGGGGGGACCTATGAAAATGTATGCTTACAATTATTTTTTTTTCATCGTCTTTATTGCAAGATTGCATTTTGATAGGTTCGTAGATTGCAATTATGTACCCCCACGTTTTACCGACTTGCAATTATTTTCCAGGGGGGGCGTCCAATATTGCAAGTTGCATTTTACGGAAACAAATGTAAGAACATGGAAAAAAATGCAAGAACAATAGTCTGGAGGTCTGCAAATAGCTGCAGAATTGCATAAAATCATAATTGCAATCTGTATCCCTTGAGGGCCTCAATTGCCTGTTATTTTCAATGAATTCTACACTTTTTCATTATTTACACATGTAATATAGATTTATAGAAGGTATATTATTCCTTGCAAATTATTGGAAAATCCTTGAAATTCAATAAATGTAAAAATAGATGTTGGAGGTCTTCAAATTTGCCTCCTGCCAATGAGAAATTAATTCAGCACAGGTGTAAAAATCATGTAATCATCATATGCCTGAGGTCCATATTTACTTGCAGAAACAGCTCAAAAAAAAAAAAAGATAAAATCAAGATAAACCCATGAAACCATCCTACACCTAAGGTCCACATTTACTTGCAGAAACAGGTTCACAACAGTCCCCTCCAAAAACTTGACAGAATAAACGAGACGGGAAGACAATACAGAAGCATCACATAGGAGGTAAGGAACCCGAAAGATGTAAGAAAGGAAGGGAAGCAAAGAATTTCGGGATCTTTGAAAAGGTCCTGAGGATATGTCGCAGAAAGGTGCAAAAAAAAGGTGAAAATATCGGATCGGTATGCTACTGGATTTTGGAAAAGGGAAAATGTAGGTTGGAGAGTAATCCTGTTTGACTGTAAGCTTCAACCCCTGCAGAACCAGGAAATGCATGGTAGATCCATCATTTCACTGCTTTGCAGTGTATATAAGAAAACCACTTGTAAATGGATGCTTACTTGAAATTGAGGCAAAGAATCTGGCTTTGCTTTCCAGAGCCAAGTCATATCAAAAAAAAGTGAGCCATTTCTGCACCTAAATGATCTCAAATATATCTCAAATGTACCTCAAATGGACCTCAAATGTACCCCATCAAATTTCAAAGTGAATAAGGACCTTAGATGTAGGATGGTTACATGGATTTATCTTGATTTTATCATCTACTTTGAGCTGTTTCTGCAAGGAAATATGGACCTTTGGTGTAGGTTGATTACAAACATCTGCAAACTTCTTGGAGACTGTTTTCGGACAATTCGTCAGATATTTTACAATTGTTACCTCCCTCCCCCCCCCTTCCATAATGTCCGAAGGGGGTAGGTTCGGGGGGGTTCGGGGGGGGTACGGGGTGACCGGTCTCTTACGTGCTTTTATTTTTCATCCCCCCCCCTCTCTAAATGTAAAAACTTTTGGCTTCGGCTTCTGACGTTGGGGGGGTCCACGCTTGCAATTAGCATGACCCCAGCGGTCAAATTCCGAGGGGGCAAAATTGCAATCTACATTTTTGGAACGCCCCCCTGCTTGCAATTAGCCTAAAGGGGTGGTGATTATACAATGTTGTATACTCTTAGTTTCGACCGCTGTAACGAACATAATCAAAAGTTGCATTGAAAATTAGAAGGGTATATCATATATTCAAGAGACGAGTGTGTTACCACTTTATAAACGTTAATTTCTCAACCATTTTTTGAAATGTTGTAACCATTTTATAAAAAATATTGCTTACCATTTTATGGTAAGTGCGTTAGTATTCGATCATCCTCAAGGTTATATGTGAACCCCCAGTCCTAAATCCGCCTTGGGGTGCAAAACATAGAAGAATCATGAAGAATCATAGCCATGTTGGAAATATCAGGAGTGTATGAATTGTATTGAATTGTCCTATGCATTTGCAGATTTGTAATGATTTGTGCGAGTTTGAGGTGAAACTGCAATGGACACGAAAGGATAGCATGTTACATGTCTCCCAAATCATGTACCCTGCAGTCACAAAACATGGCCTGCTCCGAACTTCCCGATTTAGTTCGATCTTCTGATGTATCTAAAAGCCTACATTTATAGGGATTGACTATTGCCATGTTTGACTAATCAACTATAAGGTTGAATTGTATGTCACAAAGACATCCATGTCAATCCTTTTTGGATCCACAGGAGAGTAAGAGCCTTTGCGAACGAATGGCAACTAGAAATCTTCTGTTCGATACGGACGTTTTTTTTTAACCTACCAACATCCAACAAATGCAGTATGGGTACCCTCTGGTAGTTTAACATAGCTATTGAAAATGACCATTTATAGTGGATTTTCCCGTTAAACATGGTGATTTTCCATAGTTTTAGTTTACCAGAGGGTATATGATGATAAAGGGGTCAAAAGTCGATCTCATGGCCTGACAACTAGTCGCCTTTCCGTGACACTGGTGCGGTTGTAGCTTTGTAGCTTTGATGGGAAAACTATGAGATTTTGGAGTCCGAAACATTGAGATCACGCGAAATCATCCATATCCTATATAGCAAGTGGAATCCCAGTGTTTCATGGTTGATAAATGACAAAGTTCAGTCCGAATCACTAGTTATTCCGTCCAAATCACTATTGCTTGTGGCTAAATCCCCATTTGTTCAGTCTAAATAACCACCGTTTCGATTACTATGTATTCTTGCTAAATAACTTATCGTTCTACAGTCAAAATCACCTTTTCTTCGGTCTCAATCACGAGTTCTTCTGGCTAAATCACTATTCTTCTGGCAAAATCACCATATGTTCAGTCAAAATCATTGATTAATTCTTTCTACTGGCAAACTCACCATTCGTTCGGTCTAAGTCACTAATTACTTCTTCTAGCTAAATCGTCTAAATCACCACTTGTTCCGTCTCAATTGCTAGTTCTTCACTCTAAATTACCCTCTGGTAATTTAACGTAGCTATTGAAAATGGCCATTTATAGTGGATTTTCCCATTAAAAATGGTGATTTTCCATAGTTATGTTAGTTTACCAGAGGGTAAATCACCATTTTTCAAGGTGAACGTCACAATTTTTTTCCCTCTGAAACGTCCCACCCCTGGGCATCCCAGCGGCTGGGCGTCCGGGGCGGCGGCGACTCGGGCCCCGTGGGCGGCGCCGGCTCCGAGGCGGGCGAGGGGACGACCTCGTCCTGGCAGATGGTCGGATTGTCCATGAAAGCAGCCAGCTATTGGGGTACCACCATTGGTGGAACCCCCCAAATATTGTATATATAGATAGATATATATTATATATAATTATATATATATATAATTATATATATATATAATTATATATATAATATATATGTGAAGTCGGAAGATCATATTTTCGGAGAACCATATGGAAATTGTGATGCTAACATCGAGGTTGGTGCCCAGAAATATATGGAGAATAATGAAAAAGATGGTGAACATATCATTGGGAAATGTCTGAAAATATATTGGGAACATCACTGGGAAATATGACTGGCACATGGATCACCTAGATGGAGTCATCAAGATTCCACCTTGGGATACAACCGCATAGAAGTGCCCAAAAAATCAATTGGTTATCATCATGGTCACCAAAGATGCAACTTTTTTGGGGGTATAGCCCCTGTTCAGACAGACCCAAACACCATCATAATTGTTGGTTGTGTAATGTTATATATTATTAATACTATATCCCATGATTCCCCCATTATATCCCATAATATATAACATAATGTTGCCCATAATATTCCCACAATATCCCCAACATATTCCATACAACCACAGAAAGCAGTCATAATCAGCCCAGGCACGCTGCGTGCCTGTGACACCTGTGACACGGTGCGGACCTCAGAGCCTTGAGCACAAGGCGCGGGTTCCAACCTGCCCAGAGGATTGGTTTCTGGGAAAGTCACGGGAAAAGCCAAGTTAAAGGAAAACGCCCAAGAAAAGGGGGGAAACCCTGCGAACAGCTCCCTTAAACCAATTCTGGGAAACCAAGCAAGTCTGGTCTTGAATCACCACTAGCCAACCAACTAATGGTGGGACTATGCGTGCTGTTTAAGGATGTTTAAGGATGTTTAATGATGCCTAATACCGTAGTAATACCGTAAATAAATAAAAAATATTTACATTATATATATACACACACGGGAACCAAGAAGCAACCAATTATGGTGGGATTACATGACTATCATCGTTAACAATTGTTGATACCGGATGTGTCTTCTGGAAATCCATTAAAAAAAGTCAAACAAACACCTTCCATCAAAAAGCATGGTCTAGCATGCATTGACCATTCAATACCCAACACTTGTTGCCGGCTGCTGGAAACTTATCCTGACTAGAAAACTAGGCTCTCTGTGTGGTTGGTTGTTGAGTAACCCGTCTCAAAACACACAATTTTTATATAAATTAGCATCATCATCATCATCACCCATGAAAAAAAATGTAAAACATCCTACACGTTTAAAACCACAAACGAGATTTGTCAGTGATACTCCCACTACTGTTTGTCATGTTCCCAGTCTTGGTAAGCACCATATAGTTGTTATGATTATTGTTTACACCCATTTGCTTGCGGACCATATTATGGGAAGTTTCTATGGGGTTGTACCCCCCAACAGATCCAACCCCAGACGACATTCTGTTTTTCGAGGGCATACGCATGTAATAAGCATCATATAACCATAATTTTTCGTTCCCACCTCATAGTTGACATCTAATCAGTTATCCCAGCTATTCTGGTTGATCAAATATTACCATCCAAAGAATATCAAATCTAACGATTGGTCAAAAAAAACATACCAATACATACCAAAACATAGCACCAAATTGTTTCTGGTTCAAAACTGGGTACCCGAATGATTGGATGGTTAATATTATATAAAATATAGATAAATATCGACCAAAATCCCGGGTCCTGCAGGTGGCTGCACGCCTCAGGGGAGTCTCTGCAGGTGTCTGAGACACCTCACTCTCTGGCAGCTCCTGGCGAGTTTTTTTTCCGAAAAAATGGTCTTCCAACCCCCTAGTGTAGGGTCTATGCTACTTCTGTTATGTATATATGTATAATATATATATATATATATACATATGTGTAGTGTTTATATATGTTTATATTATAGTGTTCATAATATATTCAATCATTTCCTATCTGTCCCATCGCCTGATCATCTGATATTCCATTTTTTCCTCCAACTCAAACAAAAAAAACTCTCGGATTTCTGCGATCTCTCTGTCACCCCATTTGACTGGTTGGTCAAGAGGGGTTCCCTGTTCATGGATGATGTTAATCATAATCTTCAATATTATATATAATTATATATATAATATTAATTAATATTATATATTTACATACATATGTATGGAAGAATATTGAAGAATCGAACCCCCCAACTAATCACCGACCGAACAGGCGTTGAGCTTCCGCAGCGCTCAATTTCTCAGCTCCTCCGGCATCGCAAAGACCGGTGATGCGGGCCCCGGCGGCAGAGTTTCCTGCAATGCGGCAATGCAATGTGTGATTTGTAGATGATGTCTATAATTAGTGTATATTAGTATGATTACTCTATTATATATATATGTATTATATAGATTTATAATAGAACGTAATGAAATATAACTTAACTATATATATGTTTTTATGTATCATTATTATTGAAATATTGCTCTGCCAGGCGGATGCGTCATGTCAATCTCCAAAACTCAGCAGTGACAAAGACACAACGGCTTTCACAGCGGTGTACATCTGCTGCACTTACCCAACGCACGCTTCCTACATATGTCAGCCATGTTTAAAACTAGCCGGGAAACATTTGATCTGGCAATAAAATGCAATAAATGTAGCTGGACATGTGGATCGACATCCCGAATCTCTTCTTTCAATTCCAGGGTAAATTCAGTTGAGTTTGACCCTTCACCAAGAATTGGGTGTCCAAACATAGCGATGTCCATCCCCGCATGAGAAAATGTGCTTTTCTCTGGCACCATTTCTTGAGAAATCATTGGCGATGAGTCAAAAATCTCTACAGCACCCCCACCAAAAAAAAAAGTTCCTACTGAAAATGAATCGACATCACCCCAAAAATCCCCCAAGAACTGGATGTTTCCTACTAAAACATGCATAAAAATCACCCCTGATTTCTGTCCCCCGCCACGGTAGGCCACTCCTCGAGATCACGTTGTCGCGCCTCTGCCAATGTCTGCGGCAACTGGGAGGGACTCGCCAGTTCAAAGCCTCCCAGAGGTTGTGAAAATGCTTTCAATATGCAATCAGGTTTTTTGGGGAACATTTAATGAGATTTGTGATGTGAGATTAAATGAGATTAAAAAACAGCTCATGATAGTTGATGAAGGCTGATGGTAGAGCTAATTGTATAGGTGATTGTACAGCTCTTTGGATGTGGATAGCAAATGGCCAGTATAGTCTCATGTCACTTACCTGGTAATCTTGGAAAGTGATCAGCGCACTCCCTGATTATATATCTGGACAAGTCCAACCAACATCGGAGATAATTACCGCCAAAATTGAGATTATCACAAGAAACATCGAGAAAATGAGCTTTGAAACCATGGCATTTCTTCATTTTAAGGCTATTTCATATATTTTCATTGGGGATTCCATATGAGGTTTTAAACCTTGGCCTGGCTGATAAGATTGAAAAAATGGGCACAACGACCGAGCCGCGGCGGCTACCTGATCTACCTGACTTCGGTGTAGGTTCGGCTTCCGCTGCCTGGCAGCTTGGCCCAGCTTGGCGAAATTCTCAGGGACGACCAGTGATGGAAACACGAAACGAGTGTGGAAAAGAAACAAAAGACAATCACTGGTTGGTGGTATACCTACCCCTCTGAAAAATATGAGTTTGTCAGTTGGGATCATGATTCTCCCAATATATGGAAAGATATGGAAAGTCATAAAATTCATGTTCCAAACCACCAACCAGATCAACTAGTTGAAACATGTTGAAACATTTAAGTACATCTTTGTTGGTATCTTGTTTTTTGACAGTAAAACATGTCCAAATCAGTCAGTCATGTGGTAAACCTGCCATAAACCTCCGACTGGGGACGGCAATTTCGAATGATGCCTATGCAGTAGACCCGGAAAATCTCACTCAATGACTCATTTGACCCCTGGCTCTATGGTGGATTATCACATATGATCACATATTGTCACATATTCTCAGATATTGTCACTATTTGTCACTACTCTGGTGGGTAAACGGAGTCACAATATATGGTGACTTTCAGCTATGAATCCCAAATGATATGGGTTTGGCCGAAAATCGGGCACTGCTTAATCATCTGTTTCGCTATTAAAATGGCCCGTGAAGGAGTATATACCCAAATACATTCTTCATTGGTAAAATCCCCACGTTTGATGAACAATTTGATGCACAACGTGCCACATATCATGTGGATTCATTTGGTTTGAATGTTTGGCGTTCTGAATCACTATTTGGGTGTGTCTGAAAATAGTGTACCCCTTTTTACCCAATGGTTTTGCTGATCATTATCCCGTTTTTAAATGGCTATTTCATTGGGAATATACCCTATTTTCAGACAAACTCATTTGATCCTAGTTGATGGTTTAATCCACTGCTAAACTCTTCACCTCCACCTCTGCGGTGGGAGTCGACACAGGCTGAGAGCTGCCTGCAAGGATTGGACCAGGAGTCTGTTGGATCACTGGAGTTTTACCATCGAAAATGATGAAACATATGGAGATTTATCCATGATTTCACCATCATGTCATCAAACATATGATGAATTAAAAATTGGTTCCGTTATGTTCCGTTCACCAACCAAACTGGTTGGATTCCCTCTATGAGTTGTTTGATCAACATTTATATACACCCCGGGCTTCGGCCCGGATGGCCATTTCTGGAGATCCCCAACCCTGGAGATTGGCCAAGGGGAGCTCTGATGGGGAAGCCATGCTGGAGGATATGACCAATAAGTACCAATAAGTACCAATATTGCTTGAGATGTTGCTAAGATATTGAAAAAAAACTACATGATTCTACATCATCTAAAGGCCAAGACTAGTGGGAATAGACATGAATAGACCATGATACCCACCAAACTCATCCAAAATCCATGAGCCATTCGCAAAATCCCCCGAAAAACTTCCAAAATCCATCACCAACAGCTCCTTCTGACCCCTCTTTGGTGATCTTGGGTGGAACGTCCAGTACTCCTGGGATGTCAACGACTGGGCGTAGCGTCGAAGTTGGGATAAGGTAGGCATGCCGGCCGGGTGATGATGTCATGACTCGATATGACTCGGGTATGTCTCCACTGTCTCCAAGTTGGGAAGCCAACTAAAAACAGACATCTCCCACACCGCAACTGACCAATCCAAGGTGCTCGGGCTTGGTGTCTCCACTACCTCAGTGAAAACTGTAGTGACTATGCCGAGACTGTAGTTTGAGGACATCGATAGCATCTATAACATTTGAATCTGATTTGGGTGCACCTGATGCTTTCTACATCAAATATCATCAAATCAGATAAAGCATGATAAAGCATCAAAACAGTAGATCAATCAAACCAGTACATCATGCTCTCAGAAAGTCAGACTAAGGCATTGGTGTGGTTTGCACAAAACCCCCTCTGTAGTAACACAACCGGGTAAACAGGACATCTGATTCTCATGACCAAAATTGTTCATCGGTGCCATCAAACGGCTCCACAAGGATCCTCGCTTCCCGGCGCTGGCTCTTTTTGGATGTGCTGAGGCAAAGCATGTCGGGGTGGGGCCTGAAGTGACAAGTGCGGATCCAGCTGTCGTTTCAGATTCTTAGCACCAGAGGGTGGACATGTTTGTAAACGCATTGTTCACCTTGTTAGAACATGTTAGAACTCGTTTCCATCATTTAGATCATCAAATTGTTCAGGGTCATTGTCCGTTGATGTTAGCATTGTTACCGTGTTCTAAAAAACATGTCGTGTAGTTGGACACTTGTCCGGACTCGAAACGCTAGCGGCATGATGTGCGAGTCACATTGTGTTGGTCAGTCTTGATCTGGATTAAAAGTTGATCAACATGGCAGTGTGTCAAAACCAATAGTACCCCTGTAGTTCACATCAAAATAGCTGGGATTTATGGATGTTCATCCCACTAAAAATGGTATTTTCATAGGTATTGATCCATACTTCCAACAACTTCCAACTGATCGCACATCATCCACCAGTTGCATCAGAGCCAAACGCGTGATGCAGATTGCCAGCTCTCACGCAATTCGCATTAGCGAATCTTCTAGCAACTACATCGAGGCAGTCACACGTAAGCTGTAAGCGTATTCTTTTCCCAAAGCATTCTCAAACATGAAAACATCGTGGGAAGACACAGAACTGGCAAAACGAAGAACACTATCTTGAAGACACGGGAACAAAGAAGCCCGCTGTCATGGCAGCGAACACGTGCTCTGAGGCAGTTGGTACAAAGTGCCTGCAAAAGAATGTGCACTGCTGTGGGATGCTGTGGTCAGTGCCAAACACCACACGTATGCCAACAACTTTCCTGTAGTATGATTCCCTGTGCCAAATGCGTATTGAAAGAAAATGTCGTTTCACACTAGTGAAAAATGAATTCTCGTGTCACTCATTTGCCAGACCCATTGAGACCGCAATTGTTGGAGAGCATTTGGGATCGCCAAGGTGGGATGAAACATATAGAGAAAGAAAACAAACTTGAACCGACCAAGCGGTTGTATCTCATGGGCCCCAATCCCTGCGGATACATTTTGAATATATCTACTGCACATTATTCATCATAATTCTACAATATACAATCAGTTACACTCATATACAGGGGTTGGTAAATGTGCTAATTGAACATCGCCCAACTCTTGGGGATATCATCTCCAACAAATACGGCTGAAAGTGATGTTCAAAATCACTGGACATTTACCAACCCCATAGTGAACATTCCTGGCCTAGACATTGTTCACAGTCTGGCAGAAGGGGCACATGACCTCGGTGATGCCATACCAGGTGGGAGGTTACCCCACCCCCGAAAAAGTGAAATTTTCACAAAGATTTTGAGGGTTTCTCTATGTTTCTCTACTAAACATCAGCCATTTTTGGATGTCGAGTCCCCAATTTTTCGTGAACTCAGTTCAAAGTTTGTCACCTTCGGAGGGTCTTTCTGGGCTCCCCAGCAGCCATGCCACGCTGTGGCACACCAAAGACTTGCCTGCTCAGGAGGTGGGTTTAGGAGGTTAAAAATGGTGCACTCAACTGTAACATCCAAATTTTGACCAGGTTTCATGGGGAAAATGTTCGATGAGATATTAGACATGAAAAATATGAAAAGTGAAAACAATGGTTTAGATCTAAACTTTCATGGCCATGCAAGAACTAGGAAACATGATGATCAATTGCCAATTGTGGGGTAATTACCCTATTTTAAGACAAACCCAAATGAATCAAAGTGGGCCTTTGTATCATGGTTTGCCAGGGAAACAATGATCATGCAGCTAGAGGATCAGGATTCTTGCGTGCAGCCAAAATGTACCAGGACCATCTATTTTATCCAATTATTTTTTTTTGCAGGTGTTCTTCTCACCATTCCCACTGTCGAAATAGCAGCGTCCCAGTCTAATCCCAGAATTGGTTGAACGGAATTTTTCTACCAAAAAAAAAAACTTTACTTGCGGGTAAACAAAAATGGTTTGTTGTAAATGTTCCCTTACATCCGACCACTTAAACCATGTGGCATTCACCATGTTTGATGGTTAATCCACATGTCTGATGGTTAAACCATTTCTACGAATCGGTGCAACATCCACTTCCCAGCAGCGATGCCGCCTGCAACCGCCACATTGCACCTTGCCAGCGATCCCTTTTGCAACATGTGAGTGGGACATGGTTGGCATATTGTGATATTAAATGCTGTTATGTTAGCAAACCATGTGGTTGCTGGGAAATATTGGGGCAACGTCGGGTAATTGAAAAACTCCACCACGAACAGTTAGCAACTAACAATGCAAATGCTCATGCACTAAACAAATTGCAAACACACAGCAAAAACGCATGATACGGATCAAGAGACAGGCATAATGACCCTGAAGCGGTTCCTTGTTTTATGTTCTCTCTAAATCTAGCCCTCGGGTGATTCATGATGTTTGCCTATGAAAGAGGCATAAAGAGGCAGTGTCTTAATTTTCACAAACACGTGTTCTCCCGATGGCTTCACAGTTCTCGACCGAGGCCGCCAAAAAATCGTGACTCCCATCGTCAGAGAAGGCATCAACAAGCCGACCAGTTCTCCGAAACTGCAACCTGATAACAGCATCAGCCAATTGCACCATGACCTGGCCTGACGGGCAAGGCCCTTCTTGCGTCTGCTAGGGTTCCTGCACTGGAGTTTGCTTAAAAGTGCCATAGTAGTATTCATAGAGATAGTCATAGCCGGCACGGAAGACGAACAGCCCCTCTGCAAATGTGGCTCGCAAGTTCCTTTCTCTGAGCCTGAGCCACGGCAAACATCGCGAAAGGACCAACTAGTCCATATATGGAATACTGACATCCACCGTGGTGCCCACAATCAAAGCAATAAAGCATTGCACTGCTAGAGCATCCACTGAGCTCCGCCCCATCCCGCCCCAGGGCCACTAATCCCAGCAAGTACAAGAGTTCGAGACGCAATAATATTACAATAATGATGGAACGTCCTTTGATCGCAGATGCTCCGCTCTCACACCTCTCTGAGTGGTCAGCAACCAACCATAGAGGCCCACAAACGCCTGAGGAGAGACAAGAAACAAGTGAGGTGCCACAGTAAGCACAAGGATCGCTGAGACAACGAACCGGCAAAGCGCATCAGGAAAAGGGACAAACTCCAACGAAGTGCCGGTAGTATTTCCCAGCATACCCCCAATCTTTGGCACCATGGTTGCTTAGGCAATGGCAATCACCTTGGGCGCCCATTTTTGGTAATTGCGCTGTGACCAACCACCCGTCTTCATGGCCTTCAGCATCTCCCCAACAACTGGCTCAAAAGCAGCACCGAGGCCCCTTGTTAAAGGTGCTGTTGCAGAAATGCTGCAACAAGGCTGACCACATAGAACAGAACATAGAAGGACACAATACCGGCAAGCACAGGGTGTTTCACAGCGCATTTCTCCAGGATCTTTTTCAAGATTGACAGCGCTGCTACGAGCATCAAAAGGAAAGTCTGCGTGGACTTTCCAACCCGGCTTGATCTCTACCGGAACAGCGTTGCCAAGTTCAACTTTCCAGGGCCTGCTTGGCTGCACTGATACCATTTGTTTCTAATATGTTCCAATCATTTTCGCCCCGATTGGATTCCCGAAGAAACTTTCTCAGAATCAGATCCCAGGAGAAACTCTGACACCAATGTACTTGCCCCGGGACGATTTTCTTGTGGCATGGTGGAGAAGAGGCTTCCATTACCTGCTCGTGCAGAAGAGAATTCAAAACAAAAAGGGTTCCAGAACCTGGGCCGCCCTCACTTCCATCACGCACAAGAAAAAGTTGAAGCATCCATGATTGTGAACTTGACTATATGACAGAATGACATACTCCCACGCCGACTCGTCGCAATGTGTGGCAGCCCAACCTGCCCTTTGCAATTCCAGCAGTTTAGAAGCAAGAGGTCTGAGAGGCGCCTCATCTGCTGATGACATGTTCGCAACGTTCATCGTCTTGCGCATGTTTTTGAGGCGGCTGAGGCGAAGGATGTCCAAGCCCTGGTCATTCAAATCCTCTGCAAAAAGACGATTGGTTTGCAAGGTCTGTCCAAGGGTAGCAAACGCTTGGCATGTTGGAATCTCATGGAATCTCTGCAAGAGAGCGCATGGACAGTACAAATGAAATCATGGCCAGTGGGAGACTTCGCCAGATTGAGTTCCTGATGCGAAGCTTGTCCCGCTCAGGGCCCTTCACAACCTGCAAGCCGTGCTTGCATGCCAGATATGGTGTGTCCAAGTCAACGGCAGGCATCTACCGCGAGGTTTTCCGATAAGAAATGCGCAAGGCCAAGCAGATTGGTGGCAATGATGCCCACTGCACTGACAAAAAGTGGGGCAGAATACTTAACATCTGGGTCTGGAAACTCAACACGGCGTATTTTCGTGATGAGGCCAATCCAGCACTGAAGCCCTGCCCACTGCAAGAGCAGGATTTCTGCAAGTCGGTGCACCTTTTGTCCACTGCCAACCAGCGCAAAGATTTGCGAACTCGAAGGCAATTCTGCAGCTCTTCGGTTTCAACTAGTGCAGCGGCCCTTAACATCATGCCACTGGCAGTTTTGGCCCCTGCACCAGGCAGCGGCTGACGTTGGAGAGTTCCAGGACCAATCATGAAAGATAGTCATATCAAAGTTTATGGAAGAAGCCCCGGCGACCGAGGTGAAATGGACCTATACGAAAATAAGACCGCAAGTGATCGTGATGCCAAGCACTGCTGCTCTTTCGAGCCATAATTCAGAGAAGAACACCCCAGCTTGCGGTAGATGGTTTTGGTGGTGGTGATGCTTCTGCTGCTGCTGATAACACCACAGCTCACTCACTTGATGCTTGCGGTAGATGGTTTTGGTGGTGGTGATGCTACTGGTGCTGCTGATAACACCACAGATCACTCACTTGATGCTTTCCCATCAACCCAGGAATTCCGTGCACGACTTCCCCCTAAGTAAAGAATGCCAGAAATTGGGAAATTTTAAGGACCTAGATAAGGACCCCTGCCAAACCTCATCATCTGATGGAGGGCACAATCTAAGAAGATTGCAAACCCTAATTTGAAAAGAATGGATGGTTCTCTCACAAAAACAGGATGTCAGGATGTCCACCAAACAAAAAATGTTGGGGGAAAGCTTGGTCTCCTTGATGGTTGACTCAAAATAAAGATAAACAAAGTAGATCAGCAGGTTCAGCACACATCCCAATCGCAGCCTGGATAGGAACTCCGGCTGGCTGCGGCGGCCCCCTCAAGTTCGAAACAGTGGGTGGAAATTTCCGACCCCAATTTTGGTATCTAAAATGGTGAACTAGATTTTTTGACGTACAGTTTTATCAGCTTTGACCCGTCCACGGATAATGTCCAATAGAATCCAATAGATAGTTATCACAGTAGCTGATGACCCCACGATCCAAGTAAGTTTCCGTGGATTAGTCGACTAGATCAAGTGTTAAGTTGCTTAGCGGATGTCTGTCCCTTAAGGGTACAAGTAGAAATAGGTTGACACAAAGTTCTTCTATACCACAGGTCTGGGGTGTAGCAGCATGTTCACAGGTGTTTGCAAGTGGTGAAGGCAGGGCAAATACTCGACAAGGTTGCTCCGTTTGCCGAGGGGGATTTCATTTCTTCAGTTGCAAGAAACGCGTACAGTACAATACTCTCCCACCGTCGTTTTTTTCACTAAAGCGCCCGTGCATTGTTCCGCTGTTTGATACTTGAATTGGGATTCGTTCTTGAACCTCTTGAACCACTGCACAATACACGCTAACACTCACGATACAACAGAAATACAAAACACCGGCACTCTGAATACTCACCAAAATCAAAATACCATTATCCAATACGATCCAATACGATCCAATACGATCCAATACGATCCAATACGATCCAATACTACAGTACCCAATACTACCCAATACTCACAGTACGAGGCCTCCAAGAAACATACACATCAAAGCCTACACAGTGTGTAAGCAACACCTGAAAGGTCCAGAGATTCACCTCACGGATGGCATGGAGTTTGTGGAAATGGAGAAATTATACTTTGGCAGAAATGGAACCAAGAAAAATTGGGTACTTAACATGAATTTAACATGATTTAACGTGAATTTAACATGATTTAACATGAATTTAACATGAACTCAACATGAATTCAACATGAATTCAACATAAATTTAACATGAATTTAACATGAAATTAACATGAATTTAACATGTTCCCGAACATGTTATAGCATGAAATTAATATAAATTAATATGATTTAACATGAATGTAACATGTTTTAACATGAGTTGACATTATTTAAGAACCGAAGAATTGTGGAGTTTCACTGATTTTGGCGCGTCTGAAAATGGGGCAACCGGTATGCCCCCGATATGTCTAGTTTGACAAAAAACATCAAAGACTTGAGAGCAAGCAGAGGCGGACGAAAGGTGTAGTGGGAGAGGAAAACGCTGCGCCCCTTTTGTTCAGCACTGGCGGGGATGTCACACTAGAGGCACACTCTCCATGAGGGAGATGTCCCTGTAGTCCAGCATAATTGGTATGTTTCAGCTTCAGTACCGGTTGCTGCAAGGGGTCTTAAAAAGTTGTGTTAAATAAATAGTTTCTACAGTGTGTTGTGATGTTTTTTGATAAATTGTGCTTATTTCTATACTCATAGTTTTTGTTTTTTTTTTCTATGTTGTTTATATTGCTTTGTTTCTGTTGCATTGTTACCTATTATATATGTTTCAGTTGGTTCTGGAAAGTTCATATAGAATAGCATAGTAGGGGTGGAGATAGGGCTCATACCCTTGGTTCTAAATTGTTTACTATTCTGCAAACACTGATTATAAATACACCAATTGACACCAATAGGAAGTATCAAATTCAATGTGTGTATCATCATATGAACATGTAACATGTATATATATAATATATATACATACTTAGTTGGGTTACAATACCCAAAAATGATCGGTGAGAAAAGCTAAACAAATCTCATAGTCCATGTTGAACAAGTGCCCGTTTTCCCATCACCGTATAAATTTGTTCATGCAACTGTATTACTATTGCTTAGATTTGGTGGTTTCTACCAGAAAAAACAACTAAAGTATAGCCTTGCAACATCATGAGAAATGCAGGCAATTGTAGTTGCAAAGGGTATATCAGGGATTGAAACCTTACAGGACCCAAGTTTTGTCCCAAGATTAACTTTCGTGTGAACCGATTTCAATGGCTCTACTGAGTCGTGCAATAAAGTGCAAACTTCATCACAAACCAACAGTGATCATGAAAAGGCATGGAGCAAATTACTCTTCTCACATATGTACAGAGAAAACTCACTTTTTCCAACCTTTTATATAGTGAACATGGAATATATACGAATGCTTAGAACCAATCTTTGAGCAAGATGGCTAAATCAATCTTACATGCACGTAGCAGTGATCAGCTTCAACCCATCACATGCATGGCCATTCCAGAAACTTAGAGTCTCATGTAAGAAATTATGGCAATCAAGTTTCTATACATTTGTAGTCTTGTCTGGGGTCTACCTGAACTTGTACATGCTTCTCTGGTAAGCCAACAATGCAGGTAAACAGGAAACTCTGCAAATAGTGTCACATACAAGCTGCACTAGCTACACAAGCAGATTGACTCATCATGGTGTTATAGAAATTGCATATGACATGTTCTTCATTGGCAATACCTTTGTAGAGTGGTGACTTGTATCATGCTCTTTTCATGCTACGCTATGCATTTGTTTTTTAACAAATATGAAAACATTATGGAAATAATATGGAAAGAAAATCCTGCAATCAAAATCTGTGAGTGAATGTGCTGATCAAGCAATTTGGTTAGCCTAGATAGAGTTTGCATGTGGCCAGAGCAATCAAACAAGAAAACATCTTCAAGGGTATGCCTACATATCGCCATGGCAAGGAGCAGACCTACCCCAACGATACATTATTTGATTTTTCCGTATTTTTTGAAAGATATTATCAGCAGATTAAGATACTGCAGCAAGGGTGATCCTAACTATCTCTTGAATTACCTTGTAAATAACCAATAGAAGTAATCATTGCGCCATGTCATATGTTGCCAGCTTGTCTTTGTAGCTTTGAAAAGTTGTAGCACTATTGTTGGCTCTATTTGAAATCGAGCTTGAATTGACCCATGTGTGGAGTTGGACTGCACAAAGACCTCAATGAGTGTAAATTGGCTACGCAAATCACGAAAAATATATGATCTAGCTGCCTGCTCCCCTGGGATGACTGTAGATGGTCATTCAAGATTACTCATTCAAATAAACATTGAGCTTCATGGCCATGACAAATGTAGCATGTTCTTGAAATAAATGATTTTCTTCAAATATGACATATATATATATGTATAGCTGTTCTACTTTCCATCCTGTTTTCTTCCTGTGCCACTTTTGAATATCATGCACTGGCCCTTGTAGTGGCACAACATGGCCCTCAGACATAGTGTTTTTCTTTTCTAAGCTTAGTATGTCCTTGCCATGCAGTGAAGAAAATCCAAAGCTTTAAAAAGATAAAAAGATCTCCTACAAGATGAGATGGGTTATAGTTAGCATTGTCTAAGGATAATGAGTCTGCAAAAAAGTTAAGTTTATATCTTTTACTGATGACGCTCTTTTTAAAATAAACAAACTGGGTGGTATTGTTCATACTACGTAGTGTAAAGACCGTTGGAGCTGGGTCTAGGGAGCTCTGGGGGAGGGGGGTCTGGGTCTAGGCAGTCTAAGGAAGTGTCTCAAAAAACTATATATATATATATACGTATATATATATTATTATATATTATAGACTAAGGGAGGGTCCTAAAAAGAATGTAAAGATGTGTATATATATATACATATCTGGTCTAAGGGTTGGTCAATTTGTTATTTTTTTTTTGCGGGGGGACCGACCCTCCCTTGGACCGTATATTATGTATATATATATGTTCATATTGTTTTTTCATTCCCTAGGATCAATCACTTTCTTTCTATGCATTCTGAAGCTTTAGACTTTCCAAGACGCTCTATATAATCAAATATAATCAATCAAGTTTATTCTTTGTTCAAAAAACAAACGATACCTTTTTAGATACTCAATGAGAAAGCTGTAAAGCAAACATATTTTTCTTCCAAATGCGTTTGTTTTAACACACCTCAAAACACTGCATTTTTAGAAACGTGGTAAATCTGGGCCCTCCTGGGAGATCAGGTGTTTCCCTGTCCGGGAGATCACTGAGATACCACACCCCATATGCATCTGCCTCAGAAACAGAGCCGGTCGATCTTAACGCCAAAAAAGTGTCTCCATCTTAAGCGATTGGAAGAGCCCCTGAGGTACTGTCATGTCCGAATGGTGAATAGAAAATGTATAAGCCAAGACGTCAAGAAGTTCCGGGCCATGATCTTTAAGGATTTTTAAGCCATGAGCAGCCCAACCAAAATTGGGGATTAGTGGGGGGATATTGTCAGTACATACAGGTTTGTCGTGGTTTGTCTGAAAATGAGGTACCCCAAATCGCAGTTTGCCACGACCTGAGACAGCTGCTGCTGTGGAGCTCCCATCATCGCTGGATGCGGGTGACCCCCGTTCATGCCAACCTATTGCGAGCAATACGTTGAACGTGGGGCACACAGGTGAAAATTTGGATGAAGAGCCAGCGGCCCGCACACAGATTGGTTATGATGTATGTTTTGGGGATTTTTGGGGCATGTTTTAACCATCATAACTATAGTTTTATTTATATGATTATAGATTTAACATGTTTTAACCATCCAACTTTTCGGGTATCCCAGTTTTTTCAAGCATCACCACTTGACTCGGACTCCCGCGCCTTTTGGAACATATGCTGTTGACTTGGTGGCATTGACTGCAAGATCATTGGATTCATACCTTGGAGCCACAACATCCCGTGGGAACATCTGCAGTATTCCCCATAAAATGGGGCCCATAAAATGGGGCATTTGGCCATGTTTGGTTACGCTCCTCTCAGGTCTGAAGTCGGTCTCGAAAAACCTTTGCACTTGCTGCATCAAACTCTCCATGAAATTTACTGTTCGATGCTTTTCGCAAAGGCAGTTAGAGATAAATTGCCAAAATTGCCATCCTCCCCGCCCAGGTTTCAGGGTCATATGAGTCATATGGTCTGATGTCATCCTGGGTCCCCACCAGACCAACCATTCTTCTTGATCTCATCGATCTCAATCTGCTGTTGTGCGTGCATGCATCCCTGCACCGACATCACCAAGCCTCAGCTCCAGCCCCGGCACGGTGCCCATGGCGCAAGGCACGGCGCAAGACATCCGATCGAAAATCCGATGGCTCTGGGCCCCAAGACAGTCTGCAATAAAGTCCAGCTCTCTAGGAATGTCGATAAAGCATCTGAAGCAGTGGGAAACATTGAAGGGATGACATTTTATGGAATCCTCACCTGGCTTTGGCCAATTGAACAAATTCATACAAATTCATCATGTTCATGTTTGCATGATTTTGCAGGATTGTTCTGACTAAAAAAACAAAATTGATCATTCAAAAGTGTGCTTTCTTTTCTTTTCCGATCATTAAACTAACTGCTGAGATGGTACACCACGACAAAGTAAAAGTCAGCTTTGAACATCACAGCGACACGGTGATGCCTGGCAATATCCAAAGCACAGACCTCGTTTGGCACGAAAAGGTCGTTGGAACACGTCAGCAATGTGCGAACTTGTCCCATACTTGTTATATCTTGTTATAACTTGGAATCGTTCAATATCTTTCAGATGTGTCATGTTTTATTCAACAGAGCTGCTGAGAATCCTGTGACAGCCTTAAGTCATCCTCTGAGTCTCACGACGAAAATACAGGTTCCAGTGATGATACAGTCATCGCAGGCCGTGTTCTCCTCAGAGGCAGTGTTGAAGCTCAATGTTTGGCATTAACCCGTGAGTTCTCTAAACCAAAAAAACTGAGGCCAATCGCAATCTTCGAGGAAACTTATTTGATTGTTTGATCTTATTTGAAAAGGACCTCAGGATATCTCAGGATGTCTGTGAAGCCTTCCAACACTGAAGACATCTGAAGACAAAGCCGGTATACCCACGGTCCGCCGATTGTCTCCAGCTGTGCTGATGGATCCCAAATCAAAGGGTGCCAAATCTCTCTGCGTCCTTGTCGAAACGGGTCTGCACCATGAACCTACCAGCGCTACCAGGCTCTCTGCACATGGACTTTGCAAATTTGTTTAGGGTCAGGCGATGCCTGCAAATCCTTTGATCCAAAGAAGAAATAGCCATCTGATTGGCTATGCTTCTTTGTAAATCTATATATGTAATGTGGTAAACCCAATGCTATAAGCAACTACAATTAGCGGCACTGGGTTTACCACACCGATGCCTTTATCTGCCTCTGTAATTCATCAATTATTATCAGTTACTACTACTACTACTACTACTACTGATACTACTACTACTACTACTACTACTACTACTACTACTACTGATACTACTACTACTACTAGTACTACTACTACTACTACTACTACTACTACTACTACTACTACTACTACTACTACTACTGATACTACTACTACTACTACTACTACTACTACCACTACCACTACCACACGTTCAAGGCGTTGCCAATTCATCTGTGCTAACTGCAACGCATCAAAGTAAAAAAAATATAATAGGATATAATAGGTATATACACACACACATGTGTGTGTGTGCGCGGGTCTAAACCATGCGGCTGTACCGGCTACACCCACCATTCATGGCAATGTCAATCATGATATCAAAAAAACATCGATTCGGATGAAAAGCAATGCTTTTAACAAAGACATCTTCATGAAGGTCTAACAACCCAAGGTTCAGATGATAAACTTACCCTCTGGTAATTCAACATAGCCATGGAAAATCACAATTTTTAATGGGAAAACTATCTATAAATGGCCATTTTCAATAGCTATGTTAGTTTACCAGAGGGTAAATCAGGTACAGGCCAAGATGGGCCATCCCCGTGGGGCCCTGGCCGGTTGGCGCTCAATGCCAAGCCCGGACAGCAGCAAACTTCCAGGAAGAGGCACGCGCGATCCTGGCGCTTTGTGAAAAGTGAAGTCAGGAACGATTCCCACATGTTTTTTAAGTTTTAATGTTTTTTTTTCGGAGGGATTCCCTATGTAGCCTATGAATGTTAAGGAGTCCCTACTATAGATATCCATAGAATTCCATAGATACAATAGATTTTTTCTAGGAGTCATATAATGATCAAGGTATATAGACATGTGAATTCAAGAGTGGGTCCCTACTATTGCTTCGGTGCTGATTTGTTTTTCCAATTATGTTGGAGACCCTGTCTGGACAGTAGCTCCAGCACCATGAGACAGACAGCAAGTAACATTGGAGCTAATAATCTTGGTAGTTATATATAAGAAATAACATGAAATAACAATACCGAAAAGCCATTGGAACGTTCTTTATCGCTTGGCTGTCAACCCTGTCCGGACCTGTGCATGTGACGCCTTTGGCGTCAACAGCTACCCTTGGATTTTGTACGCCAGCAGCTTGGGCCTGTGTACATGGTCAAATGATAACTGTTATCAATCGATCATGGCTTTCATGGGTTTTCCCGGGTTCTGTGCGTACCATGTCGTCTTTAGGCACACAGCAACAACGGTTAAAGCTCCTCCCTGAAACACGTGGAGATTTGTTGTTAAAGAAGGCCTACTAACATGATTTGATGGCCATCAACCCGCTGTTAATGGATCTGGTATGATCTAGTATAATTCTTGCTCAAGAAGATGTTCACAATACAATATCTCACAATGAAATCCGTCACAGATCACCTGCGGATCCATACAGTGCCACTTTCAAATGGCCACAGCCACTGAATTGATCTATTGAGGTCTATTTACAAGTATTTACATGCCTGTCACCAAGCGCGAGCAAGCATCTTCTGCAAAAACACGCACACTTCCGAAGGAAGAAGACTCCAGGTCACAAGAATGGATCAGTATCAATATCCTGGAGTCACAGAGCTCATTGATTGAACCCAAAATATTGAGGTACAGTATAAAACAACATTGTAGATACTGTGTCCAGCGTCGGATGGAACAAACTAGGCCCGGGAAAGTACGCAAGCGCCAGTGCATCCAAGTACGCAAAAGATGGTTACTATGGGAGCCAAAAAGAAATTATCAGCAACTACTGCGGCTACTTGGTGGAGTATGTTTCTCTCATGAAGTGTGCTACTATTGCATACTATTGCTACTGCTTCAGAGCACAGCTTCATACAATGATCGCAGTCTCAGTGACATTCTTGAAGCCGTAGAACTCCTGATTAAAAACGAAGAACGAGCAGCATAACAGGCACCATTGCAATGAGGCCTTGTATCATATGCTGACAACTCGGTGCTTGTACACTCTGCAAGAAAACTCTCCAAAGTTCAAGAATATAAGTACCTTTGGATCACGTTGATCAACCTTTATTCTTCATCGATCTTTGTGGGTTTCCGCCTTTCTTGTTACCTCCGCGACACCGCAAAACAACGGTGTTGTTTTTTTTTGGCGTCCTTCAAGCCATCTACGTAGATCCACTCCATGGCACGTGCTGGTGATAGCAGCTTGCAGTAGTGGTAGCCAACAGTCTGAATGAAAGGCCTGGGTAGGAACGGATACCAGCTGTTGAGTAGGGCCGGGCCTGGGTTGCTTGATGTTTTTGAGAGTGCATAGATTTCATGCACCGAAAATGAACATAAGCATCATGTATTGTGTATATCATGTGTATGTTCATTGATGTTCATTCATATCAGATTATAACTGGTCTCAGAATAGCTTTACACAAATAAACATCAAACATCATCAAACTACAGTATATTTGGATGTTCATCAATGACAACTGGTTTCATAGTTCAGCCACCCATCCTTATCAACTCTGCTGAGACACACATCGCCCAAGTTCCTGAGCTGCACCGGTATGCGGCTGGTTTTTCATGATGTTTGAGCATGATTGAGCATCAATTCTGGTACACCCTAAGACACACCCAGATTTTTTCTCATGGACCATTGGAATGTGTGCAACCCCAGGGTTGATGGATTTGACCTAATAACAAAGCTAGTTTCCAAGGAAAAAACTAGTGACAGATTTACTGCATGATACCTGATTTATTGAGTTGAAAGCGGTAAACCATGTCCCATCATTATCAATTTTAAGTGGGGCACCATCATTCCACTTGATTATCTTGATTGCGAGCAACGCAACAGATGCACGCGCAAGATTTTAGCGATAAAACCAACCCCACACCAGGTCAAACCCATACGCAGGACGTAATCTATAATGTAGCACACAGCGGATGCAAAAAAACATATTCCATGTGAGTGGCCCTTCTGCAGGACACTGTTCTCAAGTTTGTCACCGTTGCAACCCCGAAAGTTTCGAGTGCGCCAACGGTTACGCGGCAATTGACTGGCACGATTCTATTGGCGCAATCGTAGCCAGCTTGTTCAGAGTTTCTTGCCCGATTGGTTGTTCCTCAATTTACAGTAGCAGTAGCGTTGTGCAGCATGTCAGTTTTTAGTTTTTCAATGGTCCCTGCTGGGGGCCCCCGAGACGGACGATCAAATTCCAGGAAAATTCCGACAAGGATTTGCGGACAAGTCAGATGAGGTCTCCTCCTCTCTATTTCACATCGTTTTGCACTGTCCCTAATTATTGTGTTCCTTCTCCACTCCTCACCTGCTGTGTTGTGCCTTATTGATACCAATTGATTTGCCATGACGCATATCAAAATATGTTCAGGTACAATGTCATAGGGCAAGAAGTGGGCAAGTTAAGTTTCAGATTGTATGGCAAGAATATGGTTGCTATAGTTATTATCAACAAAAATGACCTAAGCTGCATCATATCTACAAGGTGGGGATCCTCAACTCCTGCTGTTTGTACAGCTTGCTGCCCCTGTTTGGGGTGGCACCAAGAAACATGTTTGGAAGCACGTTTCAACTTGCATCGACCAACAATTTGCCTTATTACCCTCAAAGCTGAGGGTTTTACAGTTTTACAGGTGTATGCCAAAGAGATGTCTGCATGATTCGCTTATATTCCTATGTGGGTATGGATCAATACATATCAATACCTATTAATACCATTTTTAGTGGGATGAACATCCATTTACCAGTAATTTACCAGCTATTTTGATGTTCACTAGGTACCAGGGTTTTGACCCATCCCCATGTGTAAAATCTTGGTTTTCTCCAACGAACCCCGAACGTTGACCCGTTGACCCATCTCCAAAGGTCGAGGTGCTTATTGGCAGTTGTGAAATAATGCGACTGAACCACCACCGTCTTTTTGTCCTGTTGAAAACATGGGTCATTAAATGTCCCCATTGAACATCACCCAACCATTAGATATATGGTCTATAATGGCTACTATAAGGTGATGTCCAATATTCCCAAAATGGGACAGTTACCAACCCCTGTTTCTGGTAGCTGAAAATGGATTGTGGTCAAAATTGGGAGAGCCAAACAGTGGATGGCTAAGCCGGTTAAGCCTGAAAGTCAAATGATTCATTTTACATAGATTCACATTTTATCCAATGGTAAAATGAGTCATGGAATTTTCATGAATTTTCTGCGCAAAATATGTGAAGACGTGTTACAACATGTTACGACGATTTTAGCTCAATATGATCCTAACACTTTGGCGGTACTATGCAGCTATGCAGTCCTCCGGCAAACGATGAAACTTTTTGGGACCAGCAACCCAGAGAGGCACGCATCATTAGTTATATTCATTTGGGAGTCACATTCATTGGGGTTATCGGACGATGCACAGGCCAAGTTTGGAAATTGCAGCTGGTTGATGTCAAAACTGTCAAAGCCATTGTTTTGGGGGGAATAAACACCCATTAGCCAGCTAATTAGGATACCTACTGTAGGGCACCAGGGTTTTGACTCATAGCCAACTCTCCTTGTGAAATCGTACATGTTGGAATTCCTAGGGAACAATTTTTGCGAGCTGTGCAGAAGGGCTCTCGTAGTTTGATGTTGAGGGTTCCGGAGCTCAACATGCCTAGGAAATGGTGTTTAAACCGAAAGATGTCAGGTTTGAAAAGAATGCAGTGGTTGACCCAGCCATACCCACATCAAGCTGCCCCACACGGCCCACACCTGGCTGGGCGTGTAGGTCAAGCTGTCATGGATCCATGTAGGTCCCATGATGCCAAATCCAGACTTCTTGTCCTGGCCATTTTGGACCTCCTCACTGGGATGATCTAAATGGAAATTCCACAGAGAAACATGTTCTCTTTTTCCACCAACTGGTAAACTAACATAGCAGTACAAAGCGCCGAGTTCTGGAAAATTCCTATATATCAAATTAAAGCCTCGAACTAAATGAGCCATGGTTTCCATAATTTTCCACAGCAAACTCTTAGTTTACTGGAGGGTAGAGGGGTCTTTCAACGTTAGCTCTCGGCGCAACGGCCTCTGCAAAGGACAATTTCTGGCCGTACTTCTGGAAGCGACCCAGTGCCTCCGAGGACTCCGAGGGCAACGGATGGGTAGTGCTTGAGCCCTCTGACAATTATGCTGGTCATTGGGGATTTTCATCATCATCATCATCATCATCCCGCATCATGTTTGCAGCATGTTGCAAAATGTTGCAAACTTGTGCAAAATAATGGAAGACATATTTCAAACCACCAACCGGAGTATGGTGCAACCTGAAGGGACAATGCCAGGGAAAGGGGTGGTGTAATAGGGTGTATACAGTGTATATATGCTATGAAAGATGATGTCTTGTATACTGCCCGGGCACGGATTATATAGTGATCCAAGAAACATTGTGCAAGACTCCGTTCTTCCAACTGAAACAAGAGTTCTCAGGTTTCTATTCATATCAAAACAATATCTGGCCAAATTTACTATGCTTGCAATGAGTATCTCTAGCTGTACTTCACGGATTTGATGATCTTGATGTCCCAAGCCCATCATCTCCGAGTTGCCACAGGAGAGGCGTGCTTGAGAGCCCATTCATACGCTGCTTGATTGATGGATTGACAGATTCCAGTATTGGATCCATCCTTGGGATTGACAAATTCCGAGGGCCAGCACCCGATCCAAAGAGAATCCAACGCCCCACACAAAATATGGGGCACACGTCTGAAAGTAGGGTACCCTAAATCTACAGAAGTCGACATTAAATATCATTAAATCATTAAATAGCCTTTTCACATCTTTTCACTGGATCTGTGGGCTCCCTCCCTGTCTTCAACGAAGAGGAAACCCAGTTGTCACACGAATGGGGCGGAACCACACCCCATCAAAATAGCGATTTTGGGGGTATACTCAAAATCAAACACACCCAACTCAGTAAAATCCCAGCTCTTGATGCTTCCATCATTTTCAAACCCAAGTTTTGAAAGTTGAATCCTCAGTTTTCTCGCTTCCATCCCCCTTTTTTTCCATTCAGGGTTGCTCCTCCCCACACCCCAGATACAACGTGCACCCCCTTTTGCGACTATGATGAAAACCCAAGGCTTGGAGCAACCCAGTTCTCACCGTTCGCCAAAAAGCAGTCTCTGTGAAATTCACATCCTTCAGTCCTGCAGCCTGCGATTTCCCACCGAGATGGGGTAGCAGATCCAAAATGGATGCCGAATAGTTAGAAACCTGGGAATTATGGTGTAAATATCATCTAAACTCATCTCAATATATCTCATCCTGGAAAAACTCCTATCTTTTTGGGGGGCCCTTTTTTCAGCCGATACATTGTCAATCTGTCGTATCAGACTTTCTACGTCGGCTTTCAAGTTGGGTCCATAGGACCCAGAAAATTCGTCAAGCTTGGAATTCCTGGTAACAACCCATTGCAGAAAACCGTATAAACTACTTTGCCATTAGAAAAAAAAAAACATCCCTGATTGTTGCGTCAAACCTGGCGAAAAAGCACCATTTTGGGTGAAATCCTGCAGTTTCCATGTCTTCGTTCGTGAGTCGGTGCCCAAAATCCCCACGGACAAGTAGATTCTCCTTCCTGATGGGTACATCCTGCATTCTGATGACCACATCCCCGTTTCATCGCCTTTTGAGAGAACCCTGCACATCCATCCCAAAATCCAAAATCCACTTCTCAAACTCAAATTCATCCAAGTTTTTCTGCCCAGTCATCCAAGTTCTCATCCAGTTGTTCTCCCAGAAAATCATCTCATAGAATTGGATGATGGGAAAATTTACAGGAAAGCCCTATATTTGATGGTAAAAACATGTAAAAACCATGGTTTCCTGTAGATTTTCCCTTAAACCAATCCAGTGATCATCCATTGATCATCCAGAAAAAACAGCCAAACTGCTGGCCAAACCCTCCATGTCGGACCACCATCCTCCATGGCCTCCATGATGGCCTGGCGCGACTTGAACTTCGTCCGCATCTCCGAGGCGGTGATGGGCCAAAGCCCCGTATCCAGCTGGTCCTGGGACGGTTCGGACCGTAAAGTTATGTGCATGTCAAGGAAGAGATGTTTCATGTAGAGAATTCTATAGAATTCTATAGAATTCTAAATGTTTGTGATGAATTATGATGTATGATGATCTTGGAATTTTGTAAGTAGTTGACCCTGTTGATACCCCTATTGACCCTATTTTTTGGAATGCTTAACTATGTTTAACTCATCCATGTCCCAGCGTTTCGACAAAGCGCCACTCTGGTTCACAGCCCCCGGCCTTGAGGTCGTAGATGGGCATGGTGACCGTGGTTGAATTGATCAGGCATTCTTTGGGCCCAGAGCAGGCAGAGCCTGGCTTCGGATCAAAGATGTGCGGCAAATGGAAGGGCCGCACATCAGAAACGTCGTGGAAGGCATCCTGCACGGCGTTCAAGTTGCCAGGTTGGAATCGATGTTTTGTTGAAGCTTTTCAGAGGGTGTTACTAGATGCCACAACTCTCGATGCCAGCTCCGATGCTCACGAAATGTCATAATTTGAGTAGCTGGTTTCACATGCCCATCCCAGGAGTCCTTCACAATGAGCTTAACATCGAGGTCTCCCTTCATCATTGGAGCAGCCATTTGCTCCACCCATGGGCTTCCACAGGTGCAGTCAGCTGGTGGCAAAGGTTTGGGAGGACCCGCTGGTGGCAGGAGAGACTTGTCCGGATACCTTGCAGAAAAATCCCGGACCAGGGAGATGAGTGGGTCAAAACCTACGGCCTATGACCCTCTGGGAATTTAACAGCTTGCCATGGAAAAAGTGTTTTTGATGGGTAAATCATCTATAAATAAATGAGCCACAATTATTTGTAAGAGCAATGTCAAATATTGTCAAATTACCAAAGGGTATACCAGATTTGGGGTGAATGAATCTCCACCTAGCTATTTTGAAGTGGGCTAGTTCACCCAGTATTTCAGACAACAAAACATTGCCTATGTTTTACTAATTACCTTTCTTCAAACATACACTGGTACACCGAAATAGCTGGTGGAAGGATGGCAATCCGATGTTGATCCCTAAAAGAGGATTCCGTAGCGTGTCCCACAGTTGTCCCGCAGCTACTGGCTCATTCCAACATTGACCCTGGGGAAAAGCACATGAAAGGCAAAGGAAATGGCATGGCAAGGGGTGGCACATTAGACTCCAAGCAGCTTTGGATATTGGCAAGTTGGATTCGTAGGGTAATCACTGTTGCATGGTGGCTGCAAATAGCGGTAACCCTCCATCTTGAGGGCCTGGCAGTGCAGCACCCTACAACTCTGACTTGCCCTTGATACGATATTGTGTAGACCGGGAGCTTGAGAACATGTTCCATGATATTTCACCACCTTTGGATTTGCGCGAATTTGTCCTGCATCTGAATGCTCGCCCGTTGCAAGAGAATTTGAAACCTTTCACCGGCCTTTCACCCGCTTTCAAAATGTGCAGAAATGGCTTAGTGACTGGTAGTGGTGAGATTCCTGGTGCCGCCTCAAGCAATGGCTTTAGCATGACACCAGTCTTCTGGACAGCTGTCACCACGCGTTGCCGGGCACCAGTCGATTTACCAAAGAGGAATGCCAAATAGTCGGACACAGCCTGGCACGTTTCCTCCGTGGTTTGAGGTCAACACAATGTGTCATATGCTAAATGTTCGCTATTGAAGGGGGGTCCATATGTGTATATAAATGTAAATAGATCGATATATATATATATACTATATATATATACTATATATATACTATATATATATACTATATATATACTATATATATACTATATATATATATATACTATATATATATTCATTATATATATTCATTATATATGTATATATATATACTGTATATTACTGTATAATATACATACGTATATATAAACTAAGATATACTAAGTATATAAACATAGAAAACCATATCATATAGCTTCTTTCGTGATTCAACAACTCTAGACTCTAGTCTAAAGTTGTCTGTAGTCTACAGTCTTGCGGAAGTGCAGAATTCAGGGATCCTCCACAGGTGAGATACTGAAGGCCGTTTGCTGAGTCTCAAAGTCATACGACCACGAGTGATACAACCAGTGGCCGAAACAATCAGGAAAATATATAACTCATAACGGAAGAACGGACTTTCACACCCCAAATTCTGTTTCAAACATGTGAAAAACCCATTCAAAAACCACTTCATCTAGATTTCTTGAGGCATCGGGTCATGTTCCAAAATCCCCAAAAAAAGATGTCCCTTCCACCCCCCCCAAGGCGGGCCCCAAGGCCTCCCCAATCATCTGATGACCCTCAGGCTGCGAATGCTCCGCGCGCAGGTCATTCTGCCGGACATTGCCGGGCAGATCGCCACTGCTGAAGCTCCAATGACCTGGGAGAGCCAGTGGTTTTCTTCGGCAGTGCAGGTCGTATAAAACGTCATGCTTAACGATGATTTGAGGCATCGATAGCTATAATAGATATATCATATATCTAGATATCATATATCTAGAATATAGATAAATATCTATAATAGATATAGCATATATCTATAATATAGATATCTATAATAGATATTCAGGAAACATTCCCTTGGCATATTTGGTGGAGCCAAGTTGCTGAGACCCTGCAGAATCACCACTGGATTCTGCAAAGCTTTGGGATCCTGGACAGGCCATCAGGGAATGGGGGATGCCCCAATAGCTGGATGGTGAAAAAAATGGAAAATCCAAAAAAAAAGATAGATGATTTAGGGGTACCTCTATTGTATAATATTGTATATTATTAAACTTGTATCTACTTAAGCTTCACTTATACATACCTCGGTGATAGGCATTGATGACTTTCTTTTGAACGAGTTGGGATCATCGTGAAACCCACTGACCCAGTTCCAGGTCCTCCGGTCCACCAGGTTGCTCCACTTGATGGAAATAGGCTTCAGCTTGTCGCGACAGCCGCAGCAAGCCATCTAAATCCCCATCCAGGGTCAACGTCGTCGGCAGTAGACCTTGACGCCCCGCGTGAATGGCCGCGCCACAGGCAAACTACAAGTACTGCTGTGAAAAATACAATGAACATCATTTGCAGGGCATAATTCTGGGTAAATCATAATATTTCACTAACCTGAATTAAGGCCATTTGGGGATGATTTCCCTTATTAACCATGATTCCAGTGAGGTCGCAGTGAGGTCGTTATAATTTACCCAAATAATTGTACATAATCAACAAAATACCCTAGATGGAGGGACAACAAACGGGTGCATTGTCAATTTGTGATCTTCAGCAAACCAGATCAGAAATGCAATAGAATGCACCTCATCTGCCCAAAGTCCCAATTCTACACCCACTTCGTTGCCTCAAGTCGCTTCAGCCAATAAATAACATCCCACACCACCATCACCCAGGGTCCCAAACATTCCCAAAGCCCCAGAGCTTTCAGATCTTTCAGATCTGCAGAGTCCTATCCGGGTCCTATGGGGTGCCAAATCATCCAGGTCACTGGAGTTTCGATAGTGCCTCAGGATGGCGCTGCCCGTCAGCACCAAGGCATCAAACTTCCGCTTCGGCACGTTGGCCAAATACAGCTGGCAGCACACGGCACCCAGGCTATGGCCCATCAACACAAAGCGATCTGCCTTCATGCCCGCCTAGATCAGCCACAGAAACAAATGCCATTGATGATCACAGATGGCAGCCAAAAATGACAAAATGTGATGGTAGAATGATGAGTTGCGTGATGAGTTTTGAGCCACTGCAATACTGAGACTGTTTGAATGGCAGTTCTGGAGTTTTGAAGAGCTGACCAACAAAAAAAACATTTGAACAAAATACTGACCAAAGCCCAACAACTTCAGACTTCAGACATCTTCAGACATCTTCAGCCCTTCTGGATCCTAAAAGGGGCCTTGCTCATTCTCTGCAGCATCTCCTCCACCTTCCGCGCGAAATCGATCTCCGCGATGTCCAGCAGGTGCTGTGGGACTCCCACCCAGAGTCGATTGCTGGAGGCGGCCTGGATCGCCTGCAGCATGGGTTTGTAGCCCAGCACTGGAGATTTCGCCCCTTGGATGAAGATCAAGGCGATCTCCAGGCCCTCTGAACCGTTGCGGGGCGGCAAAACGAAGCTGTCCTTAACGCTGAAACGACAGTTCAGCAAGAGGGGAATGATTGATGGTAAAGAATGTAAAGAGATGTAAGGTGGGGTTTCAGCCAGATGTCATGAAAGTATATGAAAGTCTTGAGAGTTTTGCACGCAATGCTGGCAACATTCTGCAACAGACAGCATGATCTCTTGGTTTTCTTGAACTTAAGTCAAGCCGACAACTCTAGCCCAGGCTCATCTGCAGCAATGCAGGAAAACAGACTTGCCAGGAGTAAACGAAGCATGGCAGCGCCACCAAGCTTGCTTATCTGGCTTACTATTAATCAAAGAGCTTCAGATAGCTGAGGCGTTCTGAGGCGTTCTGAGGTGTTGCAGGAAGAATTGAAACATATTGAAACTACGTTTCAGCTTGGGCCAGTCCTTTCAAAGGCAGAATCTCACAATGGATATAAGAACGAAGACTGCCTCTTCTCCGGCCAGTTGGGTTCCATTTTATAGGTCACCAAATGAGTTGGGATCATACATAGTCACCCAATAAAAACCAGCACCAACTACTCCTGTGTGAACCATCAATTCTCCACAAAATCGAGATAAAACGCCTTTCTCTGTAAATATTAGGCACTCATTGGCACCCTCAAATGTCAAAGTTGATGGTTAACACATGTTAACACCTCATTCTCCCAATGAAACTGCCATTTGATCCCCCTCCTGAGGCTCTCCCAAAGGACCGCAGGGGCAAAGGCCAGCACAGCACACATAGGGCTCGCCGGTGATGTCCTCAGTCTAGGGATGTAGGGAATGGGCCGAAAAACAAGGCCAAAAGGAGCCAAAATTGTAAAGGGATCCATAGGGTAACCCCAAATCCAAGGGTCAATCATCATCATAATTTCTTCATTAAAATGTCAATAGATGATATCATAAATGGGGGTATACGTTACAGTTGTGTAAACCCACTACGAAACCATAATCATCCAAAAAAGGGTGTTGGTTTTTTCACACCATCCCCGTCCTGGTAGGTTCAAATACGGAGCTATGAGGTATACACCTTTTCCCAGCTTTCACACAGAGACACACCCAGGGTCATGGATGTATCATGATGTATTTCCGAGGTCCCGACCAGCAGCTCGGTCCTCTGCTGGTAGCTTGCGCCTCACATGCTCCGCTGTTGGGTTTTTGGGGCTCCGCAAAAGGTACGTTGTAACCGGATGTTTTAAGATAAGTTGATGATGGATGTTACAAATATCATATTTATCTATGAATTCTACTATATGTATCTTTAAGGGTTTCTAGATGTTCAACCTTTTGTTTAACGTCTGTTTAAACCGAGACAACCTGAGATTCTGATACCAAAAACGATTTCGATCGATCGCCAAGGCGCAGCAAATGCAGCAACAACCTGAGGGCTGTGAAGATGAGTTCCTTCCATCGCTGTAGATATGGCAGATATGATATTAATGCAGATGTTAATCGCAGATGTTAATTGCTGATTTAATATGTTTTATTCATATGGTTTAATATGTCTTAATATGTTTGAAATATGAATGTCAATGGATTGGTTTAAGGGAAAATCTACAGGAAACCATGGTTTTTACATGTTTTTACCATCAAATATAGGTCTTTCCTGTAAATTTTCCCATCATCCAATTCTATGAGAATGAGATGAGGCTCAGTGTTGATTGTATGATATCAAGAAATCAGGGAATCTGTTTGCGAAGCTCATCCAGCCTTTGCGCTAAGTTCCAGACCGTAGAGACAAGAGGCAGGCGCCTGCCCAAATGATCTCAGTAAGGAGAGGCTGGTTATGAAATAACCACTGATATATGGGTATTATCTGTATATTTGGATATAACCACTGGTTACAATAATATTTGGATATGGGATGATATGGGTATGTATAGTATTACCTGTTGATCCTAAAATAACCATATCTGTTGATCCATAACCATATCTCAATAGGAGTATCTATCGATCAACATCATATCTTTCGCTCCAGACTACAAGACGTCTCTTTCACTCCAAATAGGACATCACGAGCAACTTCCGCGCTTCAGTGTGGCCCAAAACACCAGCAACTCTCTAGTCAACGTCAACGTATGTGCCATGTGCTTGTTGAAACATGACATAATATTTTAGGAATCATGTGAATTCCGAATCTTTATGGAACAATCGTCTATGAACGGACGGAGGCCTCACAGGGAGCCTGAAACATCTCTGTCTTCCAGTGGCCAGTACATGCTGCCACCAACTCCTCATTCAACAGGGCATGCCCCAAAAATGGCAACCTCATTTTTTTAATGTATGTACGTACGTACGTACGTATGTATGTATTGTATGTATTGTATGTATTGTATGTATTGTATGTATTGTATGTATTGTATGTATTGTATGTATTGTATGTATTTGATGTATTGTATGTATTGTATGTATTGTATGTATTTGTATTGTATTGTATTGTATTGGTATTTGTATTTGTATTGGTATTTGTATTGTATTGTATTGGTATTTGTATTTGTATTGGTATTTGTATTGTATTGTATTTGTATTGTATTTGTATTGTATTGTATTGTATTGTATTGTATTGTATTGTAATGTATGTATGTATGCACCTTTGAACCGTTGAACCATTGTTTTTTTGTGGGGTGGCATTCCAGTTTTGGACAGTGCTTTGTCCAATGACAGGATTCAATGGATGGCTGGATGATGCAAAATGTGATGGACCGGATCTGCTTGCTGTCTTTAACTTTCCGATTCCACCAGCAACATTTACCTCTCACCCCAAGTTGTAGCAGGAAAGAAATGACAACGTCACTATGAAACCAAAGCAGTTCAAAAATCCAAATGACATTCCGTCTAAATCATCAAGGGCTTCAATAGTAAAATGAATAACCAATTCTGTGGGTCCATTGCTATCCCATGTTATTCGGCCAGCCCCAGTTCGAAGCATCAGTCCATACCCCCTGACTCAGCAAGGATCCTGCTTCAGCGGCATGTCTACTTCGACCCTGGCGCTGCGCTGATGGTCCGTTTAGACACGTGAATGTGGCTGGCACTGAACACAACATGAACCAAATTCTGGTTGTATGATCTTATTATGTTATATGTGCAAGCATTTTCCAACATGTTCTCTTCTGTTTGCTTCTGTTCATTCGTCGCAACACATACAGCACAGCCACCAATGACTCCACACTGATCCCGGCCCCAAAGCTGGACCCTTGGGCCTCTCGCGACAGCCTTTGAAAAGACTTTGTTTTTCCTAGTGCTACGATCTTGAGCCAAGTTGCAGCGTGACGATGAAGGGACAACACTCCAGTCATGTTCCCTTTAAAATAAGTGGATGGTGTAACGAAACCATCCGGTAATCAAACATGGCAATGGAAAACCTCCCATTTATAGATGATTTTCGCGTTAAAACCTCTGTTGTTCCTGGTGATTTTCAAGCTAGCCATGTATTTTCATGTATAAAATAAAACAAATCTCACCACTTTCCAGCTTCGCATCTGGGCATCAGGGCTGGCATGGGACTCTCCATGGTTGCCACTGTGGCCACTGTTGCCACTTCCACCTGGCCCCCAAGGGATTTACCCCATCCCCAAGATGTGGCATTGAGTTCAAACCCTAAGATTATCTAAGAAAACCATAGAAAACCTATCGGGGTGCCACGAATTCTGACGGAAGCCTGCCCATGAGGGTAAATATATATAATCATGGAAATACTTAGATGGGGGTTCTCCTGTTCTGCAAATCCGACATATAGTAACTAACCCAACACCTGTGCATATCGTTGGTATCCCCTCACCGCTCATGAAATATGCAAAGAGATGTGGAGCATTTGATTCATGGGACCCCAGCAGTGGCAAGAAACCGGACCTCGCTGATGCTTGGACCATGTTGAGAGGTGCATGGACTTGGTACTACCAACCTGGGCAGAAATCAACCTTTCTGGATAGCTGGAAGCTGTTGACGGGATGATAATTGTCCCATTGAAATGGGACTCGTTTAGGTATATATATATGCAATGTATACATGATTATTCTTATTCTTATCATTATTATTTCACTAATGAAAATAATTACTATAGATAAGATATGATGATATGATGATATGGTTTGTGTCTGGAACACTGTAGTTAGTATAACCTAAAGTATAGTATAGCCATGTGAATAAAGGCAATGACCATGAATCATTGGATCAAGAGTCGTGTACAAAGACCACCGTTCAGTGTGTCTAAAGGTGATGCAGAAGAATCCTCTGAAATAAGACATTCTATACAAACCTCCGCCAACTGCAAACATGGCGTTCCCAAGTAGTCGGTTCTTTGGACTACCTTTTTCGGTCCCAATAATATGAAAGTCTAGGGTCATGGTGGCATGTTTTAATGCATGTCTTGGAAAACACTAGCGATGATGATTGGTGACACCCCACTTCAATATTGCTCGGGCTTTGTAGGATGGGCCTTTTTTGCATCCATATACATTATACGTACTATATTTTTGGGAGGATGAACATCCATGAACATCCATGAACATCCATGAACACTTCAATTTTTCAATTTTTGGCCCCCTTTGATCCACAGAACAGGTGGACCTGAGAGGATGTCTCAGGCTCGCACGAACGGGTGGAGCCTCCAGCGTTGCCTGGCAAGGGGCCAGCCATATCCAGTCATAAATTGGTAAAATATATAACATTAACATTAATTATCCATTAGATAATTTAGATATATATGTTTTTGAGTGATTAAAATCACAACAATTTGGTATAAAATATATTCGAACAGATCCGGACGTTTGCCCGGAGCCTATGTTTTTTCGGGTCAACAGACCCCCAGGAAGTCGTGGAAGGGTTCTTGACGTATATTTCTGGTTCTCCCGGATCCTAGGTTTTCTTGCAGAAAGCAGCCTTTTTGCACCACTTGTATTTTGGATAAGATAGAATATAACCATTAGAAGACCTTTATACGTCTATACGTATTGTCTGGAGGGGGTGGCAGATTTAGATCCTTCTGTAATGATGTAATATGATGGAAGAAAATTTACCATAATATAACCATTATAAGACCTGTATACGTATTGTTTGAGGGGGTGGCAGATTTTAGATCCTTCTGTAATGATGTAATATGATGGAAGAAAATATGACATAATATCTCAGATTTTGATTCAATATAGAGTCATTACATCGTGGGAAAAATGCCACATCATGGAACCAATGGTAAAAATGATGGAAACCCTGCGGATTTGGATGAGAGAACTGTTAAAACCGTGGCAAAAAAAAAAATATGTGAGCATGGGCGAACGTCTGGTTCTGCGAGAATATATGTTAAGATATTATCCAAATTATAGATATATTTTTCTATGATTAATATGGGTAATTATAATAGACAACGTATTACAAACAGTAAGATCCCAAGATTCACATTACAATGGTGTAATGATAATGATCTATTGTGGGTGCTCAGATTCTCAAGGGGGCAGGTCGCCCTCAGGAGCCCCGTGAAATGTATCGATGCAAGTCCAACTTCATATTGAAATCAAGATCTCCAACATTTTTCTTGGTCAAGTTGAAACCCCAAACCTAGACATGCTGATCGTTTCCTTACACTGGCACATACTGGCACTTAATCCAACTTACAACTAGCAAATATATGCACATACAGCAATTGCAAATATACATATGGACGGGAATTGCTACAATGATGAAACCAATTATCTTCGATGACTCAACGATCCCAAGTTGATCATATTCCTCCGCCGAGGATATGGCTACCTGTGCCCTGGCCGAATGGACCATAGGTGAGCCGTTTCAAATCAGCGCAAAACACAGATTATCCATGTAACTTCCGGGTTGTCATTGGATGGATTGTGAACAAGTTGTTAAAAACAACATTAATCTTCATAGTATCCACAAAAAATGGTTCAAAGATGCTCAAAGTATCAACCTCCAGGTGTGGGCAGCGGCGTTGACGCGGCTGCGACTGGGGCCACGTCGGCCTCACGGCCTGAAGTGTCATCATCGTTATCCTAACTATTCCAATTCAACAAATATGTAAATATAATGAATAAGAATGATATAGATTGTTATAGATACATCATTGATAGTTCTGTATCAACGATTCGGAATAATGATTATATTATTATACATAACAGTATGGAAGTAGCACAGTATATCATATATATATATATATATCCCTGTTTTGCCTCCCTTTCACAAAGGTTCCCGCCATCCTATGTACAACGCTCTCTGTCAGCTGGTCATGGCTTTTGAAGCAGGACCAACTGCACATGACTCTTCCATAGGACATTGAACCTTGCTTTGAACTTCTTCCACTGAAAAACATCATCGGGCGGGCGGCTGAGGGCCCAAGAAGCTTTGATGCAAGGTTGTTTCACTCACGACTTCAAAAGGGATAGAGGTGCATCCCTGTTTTGCCTCCCTTTCACAAAGGTTCCCGCCATCCTATGTACAACGCTCTCTGTCAGCTGGTCATGGCTTTTGAAGCAGGACCAACTGCACATGACTCTTCCATAGGACATTGAACCTTGCTTTGAACTTCTTCCACTGAAAAACATCATCCGCTCATAAATTGCTGCTCTGCAAGACCAAAAGCAGCACAGAGGATGGCAAAAGAGAAACGACTAAGCTCCAAAATCATAGACTTTGACCACGGACGCAGCTCATGCAAAAGGAGTTGTGCTGACACTTCTTGCAGGTAAAACTCCAGAGTTTTTGTTCTGCCCAGCGCCCACGCCAGGCTATTAGAGGAATATCTTGAATGCAGGTGTACATGTATGTTGCCCCACTGCCTCTCAGCGAGGCAGGAGTCGCACCTCGTTGATCTTGGCGGCATGGGATCCCTAGCCGCGCCATCACGCAGTTCCATTGGCGCCGAAACTGGGCCATTGAACCAGTGTACAAACGTTGGGACAACTGCAACTGGCCGAAAATGGCTTCGACCAGAGCTATGATTCCTGCATCATCTATCCTACAATGTTGCCTTCGTGCAAAGCGAGCAGTCTTGGGACTGCGCAGATGAACAAACATGCAAGCCATGTCATGACCTACATCACTGGGAAAAACTAAATCGCTGCGAACCAAGCCAACAATCTCAGAAGGATGCAGCATTCCAGCAAAGCCTAGGAGCACGAGGGCACTCCAGGCACACCAGCCCCAGAGGGCCCCCAAGGCACAAGCTGCACGGACAGCAACAGCTGGTAGTACGGCCCTACAGGCCCCAGGTTCATGATGCTGCCACTTCTTATCAATTTGCCACGCCAGACCCAAATGGGAACGAGTCTGAGGAAACACATCCTGGACAGCAGTAATTGCATACACTAGCAGGTATCTGGGATATCCTTTTTCAAACGGGAAAAGTCCATACGCTCGGAGACCGTAAGCCAGTGATTCAACTGAACTGCAAATCTGCTCCCAAATAAATCCTCCGGACTCGCACCAGGTTCGAAAGGCTTGCAAACAGCGAGTCATTCTTGACGATGTCTCTTTGGCAAAACCCACGGTCAAATCCATCGCACCCCTAGGAACCGGAGATGGGATTCCAGGGCCAGGATTGGGTTCGATATCTCCGGCCAACATCAGCAAAAACCGGAGCCAGCGAGCTGGATTTCGACTAACTCGGGACGACGCAACTACGGCGTCGAATTTTCCATAGTGGCCCTTCTCAAGGTCGGAGAGCCAAGCTGGGCAGTCTTTGGTGGGACCCCTGACAGGGTGCCCGCGAGAAGGCTCATCAGAACGGTTATGTTTGGAATAACAATGAAGCCCCCCGGGGTAAAGGTTCCCTCCTATTACATACCCAAGACTCCCTTGTAGAATTCTGCTAATAGCAAATGAACTAGACCGACCTTTGGCAGCGGCCCCTAGAGTAACCCGACTATCCAGAATGCCAATGAAACGTGAGTCTCTGAAAGACTTTGCCATACTTTTGAGCCACGATTTATAGGTCCTAGTCTCATTAACGTTTATGTGACCTGGCTTGGCAAATTTGAAACGGAAGACTTCTGAAAAATGCAAACACTCACACAACTCAGTGATCCATTCCGGATCTTCGAACCACGGCCTCGGCCCAAACACTGGTTCGTTCATGGGCAGAACGCAGAGATCATCGGATGAAAGGTTCAACTCAGTCAACGTCGATTCCCGCGCAGCCGAAGGGATCGGACCCATGGACTGCAATCGGCTTCGAGCAGCACCCGAGGCCATAGCTTCTACCAACCTCAGCGGATAGGATGCAGAAAAAGCTGAAACAGCACTTCCTGCTTGTGGAACTTCCCCATATACAGTCATTGCGTCAGGCTTATACATCTTATCAAACTCATCAACCGAACTATGAGTGAAATGACCCTGGATCACGAAATGCTTATGGTTTTTAGGGCAGCTACAGCGGGTGCTCAGAGGCACCAGCCAGGGTTTATTGTGGAGCCATTTGGATGGCTTCATAAACGCGCTGCCGTACGCACAAAAAGCAAAATGAGTGATTACACATCCTAGTTTCACCAAGGTCAAATAGCAATGCAAGAGAAACAAACGACTGCTTCGAGGTTGTTCAACGCTGATATAAGCTCCCCCCTGGGTGGCAAGCAGCAGCAAAATGGCAGTACGCTGGGCTAGCTGGTTATGATAAGCAGTGTAACTATCCTTAGGATTAAACCCGAAGGGGACCTGTTTAGACCTAACCTGAGGCCTCCTGAGTGTACCGAAAGATGGGCAGGGGACTCCTGCGTGCCAATCTCGAACTACCCTACGCAAAGCCAAAGCTGCCAACTCTTGGAAAGTCGACATTGCTGTGAGATCTCCGACGCGCAGGCGACGGCCATCCACATCGATACCATCGTGGACAGCCAACCCATGGCGCTCGTGCGCAGCGGTCCAATTGCCGGACCCTCTGAAAAGCTCAATGCAGTCATAAACAAAACCTGGCGATATGCACGTTCAGCATTGGCAAAAAACAAGGTGTCACGTTTGGGGGGCTTAGTTTCTAGTTCATCAAATGATACCCGTTGAATTCCTACGTGATCATCGATAGCCAACAATTCCACAAAATCGCCTCGGGGAATAGGGTGCCTATACCTAACTACCTCACTCTCAACCATAGACCCACCAAGTTGACTTAGTACATTGTGATGGGCCTGCTGGGCAACTTCGACAGCAAGTGAGTCGCCCATGGCTAAAGATGAAAGGCAAATTAAAAGGTCACCACACTCCCGATGTTCAGGTTTGAAACACGCAAGATGCTCTAACTCATGTGGGGCAAATTTGAAACGGAAACTGTTACGCTCGGCGCGTTTTTGGGTGACTTTGAAGATGTAGTAGAAATCCGTGAGATCGTCAGCTGAAAACCTGAAACACTCCGAACCCTCCAGAGATAACAAAGACAACATGGAGCCAGGGGCCAAACTTTTCGTGAAATCGCTCACAGACAACATCCTAGAGTTAATATTTTGGGGATTAATGATCAACCGGTCATGATCGTAGTCCTTAGGAACAGCGAAAATTCCTTTCATCAGCAGGCATCAATCTGAGGGCTCCTAATTTATCCCACCGCTGAGCTAAGTCCAAAAGCTCGGCCTTTGAGCAATGCATTTTGGCAGGCCGGCTTCGCGGCCAGAAATCTTTTGGCAACCTCAGGACTTCTGGATCGATGAACGCTGCTCGCACGAGTTCATTGCTCAAATATGGCACGGCATCGAAGCTCGGGGGGTGGTCCCACTTGATGCGAGACGAGATGACTTTCTTAGCACCCGAGACAGGCTTCGCTGAAGGGGCACTGGCAAAAGTGCACTGATGATCCAAAACATGCTGGTCACTTTGGGTGTTCCGAAAACATTTTGAACCGTATGGATCAAACTCTTCATGCAGCATAATTACAGTGGCTTCGAGGTCCTCACCCGACATATGGCAATGCGGTAGTTCCAACAAGCTGTTAATTAAGTCTTGACACTTAGATGAAAACCTGCCTAAGTCAGATGGGGTAAAATTACTCATATCAGCAAAATGGATCACCAAATCTTCTATATGCTCAATGACTTGATGTTGAGCTGGAGTAATCTCCCACCCGACACGGGCTTCAGGAGGTGGCACGGTGGGGTGCCCCAAAAGTTCCCAATTCAAAGCGCTCACAATGAGTTGCACCGTCCGGTGCTTCACAGCGAGTCGTCGGCGACGTGCACGACGCTTCGGACCAAGACGCTTGCTCGCCGTCCAACGCCACCTCGGTGGTGGGACAGGCCACAATGCAGACCCACGGGGAGCCTGCTGCATGGTGGAGGCATCTGGTGTCAAAGCGATCCTACAAAAATGCGAAAGCCCTGTTCGGCCGCGCAAAAAGCTCTGACAACATGCTTGCATTAAATTAACGGACTTAAACAACTGATTAGGGGCAGGATTAGGATCGGGTAAATTCATCCTATTAGTGAACATCTCAGTATGGTCATGAAAGGTTGAATTAAGATGATCAGGCGATGCATGAGTGGATTGTGGAACATCGGAAACCAAGAAACTGCAATCAGCCTCTGCAATGGCACCGGCAGCGCTCATACTCTTCGGTTTAAGGCTATCATGACAGCACCCATGGGCTACATCGGCAGAGTGCGGCTCAAGGCCCCGATAGCACTGTGAGTCAGCTAGGCCGCTGACGACTCTTCTGCATCGGTCCCCTTTCCTGCCCCCTTCTTGGGCTTTTTGGGAGGCCTCGGAGTCTTCTTTGGCTTGTCCTCCCCTGAGCTCTGAGCAGCGGCTGCTGCAGGTTTGCCTTTGTCTCGACCTAGAGTGGCCATTCTGGATTCCAGATAGTCCAAATCTCGAAGATAGGCTAAATTCGCCGACACCCAAAGAGGATTCGACAACCTTGAAAACGGCTTGAGGCCAGGTGTCTTCCTCAACGAGAACATCATCTGGGTGTTTGGATCGGCGAATCCACTCATCAGCCAGGATAACTCCACCTTGCCACTGTCCAGTGCCGTCTGCTCCACAAAAATGAGAGCCCGGCCCAGAAAGCCTTTCATCTCCACATTGTTCGACTGGTGGGCGATGGCCCAGCCCTCCGCGAGGAGACACCCGACATGGGCGAGTAGCTTGTGGTCTGCTAGAGGCACTCGACGCTCCAGATACTTCTTCATCAGGAACCCGTCCTCTTTGAAGTCCGGTATCCCCAGCTCGGCAAGGGCGTTCAGCCTCACAACTTCGGCGACTTTGCTCAGGTCTGCCATCTGCCGAACAAAGAGATCTCGAGCTGCACAGCCTTTCGCTCCGGTGGAGCTGCTTCCGGATGCGCTGTCCGAGCCGCTGGCGAGAAGGCTTGCCATGGTATCTTTTGGCTGCAGAAACTTTTGCAGGAGCACACTGTTCTGATGGACCTGGGTGATGAGCAACTTCTGCATAGGGTCGGATACACCTTGAAGGTCTGGCAAGCCCAGCGTCATGTCGGCCTCCTCGATCACACCCTTTTCGAACTCGGCTAGAACCTGGTCGGCTCCTGCAGTTCCATTCGGCAGGTGTGACGTCAGTCGACGAGGGTCCCCCGTCGTCACTCGAGAAGGCGAGTGCCTGCCAATTGTCGTAAACGACCCAAGTCTTGAGCGCCCAACGTCTGCGCTTGGCCCTGGAACAGCTGATTGCTGTTGGTGGCGATCCCTGGCATTGGAGGCACTGGAGGTGGCCGAGTCGACTGGACAGCAGACAGCTGCGCAGTCAACTGGGCGACCTGTGCCTTCAGACCCTCGACTGTAGCTATCTCGGAGGCTGTCATGGGGTCGCCGTCTGCCTCGTCCGGCTGGAAGTCGCCCGCAGAGAAGTACTCCTCGGCTGTCTCGCGATCTAAATCTCCAAGAATCCACTGATTCGCCAACTCGATGACCGACCTGGCGGTAGGCCGACCCGCTGTGTCGCCGACCGTGAACTGTTCCAGCTCGATGGACCGAACCAGACTGCCACGGAGCGCGGCAGACTTGTAGAACTGCTCGACGGTGTCCCAGGGCAGATCGACCAGGGTGCATTCGGCCTGGCCCAAGCCGCGCCCACGCATGGTGATGATCTCGACCATTCCTGAGTGGAAAGCGGGCTCGGCGGTCTCGTTTGCAACCTGAAAGTTCTCCACCAAAGGTTGAAAATCGCCAACATCTGTGGGGAAGCAGATCATGAAGCCACCGGCTCTGACTTGGACTAAAATAGCAAACTCCTACCACTGTCTTTCCTCCTGAATCGTCTGCTCGAAGAGGCAGCCATAGTGCGGGCAGCGAGGCAGGCCTAGCTGCGGTCACACTCTTGACTAGCTCCTCAACTTCCGCCCTAGTAGTAGGGCTGCGATTCAACGAAGCTGGTTCGGCCATACCCTCTTCGCACCGTACAAATAAGCTTCTGCTTCAGTGCGGGTGGCAAAGGCGTGGCACACGGTTGATCGATCAAAATCGGAAAACTGGTTCCCACCACACTGATTGATGAAGGTGGCGTAATCAGTGGTCCAGCCTCCGGCTGGCAGAGATGGAGAACGAAGGATCACGTAGATGGAGTTCCGGAACTCTATGCTCGGAGTGGAAGCCTCAAGGATCTCCCCTGCGAGTCTCCGGCTGGCAGCAACACCAGCTCGGAAAGCCCTGGCAAGCCGGGCTTTGGGAGTCCAGGTTGCACTGGACCCGTGCAGCCTTCCCTCCAGGAAGGTAAGGAAAGGCAAAGGAATCGCGGCCAGATCACTGACCCCGGTTGCAGCAAGGAGCCGGTCTTCCAGCTCACGGCTCACGTTGAACCGATCCACAAGCTCCAGATCCGGTGGCCCACTTGGCGTTGGGGTCACAGTCACCTCAGGCCGGTGAGCTCCGGGCTGAGGTGTCACGGTCACTCTAAGGTCAATTCGCAGTCCAGAGAACAGTAGAGTGATATCCTGAGTCTCTGGGTCCAAGGATTGCATTCACAGCCTCCGCGGCTGGTATTGGGCCAATCTATCTCTAACAGTCAAGGGCTCGACAATGCCCTGGTTCACCAGAAATTGAATAGCCAAAAATGCAGCCTTTCTGCAAGATTGCGAGCACAAACAGGCGCTCACACACGCCCCCAAGCAGCAGCCTAGAAGAAAGAAGGCCAGAAAGCCGAATGCAATGCCGCCCCAAGGACAGGAACCGGATGGCGACCACCAAAAACGGATCTCGCGAATGAAATCTAGAGGGGTCCACCCTACGCTCATTTGAACCCAAGAAGCTTTGATGCAAGGTTGTTTCACTCACGACTTCAAAAGGGATAGAGGTGCATATTATAAATGATGACATTAAGAATACTATGGATTATTATTGAATGAAACTTCAAATGGAAGCTGAAAGATGACCAGTTGCTCCTGCTGCTGCTGGTGATGTCTGGCAATTGGCTGGTGGAGTTTTTTTCTCAAAGGTGGCCTGCTATCTTGAGTTTAGTGTGACCTTCAAACCTAGAATGTTTAGTAAATTCCTACAATAATAGTGATAATTTTCTGTTCTATCTTGTTGGACATGGATTTCCGTAAAGGTCCAGCAATGTTCAGCCACCTCTTGGATGCCCCACCCTCTTCCGCGCTTTTGTTGTCAGCACCGGCTCCTGCAAGGAGCGGCTTGGCACAGGGCGGCAAAGATTGTGGCGGGAGGATGACACATATAACTATAAAAATGCCATAAAATACCATGATATAAATACCATTAAATACCATTAATATACTATTAAGGTATGATTCTACAAACATATGATATACTATTGAAGTATGAGAAAGATACTCATAAAGTATGATACAAACTCATAAAATACTCTTTAAATTGGTAGCTTCCCGTGTAAGCTAGGGCATTGTTCATCCTGGAGCATTCTCCAGCCACTTCCACACTGTTGACACCATCTGCCGAGCTCAATTTACAGCAGAATATCAGGCCTTTGGCATCTTCAGACCCTCCTTGGTTCTCAAGGTCATTGGATTGATTTAAGGATATTTAAGGTAGAATCATGAAAACTCAGCACAAACCGAGTCTGACTTACGTGGCTTTAGTCACTTTAGTCTCTTCACTAACTCGGGGAGTAGAGGGCTTGACATCCAGAAGAACAGCAAACGAGCCATCCAGCTGAAGTCCCAGCCACGAAAGGCAGCAGATTTCGCTGACCTTCCGGGGTGATGTCGGTCATCAGGGAGATTGCTGGGGATGCCCTGATTGGGGGATGAAAATGATTAAATCCCGGCTATTTTGGTGTGAACCAAAAAGGGAACCCATGGGAACCCTTTGGTTTTGACATGTTTTGACTCAGTTCGCGGAAGTTTTGCAGCTCAGTTCGCTCGCGGCGCAGCATCTTGTTTTTCACTTTGTCGCTGCCCCTGGACTCAACTCGGTTCACAAGTCCAGCCCACTCCACCGACTTACTCCTGCGAAGGGTGCGCTGTGACAGTCTCTCAGAGCAGATCTTGGAAGTTTGTGGAAATTTGGATTTGCTATATGCGGAATATTGCGGAATGATAAATATGATGATATAGAGCGGTTGGAAATTATCATCATAATATCTATATGCTTGTAAAAAAAAAACAAAAACAACGGCTGAATCACAGCATCCCTTAACAGGCGCCCTCGCCGCCCGACCTGGCTACTCGTTGCCCTGCAAAGAGTAGCAGCTCATCTGAGACTTCAAAACCATCCTGGGCAGCGAAGGTTCAGATGCGAAGGGATCTATAGGGACCTTAAGGGGAAAAATGGGGAAAGTTTGGAAGTCACATGCTGTTGATTTGGCTGGGTAAAAGTGTAAAAATCAAGTCTGTTTTTTTGCGAAGTGTCCCAACTTCAATCCCGAGAACAGAGTTTTCCTCTGATGTACAGATTGAAGGTTAGGTTGCAGCTGCATCGGGTTTCAGTGGTTGCTTCGTTTTCCCCTGCATGTTTTTTGATAGCATTTTGATGAACAAACCAAAAGGAAATAGATAGATGACAAGAGTTGTATCGAAGAATCGCAACCTCCTGTTGTTTCCGTTTTCGGTGATAATTAGAATCAACATGAATCAACAACCGATCAAGTGGAAGGAAACTCAGAGGAAACATTGCCACCAGCCAAATTGCAGGGCCATCAACTTTCCGACCAAGCAGTAGGCCCAAATCCCAAGTGTAGGGCAGCAATGCACGTGGCACTTGAAGCCCCTTCTTCACTAGCCATACGGAGCCAGTGGCATCTGAGTGGCACAAATGCTCCTGTGTGGAGGGATTGCAGCTGTATGTTGTCACCAAATTTGTGCCTTTTGGCAGGGGGAACCCATGGCAAAAGTAATTGTCCAATTTTATCGATCCAAAATTTTGTACAGATTGCTCAACAGCAAGCCTTCCATGATCCGGGGATGAAAATCATTGAACCCAAAATGCGTGCGCTTCAAGTTGCCCCAAGGACCCCCAAATATTGGCCATTCAAAATGGTGAACATGATTGTCTTCACCACTCGAGTTTCTTCCTTATTAATTTGTTTGGACAAATCAAAATTAAGAAAAAAAACAATAACAATAATAATCATTTGGGAGGTGGATCAGCCTCTTTAACTGTGAGGACAAAAATAGGCCTTGGGACTATTTATAATTTTCGTGAGTTATTTATAAAATATGCGTTTTACCCTCGTTGTACAAGATTGCATGATCTGTTGTACGTTGTATGTGCTAGGTCCTAGGTGATTGTGTATTTCACATAAGCTAGGTAGGTTTGAAGAAGACACACAAGTTATATTGTATTTTATGTTCATTACATTACATTACATTACATTACATTACATTGCATTGCATTGCATTACATTACATTACATTACATCATATCACATTATCATAGTTTATTTGATCATGCTATACTATGTTAAAGGGTGATTATTGTATTATATTGTATTGTTTTTCAGATATGCTAAACATACCTTGTTAAAAAATATAAACAAATCAAAGAATAAAGCGTTGCATAAAAATAGAACCGTTGTTTATACCGCTTCAAGCGGTTTCAAGCGGCTTCTGCCAAGCATCAGTTCTAGCTGTTTAGAAACAGTTCCAAACGGTTCAGAGCGGTTTCAGACTATTTTTAAAAGGATTGTTCATCCACAGCGCGGAACGGCTCGGAGCGGCTCAGAGCTATTTATACTTTCAGAGCTATTTATTATTTACAATAGTAATAATAACCATCCGATCGTCATCGTCATCCCCATCATCCTCATCATCATCCGCATCATCCTCATCATCATCCTCATCATCCTCATCATCCTCCTCATCCTCATCCTCACCCTCATCCTCATCATCCGCCTCATCCATCTATACCCATCTCTCCTCATCGCCCGGCCAAAAGTTCCAAGTCGTCTCTACCAGCTGCTGCAGTCGCATTACCTCCTCCTCCCGCAGAGGCTTCACCAACTGCCACGCCGCCTTCAGCGAGCACGGCCTCGGGCACCGGCCACGCAGCTTGCGGAAGCAGGAAACAAAGAAGCCTTCGACGTCCAACGAATGGGGCCATAAACGTCCTGGCGGAATCAAGGGGATTTGGTACCATAGAGTAGATGAGTAGACCCATGGAAACCCGAATTTGTGTTGTTTTGTAGGTGCGTCGATTACTAAACATAGCAAGCTATCCGTTTTGGGTGGCAATGATTTTGACTATTTTGACCCATACTGCGGATGGAAGCTTCTACAGTAGCAAAAAAATGCTGAGAAACCACCTACCACAGAAGAGCTTGGGCACATCTGTTCCTTCTCTGATGAATTTGGGTTCTGATTTGACCGCAATTGTTGTGCAACTGGTGGTTCTAGTGCTCCCTGTCCTGAAGAATCCACGCTAGCTCCCAGCACATCGTCCAATGAAATGCGCTCGCAGTCTTCAACGCTTCTGAGTAGCTGCTGGCAAATGCCCTCATTCTCCCACTTGTTGAGTGTGCACGTTGAATACCTTTCGTGCCGAAGCAGGACATTCACCACTAGTGGAGCAAGTTCAACGTTTCATGAACGAAGGATTCTGTCTTCAACTTGTGGTATACCAGGAGATCAGATCGCCGATCACGGCAAATGGTACCAGTACAAACCAGGCTTTCGCAGTACCAACATATGGGTGTGTCTAGAGATAGATGGGTAGATTCCATTGTATAGAATTGCCGTGTTGATGAGAAAATGATTATAATAAAGATTGGGGTATCCTATTCTCAGGCCAACAAACCCATACATTTTTGCAAAGTGTATGTAGGCGCAGCCATGGGCCATATGTATGCCGTCAGCACCAGAGTATCCATGGTGGATGTGGTGGGAACATTGCCCGGTTCCGCAACATAGCTCTATTCAAGGCATGGCACACTAGGTAGCCACCAGATTTCAATGCTTTCCAACCACTCAACAGCAGCTGAAACTGTTTCTCCTCCAGCTCTTTGTCTCGCACGCCAGCACGCAACCTGAGGGACAAAATTTTGGGTCCAAATCATACAGACTTACAACTCCCGAAATGTCAGAATCCAGAAGCAAAGAATTGCAACAGCCAAATCGTGATGATCCACAAAAAAACTGCAACTCTTGTTTTCAAATGTTAGTCACTCCGAGTCTGCAAATTTACAAGAAACTTTGGTTTCTTCTATCATGCTGAAACTCTATTCGTAGCTCCAACTGGCCCCCCATGGCTGATAGGGAATATGGATACCCATAGCTCAGCTCACTCAGCTCACCGCTCCCTCCGTTCACCACCAGATAGTCTTGAAACCCAAGAAACAACGCAAAAACATCTTTCCGCGCGTTGCCCTCGCAGCTGCAAGGTGCATCGACCAAGACGCCATCAAAGCTTTCAGGCACCAAATCACCAAATGTTCGGCCGTCCAGCAACGTTACCACGTAATTCCTGGCATGGTGTACGATGACTAAAAAGAACATGGAATAGAAATTGAATAGAATAGATAGAAAGATAGAATAGGATAATTGAGGAATTATTGTTTGTTATTGTTTGTTATTGTTTGTTATTGTTTGTTCAATAGTCTATTATGTCATTATATTGAAGAAAAACAGAGACTTCAGGGCTGGAGGGCGCGCACCATGGAAACAACAACACCTTCCAAAACCACCATCTGAATGTTTCGTGTTTTTCAAGCTTCGTGAGTCCCATTCTCAAGAAGTTGGCTCTCAGCTTCCCAGCCCTGGGTAGATCTGGTTCGTTGGCCACCACCGTGCCGGCAAAGTCGTGGGCCAGTTGGGTACTTTTGCTCCCAGGTGCCGCGCAAAGATCCAAAATCAGAGAAGCGTTCCGCGGCAGAACGGCCTGTAGCACCTTGCTGGGATGGTGATGAATTTGAGTTTTCCCATTATGGGGGTACCCGAATTTATGGATGTTTTTAGCGTGGAAAATACCAGCATCAAATGGATGATTGGGTACCTCCATTTCAGGAAACCTCCATTTGCTCATGTTCAAAGGATCACCAGAAATCTAGCATGGAATCCAAGAGTGGGTCTGAACAAAAGATCCGGAAAGGTATCATCTATATAATAGTCTAAATCCAGGTTCTGGAACATCTTACATACGGTAGGTGAGCAAACGAGTAACACTTCGGGCATCAAAATATGAAACACCCGAGAGGACACCCCCTCATAAAGGAAACCCATCACAGCAATATATCGCAATTCAACATCCATCTGAATTAGATTGAGTTGGCCTATCAAGTCACTAACGTTTTCAATATGTATACATGTATATATAATGATCATTAATTTTATCACCATACTAGTGGTACCCACGCGAGGCGGGGCGGAAGTTGCCTTAGGGTTATACTATATACCTTTCTCATCTATAGAACTTGCATGTGCCGTGCGCCAGCCAGGCCCGTGCGTGCGCGTTTTTTCCAAACTGTTGCGCTGCTGTCCAAGAACATGACCTGCGCGCGACCCCGGTGCAATGCAACGCCAAGTGAGCACTTTCTTCACACTTCGCACTGCGCTCTTCACACCCCGCACTCCACACTTCACACTTGCACTTCGCACTCCGCACTTCATCTCACCTCATCTCAATTCATGTCTTTTCATATGTCAGCTAGGTTCTTCTTAACTATTTTCATTTCATGTGAGCACAGCTCGACCTCTCTCATCTCGCCGAAGCTAGTCTCAACTCATCTCGGCTCTTCTGCACGCCAGAAAGCTTGAGGCGCAGATGCATTTACACAGAAGAGTCGTTACAAAATACTTTCTACTACAGTCAAAGCTTGCGCAAAGCACTTCCCAGTACTACTTTGTACTACAAAGCTTGCACAAAGTCCTTCCCGGCACTACTTTGTACTACAAAGCTTGCAAAAAGCACTTCCCAGTACTACTTTGTACTACAAAGCTTGCACAAAGTACTCCCCACTACTACTTTGTACTACAAAGCTTGCACAAAATACTTCCTAGCACTACTTTGTACTACAAAGCTTGCACAAAGCACTTCCCAGTACTACTTTGTACTACAAAGCTTGCACAAAGTACTTCCCAGCACCACTTTTTTACTACAAAGCTTGCACAAAGCCCTTCCCAGTACTACTATGTACTACAAACTGCACAAAGCACTTCCCAGTACTACTTTGTACTACAAAGCTTGCACAAAGTCCTTCCCATTTCTACTTTGTACTACAAAGCTTGCGAAAAGCACTTCCCAGTACTACTTTGCACTACAAAGCTTGCACAAAATACTCCCCACTACTACTTTGTACTACAAAGCTTGCACAAAGTACTTTCCAGCACTACTTTGTACGACAAAGCTTGCACAAAGCACTTCGCAGTACTACTTTGTACTACAAAGCTTGCACAAAGCACTTCCCAGCACTAGTTTGTACGACAAAGCTTGCACAAAGCACTTCGCAGTACTACTTTGTACTACAAAGCTTGCACAAAGCACTTCCCAGCACTACTTTGTACGACAAAGCTTGCACAAAGAACTTCCCAGTACTACTATGTACTACAAAGCTTGCACAAAGCACTTCCCAGTACTACTTTGTACTACAAAGCTTGCACAAAGTACTCGCCAGTACTACTTTGTACTACAAAGCTTGCACAAAGCACTTCCCAGTACTACTTTGTACTACAATGCTTTTTCACAAAGAAGTTTTTACACAGAGAAACTTTCTTGTACATAATGACAACAGACATTGCAGCTCCAAAACCGGATCCATCCCGGCGCCAAAGCCCAAAAAAAAAAATGATTTTGAAGCACTTTCTAAAAGGAATTCCAAAAGGAAAATCACCAGCGCCAAAATTACGAAAATCTGCAGCCTTGGCGCAGCCACTCCATTACGATTTACGATGTCAAGCTGCAAAAGACAATAGTATTACGCATGCAGCCGCGGCACCAAGCAACCTTGATGCAACCATTACAATGCGTTTAGCAACATCACGTGGCTAACCTGCATGTCCCTACGCACATGGCAACAAAACATGACAACAGTCATCCAGCCATTCCAACGCGATCTGCAAAGAGGGATTCCACAATCGCATTGAACTATGCACACAGGAAGACACGCAAAGTGCAGAACACCAAGGGAGAACCAAAAACATCAAAACGAGCGTACCCGCAACTGCCCCGGCTTCCTCCGCAACACAAGTCCCATGCAACATTCATGCAGCCACCATGACAATGCGTTTCGCAGCACCACGTACACATCCATGCAGCCATTACAATGCGATTCGCATCTCCGCGTGGCAGAACGCCAAGGGAGAAACCGACTATACGCGTTGAAACGATCCAAACCGCAACCGCCGCACACCGAAGGTACCTTTCATCGCCGGCTGCAGCCACTGTACACTGAAAAACACACGGTTTCGTGCCCCAGCTTCCTCCCGAAAACACACCCCATGTCTCAACAGACATGGCAACAAAACATGACAGCAATCATGCAACCAACTTCCCAGGTCTCCACTTCCCTTCGTCACCACTTCCCTAGGTCACTGCTTCCCTAGGTCCTTGCAGGATGTAAAGTCTCACACCACCCTTCATCAAGTAAAAGTCATCAGATGTAAAGTCTCACACCGCCCTTCATCAGGTAAAAGTTATCAGATGTAAAGTCTCACACCACCCTTCATCAGGTAAAAGTCATCAGATGTGAAGTCTCACACCACCCTTCATCAGGTAAAAGTTATCAGATGTAAAGTCTCAAACCACCTTTCATCAGGTAAAAGTCATCAGATGTAAAGTCTCACACCACCCTTCATCAGATAAAAGTCATCCGTAACTCGGAAGATTGCTTTCCAACTTCCTTTGATTACAATTATCATTATCATTTGTATATATATATATTTATTTATTTATGATCTACTATTATATAGATATGCATTACTATGTCTATAATAGTGTATATATAATATGAGAATATATATATATAATTATAATAATAATAATATTAATATTAATATATATAATATAAGAATATATATAATATAAGAATATATATATAATATAAGAATATATATATAATATAAGATTTTTTTTTTGGCCGCTGAACGTCGTCGCTCGTGCCATGGCATGCTAGTCATGTGAATTCAGCTGCCAGGCTACCTCGGTTGGTAGTCAGGCATGCGCTGGCCGCACTCAGTGCTGGCAGCAGCAGATGTCTCTGCCAAAAATTTGCCAAAGGTGTCGACAAGCTGGTTTGGAGTGGATGTTGCAATCCTCCATTGGCTCAGCTTGGCCTTAATGGCTACCGCGAAGGCTTGGTTAAGCTTCGCCGGATATTCCTTTGCACAGGCCGTTCTGTACTCACCATTCTCTTTTCCGAGAAGGTGCTTCGTTGGCCGAATAGGGTTGGGTTCTTCACAGAGGGCAAGTGCTTCTCCTAACCTTGCATTACTGTACATTAGCGTTGTCGGTTTGACTCCAGGGGAGCCAAAACGGAATTGCTGAATTGTCAGTTTGGAAAAGAGGCGCTTCGGTGGCCTTTGGAGCATCTTTAGCAACCCAAGTCGCCAAATTGAGGCCATCTCGCCATCGTAGGGCGGGGCCGGATGTTCTACAAAGGCTGGCGTGCCTCTCAGAGCCGCAGCGCATGCAAGGTGTATCCCCTTAAGGAGGAGGATGTTGCCAGTGCGAAGCTGATGTAGCTCAGCCCACGTGAGCTTTTCAAGGCCCCATAGATGTTCTCCATGACGTAGTGGTCTGGGTCCATGGATTATTGCATCATCGGGTCCAAGTAGAGGATGGTGTCTCGCCGCACTCCATGTTTCACATGGTGGCCCAAGCAAGATACCAAGGCATCTGCCATTTTGAATCACGTCCATGAGGAAGCGCCAAAGAGAACTGCAGTGAATGTTCATAGCAGGATCTACAGCTGTATCGATCGACAGGACGTAGATATTGTGATGCCCTCCTTCGTTGATATACTTCCCCATCCATTCTTGAAAATCTCCTTCCCTTCTTCGCCCGGAATAGAGATGAATGATGAAGTATGGCCCTTCGGAGCTCGGTGCATGATGGACTTTGTTGCCATACATAGCCCATGCATTCCGCCTTTTTTCTGCTTCCGGAAGGTCTGCATATCCTCGATGAATAGGATGTGTTCGGCAGTACGGGCGAGATTGTGCTGGTGCTTGGCGTGGTGGAATATCAGGCTCATCAGGAGGCAGGTTGACCCAGAGTCGGGTTAGCCGGGCCATCTCATGACGAGTCTGCCACGTTGGCAAATCCTCCAGCATCAATTCATTTGCACGGTCCAGACATAGAGCTCGGTCAGGATCCAACTCAGCAGGCCATGTGTCATAGAACTGCGTCTCTGCCCAATGGATATAGATCCGAGCACCCTGGAGGTCTGGAATACCAAGTGCAAAAATCTTCCCAAACATCAAATTTTGATATGTGATGTGTTCGGCAGCAGGATCATCGCACCATTCACGGATACCTTGGTTGAATGCTTCGCAGGCTTTCTCAGTGAGTACTGGTGCTGTTGACGGAAACCACCATGCATATTCATCTGCTCCTTGCTCCCGCATTGCACTGATCCGCTGTCGTAGGGAAGCTCGTTGACGCTGCACACTGGTTGGTCGAAGTGGTCCATGTTGTCTGCGAATGGCTGGCAATCTCTTGATACCTTTCAAATGTGGAGCCAGAGTGATGGTAACAGGAGTGGAGGGCAATCTTGCACCGTAGATCTTGTCCCAACATCCATTGGGCCGATACCTGAGGTGCTGCTGTACTCTCCATGTCGTGTGGAAATCTTTCAAACACCCAGCGCATGTTGTGGACTGAATAAAAGGTCTTTCCATTGACATTGTCCCATGTTTCTGGTACATGTGGGTGGCCAGTGCATGGTATGTCACAAACTTCTTCTCACATTGTCCACATCCATGGTATCTACTGTGGGCTGTTTCATCAGATTCCTCAGGGATGATCACTTCACATCCTTGGTCTCGAAGCAGCTTCACAATGCCCTGGTGCTGTAGCTTGACTTCAACTGCGATCTGCTCTTGGATGAGATGTCTTCGGCATGCACAACCAATAAGGGTTTTCCATCGCTGGCAATTGGAGATGAGCACTAGACTGTTTTTCCAATCTTCGCAAGTGCTAGGGACATCAATGGGCAGATCGACAAGCTGGTTCATCCATTGGAGGTCAGCACAAACTTCCCAAAGCCATCCTCTCCTCCGATCAAATTCATGCAACAGGAGCTCAACTTGAAATTCACGTCCATGTTTGCTCAAAGCTTGTAGATATACCAGTCGATTGCGAGCCCATAGAATGCGGAATGGCATCATTTGTGACTTCGCAACAAACTCCTCATCGCTTAGTCGCACTGATTTCCAGAAACCTTCATCATGGATTCTGCGATGGTGGTCAATCATGACCGTGTCAAGCTGCTGAACTTGGGCTGCTGATATATCAGCCCAAACTGAGCTACCATAGAGAAGACGTGATGCTACAAGGCTGTGATATAGCTGTTGACGTCCCTGAACTCCAATGGCTGTGTTTTTGAAGATAGGTCGTTTCAGCTCCTCAAAAGCTTTCCTTGCAGCCGCTGCCCTCTGGGTGACCTCTTGGTTCAGTTCAGCATCCATCGCAAATTTGGCACCTAAGTGCCGGTATGATGCAACAATCCGCAGAGTGAGCACATGATGGTCTGTTGTGGCAATCACACATGGTTGCGTGGGTTTGTCAAAGGTTGCTGTCCTTTGTTGGTTCGCTCCAGCACCTCGAAACATGACCACTGCTTCTGTCTTGCCCGCATCAAAATTCATCGTGAGACCGTGTTCTCGAAACGTGTCATGAACAGCACATGTGACTTGTTCCAACAGTGGCAGAAGGTTTGATGGTTCAACACTGGCAATAGGTATTGCCAGGTCATCCACCCAGCTAATGGGTGGCACATCAACAAGCATGCATTTCTGTCCAGCTGTATATAAGGAAAGTTCACCAAGTTTGTTCTCGATCTGCACCATGAGACGCGACATCAGCAAATTGAATCCAATGTCAGCCATGGGCGAACCTGGTCGGGTTCCGCGAGCTGTCACAGTGGCTTTGTGACCAGATTGGTCAAATTGGAACCATGTTCCTCGATGAAGGTCATGTAGGTATTCACGCAGGGCAGGTGGTATGTCGGCTGGCGTTTGCTGACATGCAGTTTCCAATAGGTGCACAATCGCCGCATTGTCAAAGTCTCTGGGGTCAATGTACTGATCCAAGAACTCTTGCGTCAGAGATTGCCTTCTGATGAACACCAATTCCCTCAGCAGATGATGGAACGCCGCCTTCAAGTCTATAAATAAGACTGCTGTGGACAGTTTGCGGTGGCGAGCTTGTCCTCCGTGCAATCTCAAAACTTGCATGGCTGTGGCTGTCTGCTGTGCTGGTAATCCTCCTATTTGTCCACGTGCATGTCTCCACATCAAGGTGGGTAGCAATTTGCTACGCACCCATGCATGCTGGATCTTCGCATATGAATCCGCCAGTAAAATGCCTCTGTATGTGGATGGATCACCAGGGGAACCTTTCTGTTTCCAGATTGCCTGGAGATGCCCACCCTTGAATCGACAGGGCTCAACGCTGGAGAGGACTGATTTCATCATCAGGTTGTGAAGTCCAGGTGCAATTGATGGTGCCGATATTCTGAAAAATTCAGGCGGTATCCCATCTGGTCCTGGCGCTTTGTTTGGCTTCTGTTTCAAACACATCTCTTCGACTTCGTAGAGCGTGGGCATCTCTGTGATGTCAAAGAATTGTGTCCTGGGTCGAGCCGCAAGGTCTTGTCTGTTGTTTTGGTGGCATATTTGTAGAACTTCATCCTCATGGACAGTGCTACCGGCTTCCAGCTGCTCGAAGTGCCGAAGCATCTCATCTTGGATATCATATCTCATTGCAGATTGCTTCAGCTTGTTTTTGGGAAGGACCGCTTTGAGCTTTTTCCAGAGCCCAGTGAGGCCTACCTGGGAATACGTGCGTCCTGCTTCCTCAGCCAGCTGTTGATAGAATGCAGCATCCTCTTCTTTCACTGCTCTCGTCACAAGTTGGCTGAGTTTGTTGAGCTTCTGGGTAGCAAGTGCCGTAGCGTGATCATGAAGTTTGATCCATGGGTTAAATTCATCTGAACGATCACATCCTTTCCAGGCCAGAAAAATCGCATGAAGCATTGTGTGGTTTCTGATGCGTTTCATCTGCTTGAGCTGCTTGAACGTGGCCTTCTTGGCATCGACCAATGCCCATGTCTGCGAAGAAATATGGTGTTTCCTTCGCTTGATGGCAGTGGGTGGTGCAATCTCACTGATGAAGCCCTGGGTCTGCTGCGTGAGAAGCTCCGCAGATATGTGCGGGTCCAATGTCCAAGGCGGCAAGGGGTGGCGATCTATTAGCTGCCATTGGATGGAGGGCTCTTGGAGTTTGCAGTGCAGTTCTTGCTGATGATACTTCATGGCAATCTTCCGCTGACGGTGATGATCAGTGCAGGTTCGTGTCATTGCAATCAGGCATTTCACCACAAGGTGATCTGTTCGATTGAGACTGAGATCAATGTTCAGATCAATGGACGATTGCAGTGACGTGTATGGCAGGTCTTGTGGCACTGCAACATAGTCAATGCGTGTCTCATGTTGAGAATCAGGTGATATGTATGTAGCCTGTTGGTCTCCTACATGGTGGGCAGCAAAGGTGCTTGGCGCCATCAATTGGTGTTCCAATAACCATCGGTGGAAGCAACTTCCAGGCAAGTTTTCCTTTGTCGCACCATGTTCACCAATTGCATCTGTGACGATATTGCCAACGTGACCATTGGTGTCACCTGCAAAGAAAATAGGCCATTCGTGTCGATATGGACTCAATTTCTGTGCAATGATCTCCCAGAATTGTTCACCTTCATGTTCAGGACGTCCGGCATGAGGGGCGCGTCCAGTAACAATGATACATCTCCATCTGGGCATCTGCAATTTGGTGATCATGTATGTAGAGTCAGAGTCAATGACAAAGATCTGCTTCGGTGTGATGATGGGGCCGTTCTTGTAAAAGGGAAGCTTCTTTGAGATCCACATTTGGATGCCATCTTGTCCTGCTGGAGTTGCCTGATGTCCAATGATATGATAATGATCATTGCTCCTGTCAGTGATTCTTTTGTGCCTCGTCTCTTGCAAGCATACAACATGGCATTGTGCTTCATGAAATTGCTCAAAAAGAAGCCGCTGTCGAGTTCTGTGTGGGATCGCTCGATCAGGACCTTCAGCAAGTGTGAGGACATTCGCAGTGGCGATGGTGAACTCAACTTCAACTAGGTGTTGAGGTAGCTGAGGCTGAGCTTGGCATTTCACTGACTTCACTGGCATCTGACACTTCGTTGGTGCAGCAAGTTGATGACAGAGGATAGTCCCTTCAAACTTGGGCATGTCCCATACGTCAGTGCGTTGGCTACGCTCTAAGTACCAAATCCATTGGAGAGCCGTCATTTGTTTGTCATCATCCATCCATGGTTGCCAACTGTCGCATCCTGCAACTTCATCAGGACATCTTGAAGCATATTTCGCAAGGCGGTCAGCAAACTCATTGTAAGGATGATTGGTGTGGGCTTTGATATGTTCCCACAGGAGGTCATGTTGTGAATGTCGCTGCTGCAGGATGTGCACTAATGAACGCATCAGCTTTTTCCATTGTTGATGGGCCTGAGTGCGCCAAGTTCCCTTGGCCTGGTTACCAGTGTTCATGGCATCAAAGTTGAAGCTGAAGGTCAATGGTAGGTGTGCATGTTTATGGCAGTGCCATGCGCTGATATGAACAGCCCAAATAAGTGCCCATGTCATGGCCGCATGTTCACCTTCAAACGCATGGGACGCACCATCAACTCGCTTTGCCATACATCCAGCTAAAAACTTGTGGTGTTGTGTTTCACATACACAAACAATGCCCGCTCCAACTGCTCCACGTTGAATCTTGGATCCATCCACATAAAATGAGACCTTGTGTGCAGGGTGTTCAGTGATGCTTTGCAAAGTTTGGAGCTCTTCCAGGGTCTCTTGTGGTAGGTCAAGATCTGCTGGTAGTTGTGCCATTAGATCCAGAGGTACTTGATGGAGCGCAGTATCAGCCCATGCCACTGTGGAAAAATCAACAAATACCTCTGGTGCTTGTGGGATGCACTGATCAAGCAGGATCGTGCTGGGCTTGTCTGGAAAGCAAGGCCGCTGGGCATGAGCCACCACTCCAGCTGTTTGGCGCCTTGACTTTCCAAGTTGTGTGCCCAATTGAAGAAGCGCTGTGGCATCTGTTGAAAGTTGCACAGTTGCCCATTCAAAATCAGTGTCATCCTCAGCATAGATCCTTCGAATAGATCGAAAAGGAAAGCCATCCCTCAAGCATCGCGCAACAACTCTGGTCGGGATATCAACTCCAGGCAACGGAGATAAATCAATTCGGATGTAATCGCCATGTTGGAGTGTGAGGGGAGCATGGTGGTTTTGTCCAAGAATTTGGTCATTCAATTTCACTATGCACTTGTTCCTGGCACGTTGACAGAAAGTTTGTAGTCTGAGATCTTCAAGGATCAGTCTTCTGGTGATTTCGCCTCGTAAGGCATGTGCATATCGGTGCGTGCTGGTCTCTGTTGCATGATGTTCATGGAAGACAATGTCGAGGAGAACAAGCTTCCGAGTGTCTCCAGGCTGTAAATCAGTTGGTTGATGCACAATCACAACCAATGTGTTCGCAGCTTGGAGGTCCAGAGGTCGATTGTGCACTGGATGGATATGTTGAACATCATGTCGTGAAAGGCCAAGCTCATACCGAATGCCACTGTGCATCTGGGCCCATGTGTCTGTTCTGATCCTTCTGCTGATCAGCGGACTGTTGAGCCGGAACATGTGCATGTAGTGTGACTGAATGTCACTGGCATAAGACTGTCCTGACGAACTGGGTGAGTCGATGTCAATGTCAGGCTCTGATACACTGCTACTTGATTCAGCATCATCAATAATGTCAGCAGCTCCCTCTTGTTCAGCTACATCAGAATTTTCACTAATCCGTAGCATTGGTTGCATTGGTTGTGGTCTGTGTGCCAATAGTGACGTTTCATCACCACTACGTCGGGGAGATCTACTCCGGCTGACAGTTCTGCCTTGAGCAGGTTGTTGTTGTGGGCTGTCATCAGTAGCAGGTCTTTCAGTTGCTCTCGTAGGTGTCGGTTCAAGTACATAAACGACAATTGAAGCACCATCATCAAGAGCTGTGGGGCGGTATGGATGATTGCGTATGTGTTGCCCTTGATAAACAACTTCAATTCGATGTTGAAGAAGATCATTGGGAACATCTGCGGCCACAATACATTGTTGTCGATGAATGTGCTGTGGAAGGCAGTGCGCAACACGGTGAATGAAAACATCCCATCCAGTTCCATAGACGCAAGAGATCAATCCATGTCTTTCTTCTTGTTGAGGTTCCTGATAGATGATCACATGGGCAATGTGTGTCTCGCCTGATTGAGCAGGTGGGTTTGGTTTGATGATTTTGCAAAATGTTTCAACTCCCAGTTGAAGTCTGTCTTGCCATGCATCTCTCGAATCCGTTCAGCCCACTGCATGTAGTTGGTGTCAAGGCGGAGTTGTCGGGGTCGATGACAAACTCTGTGACGCTGCCCATGTAAAAACCATGTCATGATGTAAAAGAATTGTTCTGCATCTTGGTTTCCAACAGTTCCCCTTGTTTGTAGAGCCTGTGCCAAATCCTGCACAAAATCTGGCTGCTCCTCAAGTGGGTTGTGATTTCCAAATGCATCAGGTATGTCTTGTTGGTATACACGTCCATGAAATGCAGCAGAATCATACGGCCCACTTTGTTCAGGATAATGGCATACCTTTTCATGGGTGAGTTGGTTTGGCTTGAGTCTCCATGGCTTTGTCTTCCATTCTTGGAGTCCTTCAAGTGAAAAGTTTTTCCTCGTCACATGCTCAATCTCATTGTTTTCAATGCAGAGAAAAACCTCAATCTCCGTAGAAAAACAAACTCCTCTTACCTTCTTGTTGCTGATTCTCGATGTTGTGGCTGCCACGGAAGAGACAGAGGAGGAGATCAAAAGCTGTGTTGGATAGGTCAAAGTTGATCCTGCTTGCATTGCCATCACATAGGCTTCATGAATAGCCATGAATGGAAAAATGCATTGCTGGTGATTGTATGTTCGTGAATGTGGCCATGGAATTTCAGAGCTTCCACTCAAGCATGCTGCACGACCATCGCACTGAAGGTCGTAGGCCTCAACTTGTTGTCTAGCTCTTCCAAGGCTCATGAGATCTGGCACACGGGACTCTTTCCATTGAACAGGGTCACCGCAGCCAATGATCACTTGCCACCAGATAAGGATTGATCGAAGGACCGAGGTCTTTTTGCCAATCGCTCGGTGCTCTCGTCCATGGCCTCTTCCTCTTCGCTCGGGATGTCGATCGCTGCTTCCGTCTTGCGAAGGCATTTCCCCAAAAGGTCTTGAACCTGAGTCCGGAGATCGTCCTCTTCCACATCGATCGCCTGCTCCTGGTTCTCGTCCTCTTCGATGGGTGGCTGAATGTCCTTCTTCTGATCGGTGGCAGCTTGAGCGTTGAGGCGTTGGAGTTCTCTGCGAGCTCCTTGAATAGCCTTCCTGGTGTTTTTGATGCGTTCGTCGTAATCTTTTTGCTGCTTCTCGTAGGCTTCCACTTGCTTCCCAAGGGTCTCCATGAGGGTCTTCATATGCTTGAGCCAGCTCGTGCGATGCTTCACTCGTGCATCCTGAAGCTTTCTCAATGTGTCCCTGGATTCCCCTATTTGAGTAGAGGTTGAAAGCATCGCAGCCGTGAGATTTTTGCCTGTCTGTGCATCGTACTTTTCCACAATCCGCCGAACTTCGGCAGGCATTGCAGCCGGATTGGGATAGGCCTCGCGAAAGTCTCGAACCATCTCGGCACTGATTGCTGCCGCTGTCGCTGAGCTCTCTGCCCCCTTGTCTGATTCCTGTTCGGATTTCCAGGGAGCTGGCATGGTCGGTGCTGAGTAAAATGGAACTGCTTCGGAGGTAGATGGCTTCTTTTTCTTCTGTCGACGTCTGGGTTTGGGTTGACTTTTCACCGACGCACTGCGTCCTCGATTTTGCGAAGCTGTGCCTTGATCTTGCCAATCCCATGTCGATGCATAGACTTCTCTGTCTTGTCTTGGCGACTTCGATTGTCGATTCTGGGGAGTGAAGGTCAAATCTTGAACTCGATCCCATCTCCCTCCACAATGTGGGCAGTGGATATGTCGTCCACTGGCCACTTTCCAGCAACATCCACATCTCCATTCCGCCATTTCTGCAGAATTGGGGCAGAGGCTGCGTCGGATTCTTGCAACAAACTGTCGATCCACTGAATGATGTGATGATAGCACCTGGATGATCTTCTCGATGCTCGCAGGGCTGAGTCGAATGTAGCCACGTTGGTGTAGCCAAATTTGACGTCGGGCCAGTGCACATTGGCGTCTGTGCCGACGACGTAGGGTTGCTGTTGCCGTATTGAACAAATAAAACCCCTGCAATAGCCCACAGTAAATTCGTACGCATAGGCAAGCAAGAAGTATGTTCAGTTATAGGGAACTGCAGACCCAGAAAATATACCAATGTAACCACAATATATAATATGATGCTTATATAATATCATTAAAATATATATATATATGTGTGTGTCCTGTTCATCCATACGTTTTAAGCAACTTCATCCGCAGCCTGCCATCCAAGGAGCAGCCGCAGGCAGCATGGATGACAGTTCTTGCAGATAGACCTCGCCCATCAAATGCGCTGGCGTCAGGCCCAACGTTGGCGCCGATCCCGGAAAGTCCACCATAAAGGCGTCCTAATGTAGAAGATCCCCAAGTCCCAGCAATCTATGGATTGGATTTAAGGGAACATGTACAGGAATAATACGAATATCATATATATATATACTTATAATTGCACATATCATTATACATTATGTATATATTGTTTTGACGGCATGAAATCTTGTTTTCCTAGATTTATACAAACATGATCTAGCCCTTAAAACCATTGCTGTGAATCAAATGATGGACCCTTACAACTCCGCATCCGGAAGAACTTCGATGGGAACTACCCAACCTGTATCCATAAAGGCGGGGGGGGGGGGCGCATCAATGCTTCCTAGGCATATCCCCTCCTACAAGCCGCATCAAACTCCTTATTGTTATTAAATTGCGCAATCCACAAATATGATGAAGAACATCTGATCCGAAAAATCCTTGCCTTGATTTGATTCACCACATCAAGCATTCTGGAGGGTCTGCTATTGAGTGCGAAGTGGGATCTCTAGAACCAGCGCTGCCACTTGCCAGGGCTCTAGCTTACACAACATGTCGAAGCTTCAGTTTGCCCCCTGAATCTTTGCCATGATATACTCAAAACCAAGTGTCTGGGTGAAAAGGTGCTGCTGTTAAATGCCACCCTTGCTGTTTCAGCTTCTGCAGCACATCTGGTTTCGCCTTACAGGTCTGGGAGATCAGCACAACTTCCCTGGAAGTCAGTTGAACTCCAGGGCCACTTCAGCGACCAAAATTGGCTGTTGATGGTCCTACACATCCAACTCTTGATTTCACAACCCCTGGATCTGTTTTTTCCAATGTCAATAATAAAATCCAGCAAAACGATTTTGTCAGAAACAGTGAAATCTGGGGTTGGAGCTTCCAGCTGATGCAGCTCTGCACTTTGATCACCCCTCCATGGATTTCCCAGCCACCTTTAATCAGAGCCTCCAACTTCTTTTTGTCGGAAGGGTTTCATATTGGCATTTAAGGGGTCAACATGTTGTCCAGCAAATTGAGGTTCCCCCCAGATTTTGGTCCCATTCTCATGTGGGTTTTCCCACATGATGATCCTCTCATGGCACTCTTTTGGTTTATCATCATATTGCCTATTTTCTCATGGCCATAACTTGGGGTAAATCGCCATGTTCGGACAATTTGGAAAAACACAATATCATTTCTTGGTTACATATCTCCTTATATCCCCATGATATCCCCATTCGGTTTGATACAGTACCCAGCCAGAGTGCATCGTCATTTTCCCCCATCTTTTCCCATGGCTACAACGTGGGGGTAAATCCCCCTAATTTAGGCGTCCAAACCCGCATCCTCCAGCAACCAACCACAAGTCCACGTGCCTGCTCATCTGATTCTACCAGTACATAAAAAAATAAATAAACATCGCCACAAGCTGGTTGTAAAATCCTCCCAGTTTGTTTTATCCAGGTATAATAGCGCTATCTGCATGAAACTCTGAGTCATCATGTTTTTTTTGGTTTCATACCAGTGCCAGTTTCATACCATTCAAAACTTCCATTTCCGTCCATTTCTTGCAAAATCCTCACTGATCTTCCGGTCTTCCCCACCTTTCTGCCGTTGACCCTCACCGCGCTCCGCGCCGCCGCCGCGCTGCTGCGCAGAAGCCGTCGCAGCGCCAAACACGACGAAGGCGGAGGAATTGGCGCCAGGTGCCGAAGGAAGCGGCGCGAGGCCAAAGGGGTGCGGCGAAGGCGATGGCGGCCTAACAGGACCCAACAATAACAAAAATTTGGAGATATATCACGAATATACAAAACTATATATACAGACATTTATAATATAAACAAACATTTACCAGTAGTACTGCACAAGGCGGCGGCGGAAGTTTCAAAAATAGGAAACTAGGAAACCTACAGGAGAGAGTGGTTGTTGTGAAGGCAGGTGTAGTTGTAGTTGTAGTGTAGTGGAGTTGTAGTTGTGGTGTCGTCTAATTAGTGTAGCGTAGTTGCAGTTGCATCTGTGGTGGTGTAATGAGTCTAGTGTAATGTAATGTAATGTGATGTAATGTAATGTAAGGTGGGGAAGGGTAGTGTGGTGTGGTGTAATTGAGTGTAGTGTGGTATGCTGTGGTGTGGTGTAGTGTAGTGTGATGTAGTGTAGTGTAGTGTAGTGTAGTGTAGTGTAGTGTAGTGTAGTGTAGTGTAGTGTAGTGTAGGGTAGTGTAGTGTAGTGTAGTGTAGTGTAGTGTAGCGTAGCGTAGCGTAGCGTAGTGTAATGTAGTGTAGCGTAGCGTAGTGTAGTGTAGTGTGGTGTAGTGTAATGCAATTAGTGTAGTGTAGTGTAGTGTAATTGAGCGTGGTGTAGTGGAGTGTCGTGGAGTGTCGTGGAGTGTAGTGTAGTGTAATGTAGTGTAGTTGAGTGTAGTGTAGTGCAGTGTAGCGTGGTGTAGTGATGGTTGTAGTTGAAAATGTCACAAGACCATCACGTTTTGCTCACCTTAGACAAGGTCCACAATCCCTTGCGCCTGCCACGCGAAACGACATCTGAACGTCAAAAGTGGACCCAACCCCTGGTGCTTTTAACATTTTGACTTCGAAATGTGCTTCGCGCCACAATGGTGTGCACTTTTTCGACATCGCAACTTCCAAAAGTGGAACCTGGTGTGCTTTGTACATTTTGACTTCGAAATGTGCTTCGCGCCACAACAGCGTGCATTTTTTCGACATCGCAACTTCCAAAAGTGGCCCGACCCTGGTGTGCTTTGTACATTTTGACATCGAAATGTGATTCGCGCCACAACAGCGTGCACTTTTTCGACATCGCGACTTCTAAAAGTGCTCCTTAAGCTGAAGTGTTTTGTACATTTTGACTTGGACATGTGCTTCCCGCCACAACGGCGTGCACTTTTTCGACATCGCAGCTCCTAAAGGTGCTCCTTAAGCTGAGGTGCTTTGTACAATTTGACTTGGGAAATGTGCTTCGCGTCACAACGGCGTGCAATTTTTCATCTCTCATCTGGCCAGATGGCTCCGCACCCGCCGCTTTAGCGAGCCTACTTTTCGACCCTCCGGAGCCACAAATCATTGGAAAAACACAGTGTTTCGCGACTTTCCTGCCTTTTCGCGCACCTGTATCTTCTTTCTTCTCAGACTTTCTCTTTTTGATCTTCTTTCTTCTTCTCTTCTCTTCTCTGACTCTGCCCATCTCTGCTTTTCATCTGTCCATATTGTCGGAAGTTTGGCTTCTAAACTTCCTTCGATAATTTAATTGTTATTATAGGTACAGTAGGATTGATCTGTCTGGCAACTCTCAAAAAGATAGAACTGTAATTTATTGCTTATCACGATTTATGATAGTTTTTTCTATGATTTTACTAACAGCTCTCTCTCTCTCTCTCTTTGGGGATTACCCTGGGGTAGACGTTGACAGTTCGATGTGGATTTTCTCCACCATGAAGGCAGAGAATTCTCCGCACGGGAAACCTCATGGGTTTTCCACATTTGTTTGTATGTTTACCCTAGGGTACCTGGATTTGTTATTGTTTGGTTCCATCATATCCACTACTGTTGAATATATTATCCGTTATTATACATTATTTGTTGGTTATATACACATTATTACCGATTACATGCACACTAAACCATGAACATCCCATAGAAATCCCATAGAAGCCCAATAAGAACCCCATTCATCTGTATTTTTTTTCATCTCTCATTATGAACTAACCATTATTAACCGCCACTATGAACCATATTGGGTATAGCATTCATGGCGTCATATAGCCCACGGCCACCCCGCCTTCGGTGAGTTCCGTTGCGGTGAATGCATCGTGCAGCGCCACGGCGCTGTGCCAGGTCTTTGGTGCCAAGGCCACGAAGGGCGCGAAGGGAAGCTGCCGAAGACCTGGCACCGGTGAGGCTCCGATAGGTGATTTAGTGCTGAATAATGTATAATGTGTGTATAATCAATAGAGTTTTAACACACCATTGTTGGTGATTTGTTGGTGGATTAATGGCAGATTTTGATTGATGGTGAATATTGCACTTATATAATGGTGAATATTGACGAACCGTGAATATTGACGAATGGTGAATATTGACTAATGGTGAATGTTGACTAATGAAAATAAACTATTTTAAGTGGGTAATTATTTGAATATTTGGATATTGACTTATGGTGAATATTGCAACCACTGATGGTGAATATTACGGAAGTTTCAAAAATAGGAAACCCATAGGAGGTTGGTTGTTGTGAATCACGGATGGCAGAGCGAATCCACTGATGGACTGCAGGGTGGTTGGAGTTGTGCTTTTTGGAGTGGCTACAATGGTTGCAGTGGTCACCTGGTCGGTCATCTCACTCACAACTTCTGGATGTAGTGTGGTGTAGTGCAGCTGTAGTTGTAGTTGTAGTGTAGTGGAGTTGTAGTTGTGTAGTGTAACTAGTGTAGTGTAATTGCAGTTGCATGTGTGGTGGTGTACTGAGTGTAGTGTAATGTAATGTAGTCTAGTGTAGCATAAGGTAGCGTAGTTGTAGTTGAAGCTGTAGCTGTAGTTAGTGCAGTGTAGTGTGGTGTAGTGTGGTGTGGTGTGTTGTGGTGTGGCGTAGCGTAGTGTAGTGTAGTGTAGGGTAGGGTAGGTGTAGGTGTAGGTGTAGGTGTCGGTGTCGGTGTCGGTGTAGGTGTAGGTGTAGGTGTGGGTGTAGTGTAGTGTAGTGTAGTGTAATTGAGTGTAGTGTAATTCAGTGTAGTGTAATTCAGTGTAGTGTAATTCAGTGTAGTGTAATTCAGTGTAGTGTAATTCAGTGTAGTGTAATTGAGTGTAGTGTAATTCAGTGTAGTGTAACTCAGTGTAGTGTAATTCAGTGTAGTGTAATTCAGAGTAGTGTAATGTAGTGTAATGTAGTTGAGTGTAGTGTAATTGAATGTAGTGTAATTGAGTGTAGTGTAATTGAGTGTAGTGTAATTGAGTGTAGTGTAATGTAGTGTAGTGTAGTTGAGTGTAGTGTCGTGTCGTGTCGTGTAGTGTAGTGTTAGTGTAGTTGTGCTTGCAGTTAGTGTAGTGTAGTGTAGCGTAGTGTTGTGTTGCTGAGTGTAGTGTAGCGTAGCGTACCGTAGTGTAGCGTAGTGTACTTGAATGTAGTGTAGTGGAGTGTAGTGTAGTGTAATGTAGCGTAGTTGTAGTTGTAGTTGTAGTTGTGGTGTGTGTAGTGTAATTGAGTGTAGTGTAGTGAAGTGGAGTGTAGTGTAGTGTAGCGTAGTGTAGTATAATTAGTGCAGTGAGTGTAGTGTAATGTAATGTAATGTAGTGCACCTGTACTTGTAGTTGTAGCTGTAGTTGCAGTTGTAGTTGCAGTTGTAGTTAGTGTAATGTAGTGTGGTCTAGTGTCGTGTCGTGTAGTGTGACTGAGTGTAGTCTAGTGTAGTGTAGTCTAGTGGGGTGTAGTCTAGTGGAGTGTGATGTAATATAGTGTAATGTAATTAATGTAGTGTAGTGTAGTGTAGTGCAGTTGTGGTTGTAGTTGTAGTTGTGGCGTAGGGTAGTGTAGTGTAGTGTGGTGTAGTGCGGTGTAAGGTAGTGTATTGGTGGTTGTAGTTGACACTGCGACAAAACCCTCATGTTTTGCTCAAATTGGACAAGGTGCACAAACGCTTGCGCCTGCCACATGAAACGGCATCTGAACGTCCAAAACCGGTCCGAACATGTGGTGTTTTTAACATGTTGACTTGAAAACGTGCTTCGCGCCACGAAGACGTGCACTTTTTTGACATCTCAACTTCAAAAAAAAAGTGCTCCGACCCCGGTGTGTTTTGTACATGTTGACTTGGAAATATGCTTCGCACCACAACGACGTGCACTTTTTCGACATCACGACTTCCAAAAGTGCCCTGACCCTGGTGTGCTGTGTGCTTTTTGACTTGGAAATGCACTTCGCACCACAACGGCGTGCACTTTTTTCGACATCACAACTTCCAAAAGTGCTCCGACCCTGGTGTGTTTTGTACATTTTGACTTCGAAATGCGTTTCGCGCCACAACGGATTGGACCCTCCGCTTCACCGACGCAGGCACAGGGGCCGTGAAAGTGTCCCAGTCAGTAGGACCCGGCCTGGCATCTCGAAGGACTTGGCAGACATCGCACCGACGTAATCGGCCACAGCCACGTGTCACGTTGCAGGGACACAATGTTGCGACTCTTGGTTCTGAAAGTCCTGCAGGCTTGTGACCTTCTGGGATATGCCGAAGGTGACCAGACCATGTACGTGAGCGCCACAGGCGAGCCACGCAGCACCTGGCCGCACAGGTCGTCCACGAACCTCCACAATCTTGGTGATTTCCAGAATGAGATCCAACCAACGCTGCTGCAGCAGCAGCACGCGGTCGCCATTCGCAGGACGTGCGGCATCGCTCGCGGGAATATGCTGGGGCATGATCCGCTGCTGAATGGAGAGCAAGTCGCGGAAAGTTGCCCAGGAGTCGCTCGGCGAGCCCGTGGCAGCAGCAGTGGAGCAAAGCAAAGCAACCAAAACAGCATGACCAAGAAGTTTGTGAGCACACACGTACACACAAGTTTGAGAGTCCTGGCAAACAAAAACAAACAGCAGCAAACAGTCAAACAGTGGCAGGAACTGTCGACAAATTTCCGCAACATGTGTCTGTTACTCCGCAGTCCTGCCGCAGAAATCGTTCAAATGCTCCCGGCCGCTGTGGCGCAAGAAGTCGCGCCGCGGCGCGCCACAAACGTTCCTCTGGCAAGTCTTGCGGGCGAGGTGCTGCCGCGTTGCCGTCAGCATCAAACCATTCCAAGCCGGAGGGCTCCGGCCATGCATCAAAAAAACACGTGGTTGATGTCGAAAGCTGAGGGGAGGCACGGAGATGCCAGACCGAAACATGGCTGCAAACGGGTAGCAGATGTGTTCTTTCATGGTCTGGACATAGGCAAGAAATCGAGCTCGAGGAAGGTCCTGAAAGTGCGCCGTTTGCAAGAGTAGTACAGCCGCACCCACGGGTAGAAAGGGAAAGAGGATCTCCAGCAGCACAGCTGAGGGCAGTCTAGTCACAAATGACATGGCCGGCCGGCAGCAAGCAAAGACCTCTTTCTCTTCTCTGATATTCATTGTTCTTCTCTTCTCTTCTCTGACTCTTCCCACCTCTGCCTTTCCATCCGTCCAGATGGTCGGAAGTTTGACTTCTAAACTTCCTTCGATAATAATGTACCAGTAGTACTTGACAAGGCGGTGGCGGAAGTTTCAGAATAGGAAACCTATAGGAGAGCTTGGTTGTTGTGAATCACGGATGGCAGAGCGAATCCACTGATGGACTGAAAGGTGGTTGGAGTTGTGTTTTTTTGGAGTTGCAGTGGTCACCTGGTCGGTCACCTCACCCACAACTGCTGTAGTTGTAGTGTAGCGGAGTTGTAGTTGTGGTTCAGTGTAACTAGTGTAGTGTAATTGCAGTTGCATTTGTAGTGGTGTAGTGGGTGTAGTGTAAAGTAATGTAGGGTAGTGTAGTGTAGTCTAGTAAAGAAAAGTGTAAAGTATCGTACTTGTAGCTGTAGCTGTGGCTGTAGTGTAGTGTAGTGTGGTGTAGTATGGTGTGGTGTGGTGTGGTGTGGTGTGCTGTGCTGTGCTGTGCTGTGGTGTGGTGTGGTGTAGTGTGATGTGGTGCTGTAGTTGTAGCTGCAGCTGCAGCTGCAGCTGTAGCTGTAGTTAGTGTAGTGTAGTGTAATGTAGCGTAGTGTAGTGTAGTGGACTGTAGTGTAGTGTAGTGTAGCGAGGTGTGGCGTGGCGTGGTGTGGTGTAGCGTAGCGTAGTGTAGTGTAGTGTAGTGTAGTGTGTAGTGTGTGTAGTGCAGTGTAGTGTAATTGAGTGTAGTGTAGTGTAGTGAAGTGGAGTGTAGTGAAGTGGAGTCTAGTGTAGCGTAGTGGTAGTTGTAGTTGTAGTTGGATTTAGTGTAGCGTGGCATAGCGTAGCGTAGTGTAGTGTAGTGTGGTAGTGTAGTGTGGTGTAACGTAGTGTAATGTAATGTAATTAGTGTAGTGTAGTGTAGCGTAGTGTCCTGTAATTCGTGTAGTGTAATTTAATGTACGTAGTGTTATGTAGTGTAGTTGTAGTTGTAGTGGAGTGTAGTGTAGTGCAGTGGTGGTTGTAGTTGAAACTGCGACAAAACCCTCACGTTTTTTGACAAGGTGCACAATCCCTTGCGCCTGCCACACGAAAAGACATCTGAAGGTCCAAAAGTGGTCCGAACATGTGGTGCTTTTTACATGTTGACTTCGAAATGTGCTTCGCGCCACAATGACGTGCACTTTTTCGATATCTCAACTTCCAAAAGTGCTCCGAGACCGTCAGTTTTTAACACTTTTGACTTTGAAATGTGCTTCGCGCCACAACGACGTGCACTTTTTCGACATCACAACTTCCAAAAGTGCTCTGACCCTGGTGTGTTGTGTACTTTTTGACTTGGAAACGCACTTCGCACCACAACGGCGTGCACTTTTTCGACATCACAACTTTCCAAAAGTGCTCCGAAGCTGAGGTGTTTTGTACATTTTGACTTGGAAATGTGCTTCGCGTCACAACGGCGTGCAATTTTTCATCTCTCATCTGGCCAGATGGCTCCCGCACCCGGCGCTTTAGCTAGCCTACTTTTCGACCCTCCGGAGCCACAAATCATTGGAAAAACACTGTGTTTCGCGATTTTGCTACCTTTTCGCGCACCTGCATCTTCTTTCTTCTCACTCTTTCTCTTCTCTGATCTTGTCTCTTCTGCTCTTCTCCTCTCTGATTCTTCCCACCGCTGCTTTTCCATCTGTCCATATTGTGGGAAGTTTGACTTCTAAACTTCCTTCGATAACTAATCGAAGGAAGTTTAGAAGTCAAACTTCCGACAATATGGAGAGATGAAAAGCAGAGCAGGGAAGAGGCAGATAGATAGATAGGTAGATAGATAGATAGGTAATTAGATGAAAGAGCGAGAGAGAGAGAGAGAGAGAGAGAGAGAGAGAGAGATCGAGAGATAGATAGATACATAGAAGATAGATAGATAGGTAGGTAGATAGTCAGAGAAAGAGAGAGAAAGAGAGGAGACCTCAACCACCTTTCGGTCCATCAGCGGCTTCGCGCTGCCATCCTTGATTCACAACAACCAACTTCTCCTATAGGTTTCCTATTTTTGAAACTTCCGCCACCGCCTTGTGCGGTACTACTGGTATGAATTTCAGTTAATATTAACCAATGGATACTAATTAATTGTGTTACAATGGGCTTTAACCAACCAAATTCACAGCTACAAGTTTTCGACTGAACTCACATCATGCCGCTGAAGGCACATCTTGTGTGGCACGCGCTGTGAAAAACACTAGGCACATCACGCCGCTGAAGTCACATCACGAGCATTGTTTTTTGCAATGATTCATTGCGGGCGCCAATGAATTCCGCAAATCATAGAAAGTGGCTGGAATCAAGGAAACATTGCGCGCGCGCAGTCAACATGCACTTTTTCCTTTGAAATCACCTGCGAAAATCAACAAAACAATGCGCGCGCGCAGTCTTTTGCCTTAGGGTCTTAGGGTTGCGACGCGGTGGCGGTCAGAGCCAGAAGCAGCGAAAGCAGCAGGAGCAGCAGCAGCAGCAGCAGCAGCACAAGCAGCAGAAGCAGCAGAAGAAGCACGAGCAGCAGAAGCAGCAGAAGCATCACAAGCAGCACCAGCACCAGCAGCAGCAGCAGCAGCAGCAGCACAAGCAGCACCAGCAGCACCCGAAGCACCAGCAGCAGAAGGAGCAGAAGCAGCACAAGCTGCACCAGCAACAGCACAAGCAGCACAAGCAGCACAAGCAGCACAAGCCGCACAAGCTGCACAAGCTGCGCCAGCAGCAGCACAAGCTGCACCAGCAGCAGCACAAGCTGCACCAGCAGCAGCACAAGCAGCACAAGCAGCACAAGCAGCACAAGCAGCACAAGCAGCACAAGCAGCACAAGCAGCGCGAGCAGCACGAGCAGGTTCGCTGCTGGTGCTACTGCTTGTGCGTTGCTCTTTCTGCTGCTTGTGCTGCTTGTGCTGCTTTTGCTGCTCGTGCTGCTTATGCTGCTCGCAGCACCACCGCAACCGTAGCATAAGCAAAAAGAAAAGCAGCCAGAACGATGCCAAAACGAGGCCTAAACAAGGTACAAACGAGGCTTAAAGGCATACCAACCCACCAAGGCCCTTTGGGGCCTGAAAATGAGGAGGGAAAATGAAAAGAAGCCCTGCGCCCTGGACAGCCTCTGCAGCAGCACCCTGCAGCGCACCAGCGACCAGGCTCCAAAGCGCAAACAGCACTCTGACAGCAGCACCTTGCAGCGGCACCCTGCAGCGGCACCCCTGCAGCTGCACCAGCAACCCAGCTCCAAAATGCACACAGCACTCTGACAGCAGCACCTTGCAGCGGCACCCTGCAAGGGCACCAGGAACCCAGCTCCAAAACGCAAACATGCAACTCTGCCTATACTTGAAGTAATAACCCCAATAGCTTCGCTATCTGGGGCAAAAAAACTTACACGAGGAAAAAAAGTCAACTATGGAACTATAGGTCGACCATGGAAAAAGCGAGCTGGCGCGCTGGTAAAACGGCAATCATGTATGATTGAGTACAAATATCAAATCACAAGATTTGAGTAAAACTTTGTTTTGTGTGGCGGGCGCCAATCAAGATGCGACTTCAACAAGAAGATGCGACTTAAGCCAAGACCCTAGTAATGGATAGTAATGGTGTTTTAACAAACCATTATTGGTGATTTGTTCATATGAAGGGTGATTCATAGTGTGGGAATTCATATTTGTGTTTCAATGGGCTTTACCGAGGCGAAAACCATCATGGGACTGGGTGAGTCATGGTGTTTTAGTGGGCTTTGATCAGGATTTAAAGCAGCCATTAAAAAAAAAGATGAGCGCAACTCAAAGTCATGAAATGTGTTTAAGGATAAGGTGCTGTCACGCAAAAGCAGTACTATTGAATATTGAATGTACTATTGGTTGTGGTTCCATAAACACCAGTTAGATGTGCCATGCCATGACGTGGATCATCACAGATCTTGCTTTGACCCTTCATCACATCCAAATGCCTACAACATGGCTATGTCATCAATGTCTAGTCTATGTCTCATTTTAAGGCCTTTGAAGCAAAGCGTCTTTATCTCGTCAAGTTCAGTATCCACGTCTAAGATCATCATGATCATCCGATCATCCAAATATCCCCATCCCTATCCCCATGGCCAACCACTTAAGCCATGGCCATGGCATATCATGGCATACCATGGTCACCCTCATGCGCCGTGGGACGGCGAGGAATGTGCTGCTCATAGCGAGACATGATGGCACTTAGAGATGTCTTCGAAAGTTCAATCCTGACAGTGGCACTGGAAAGCTGGGCGCCTGGAAAAACACCCAAGCTGGCTGGAACAACTATCGACAAGGATGTGCATTGAATGCTTCAGAAGCTCTTTTAAGCTATTCTGGCCATACTGCATTGCCAAAGTGCACCAAAGACTTGAGCTGCCAAAGGCGCTAGAAGTTTGACGCAAGGAGGCCCCTTGAGTCAAGAACGGTCGATAGATGTAGCTTAAATAACAGCATCTTGCAGAATTATTGTTGGCAAACCTTCCAAAAATATCTGAACATTGACGCCGATCAAGTGGATTCATATGAGGATTCTTGGAACTTGATCCAATAGGATCAATAGGTTTGTCCCAAAAATATTGTTTTTAACACCAAACTTGCCTGCTCAATGGAAAAAATGATCAAACCTGGACCCAAACCTAAGATTCTCCCAAAATTGGATGGGAACATCTTAAACGGAAACCGGGACCCCCTAACAATGGTGGTAAAGACCATAAAGTTTCCGGTTTCGATTTCCCTTAAAGTCATCGATGGAGATTCCCTTCCAAAAACCTGGAGTTGTCACTCCTTCTCGATGTCATCTCTTGCAGAATGCCCAAAAGCAGCGTCTCAGAGGCTGCAGCCGCCATTGCACCGAGGATGATGGAATAGCTGATCGTGTCAGCCTAAGAGCCCCCGGTTTGGCTGTTATAGGTTGTAAGTCATAAGTTACATGTTTGCTATGTGTTAGTTATATGATATTATATAGACAATATATCAATAATATGTATACATAATATATACTATACATACCAGGCAGTTTCTTCTAGCCTCTAACGGAAGCCACTTAGACCCAAAGTGCCAAACGGTCACTTACAAGATCAACCATGCATAAGTGGCCTGGTTTCATGAATCCTTAAGTGACCTCTTTGCCTGGCTGATCACATGATTTCTGCGTGTCACTGTGTGTCACTTGCATGTCACTGGGGTTTCGAGGTGGGATGAAACAAGCTCACTTAGGACCCTGAAAAGGTCGCTTACGCCTTGAAAAGGTCACTTAAGGATTGGCTGTCTGCGTGTCACCTGCGTGTCACTGGTAGGCCACTTTTCGGCTCGTTTCCGCAACTGACCTCTTTCTATGTTCGGCTCGTTTCCTTAACTGACCTCTTTCTACGTTTCACGTTTTCCTTAACTGACCTCTTTCTGAAGACCACTTAGCAGAAAACACAAACAAAGTCACAGGGAATCGTCTGGTATATTTAAACAAATAAATAAATAAATATATATATATATATATTATACGTCAGCGCATGTCTCGAACTTAGAAAGGTTGCTACAGGTCAAAACATTGTAACCGGGAACCAACTTAACCACTCAAAAATGCAGGCTCCCATTCAAAGATGACAAGTTTATCGGTTTAACACAGGCCAATGGATCTGTTGTCGGTAAATTCTCCGAGGCTCATCTGACAGCTGCAGCAAAAGTAAGGCCTGTTGCCATTGGTCAGCTGTTGCACATGCACTCATCGCTGTGTTCATGCTCACGATGCTTCGCTGCACCTAATTGCAGACACATGCAGACACGACGTATTAGTTGAATCTGAACAACAGAAAACCAGAAAGTCAGCAACCTATTTTTGATTTTTTGGAAAATCTGCGAGAAACCCTTTTCTTTCGGCATACAAGAAACAAGTTTCCTGCAGAGTTTACCTAAAACCAACCCATGCGCACCAAAGTCATTGTGCAAGGTACAGTAGAAAAAACTTCCCATGAGTTCCTCTAGAGTTTCAACACCTACAGTGCAAGTCTTTTTGTATTTGACACTGAAGGCACAACAACAAGAAATAGATAGAAAAGTATAGAAATAGAGTCATTCGTTTTGCAAACCTC